>ML789466.1:228697-241372 GCA_009831015.1 Picea engelmannii
TTGACACCTTCATGAGATATAATATGACCCAAATACTCTACCTCCTTTACTCCAAAGAAACATTTGGATGGTTTGGCATATATTTGTTGCTCCTTTAGTAGTTGTAGCACCTTGTCAACATGTCGCACATGATCCTCCCAAGAATTTCTATAGATTAGTATATCATCAAAAAATACTAACACAAATTTTCGAAGGAAGGGCTTGAAAATGGAATTCCTCATAGTGTGCTATCATTTCTTCCGTGAAAATTGTCCAAGTGACAAGTGATTTGCGAGAACAAAGCCATCGATAACATACAAATTGATTAGGTTCTAAATATAAAGAAGCAATTCGTACCTTTTGTGTATGTGGCACATTATGGAGATCAAATAATTGCTCCATCTGTAGTATCCATGTGATCGGGTCCTTGCCATCAAACTTCCTCATATCAATCTTAGGAACATGGTTGTTCTTCAAACCAAAGTTGGAGTTTCTCCATTCTTGATTCACCTTCCTTGTGTCCTCATAATGAATTTCATGGGATGCATTTTCACTTTCAGGTGTCTTCTCTATTATGAAATAATTCAATACTTCCATGATATCCCTCTTTAAACCATCCATCTTAGTATCCAACTTAGCTTCTATTGAATCCATCTTAGTATCCAACTTAGCTTCCATTGAATCCATCTTAGTGTACAACTTAGCTTCCATTGAATCAATCTTATTTTTTAGTTCATTTATGTCCCTATGCATTTCTTCACCTTCATCAAGAGTCCAAGTAGGATTTTCTGGAGGCTTATTTGGTGTAGAAGTTCCCTTTTTTGGTGGCATGTTGGCCAAGTATCACTTTTGAACCTTGATTTTGAGGTGGTTCTGCTAGACAATATTTCTTCTATTGTATCTCCCAAGTTTCAGCCCTTTTGTGTTTGAAACTTTCTTTTATGTAGTTCTCTGACATTTATTCTCTGCAATGCCACAGGACTAATAAAATGCCACATGACTAATCAAAATTGGATGTGCCAAGTGGAATTTATGGTAACTTCCCCACAACTTGCAGATTTTTTTCCTTTCGAGGAGATCTCACTTGTATAGCATGCCCTACACACAATAATTGATATAAAATTCTGAAACTTGCACCAAAAATACTATAAATTGTCCACGATCCGATGAAACTAGTCCCACTCAATTTGGATACTCTAGGAAGACATTATAATTGTTTTACCTGGAACACCTTCTTGAGACTAGTCAATAGGACTAGTTAGATACCCTATCTTACATAGGGTGTATATACAAATTTAAGATGACCCAGAAGTTGAACATTTTACCACAGATACCTTACTAATTTCTATAAATATCCTCCAGATTTTAGGGTCTAAAAAGTTACATAAAAGTTTTTATAGAAAAAATTCCGCAATGACTCAATTCAGGATGATTCCAGAACACTATCTTGTATAGGTTGTATCTCCTAAAGTATAAGGCCTCAAGATTTGAATTTTGAGCCCAATGTACCTTGATCCATCTAATAAATATCCTCCAAGCCGTTCCTTCTAAAACATTTTAGAAAAAAAATTATAGTGAAAATTACAATCTGTGTCAGATGTAGCAGCGAAACCCCAAGACCTTGAGCTCTGATACCATATGTTAAGAACCAAATATCAATATAGCATAGAAAAACCTTAGAAAAAGTACTCAATGCCTTGAAAAAGAGATAATTTTAGATAATAATCCTCTTTGAGGTGGCAACCTCCTTTTACCCCACTTAAATGTTCAAGTACAAGATGATTCAAAATGAAAATGTCTCCTTGGTATATATAGGAGACTAGGAGGTATAATTACAACTAATGGCCTAAAGCTGACATAAATTAAATAACATTACTAATATAATATGCCCCAATTAAGGGGTAATGAATCAATATTAGGGCTTAACAGTGTTAGCGGTTTGGGTTTTTGCAGATTTTTTCTCAGCAAACTTTGGAGTTGCTTCATCAGTTTTGCGTCTAAGAAAAATATTTTTTGTTGGGGTGGTTGGAAGACTCTTGTTCCTATGTCTCAAATTATATTTCTTATGAAGTTCGACAATAATGTCATATGCAATACATTGATAGGCTAAATCTTCAGAAGTATCGTTGCTAAGATCGTCTTCCGATCTAATTTCATTATTTAAAGATTTTTCGTAATCTTGTCTTGATAAATAAGGTGATTTATTATCATCGCCAAGATTATTTATATCCTCATCGAACTCTTCAAAATATTCTAGGTCTTCTTCTCCAATGAATTTTTCACCTTTGAACGGGGTTGGAATTTTTTGATCTTCATTTTTTATTATTTTCTACGGGGTCTGAGGATCAGGATTCCTTCTAAAATCCTTCCTAGGAAAATTATCCCTTTTTTATTTCTCTAGTTCCATTTTTGAGATCTTATTTGAAAGTTCTCTAATTACCCTAGCCATCTCATATATTTTATCTCCTGAGGATTTCCCCGATCCTGAGGATCCACCTTGTTCTTTGAATTTCCTATTTTCTTTGTTCCCGGTTTCTATTTTTGCTTTTAATTTCCCTGATGCCATCATGTTCGATTTTATTTCTAGAGCATCATCTTGCATTTTTGTGAGATCTACTGATCTCCTTTCTCTCAATAATAAAGCGAAATCAGGATCAAAGGATCCATAGAAAGTCACCTTTGCTGTGAGTTGAGAAGGTTTGACATCGACTAGGATTTTATTATACAACTTGTTAAACCTCTGCGTGAATTCTAGAACTGATTCTGAATTTTTCTTTCTAAGGGCTCTGAATTCAGTTAGGTAATAGAGGTGGTCTCTCCTCTCCCCCCATTGTCTGATAAAATCATTTTCAAGATCTTCGTAAGATCTTAGAGATCCGGCTACTAAGTCTGAACGAGGAGACTAGAATAGACATCTTCGTGTTCTATTCTGAGGATGTCGGAAAATTGATAAAAAAAGTTTATGTGCTCTTGAGCGGTCAAATCTCCTTCACCTATAAATTTGGGAAGGATTTTCATACAATTTTCGGGAAGATCATGTAGGGGAACTAGGAGCACAAGGGGGGCATATCTAGCAACTACTTTAGCAAAGATTCTAGGAAGCGGTGCTTGGCCACCGGCTGGTCCTCCTGGGGCACCACCTCCATCTCCAACACCTCCATGTGCAGCCATTGATAGATTTGAGGCCGAAGCTCAAAAAGTGTGAGGAGAAGGTTCACGAAAATCTGGGGAAAATACCTTAGAAAAGGAGAACGTATCATATGAGAGGGGGAGCGAGATGGATCTCTCAAGTGTTTCTGAAATGTTCAATTGCATAAAATCAGGATGACAAATAGTATGTATGGGTGAAATGACTTTTCTAAGGGATCTTCATGATTTTAAAATCTTTTCCAGATCAGAGACTAGCGAGGTCTGCTTGTCGTCCGGGTTCTTTCTGGTGTTCTTTCAGCTAATAGCCAGTTTACTTATCGTGGAGTCGCCAAGTGAGAAATAAAGGTAGCCTTAGAAAATTTTTCTATCTTTGTTCACTATCAAAGAAAGAAAATGTCAATGTCATTCTTCCCAGGGAAAAAATATTGTTTCTTCGATCCCCGGCAATGGCGCCAAAAAGATGTTGTTCCTGAGTTTATACTTTAAGGCTCTAAAGTATACCATCAAGACATCTGTAAAGATAAAGGTAATTAAAGGGTAAAAATCAAAATGAAGGATAAATTAGAGTTCGTTTCTCAATTGCCTCTGTCTAGCTTCCCTTTGTTCTTGGATGCTAATATCTCTCTCAATAGCTTCCCATGAATGTTCTAATTCAACCCGGTTAGTCGTTGTTTGTGGAATAGTATTAAAAAGGTTCAAAGCTATGCTAGTTTGATCTTGGAGACCAGGTTCTATGTTTGGTTGTCAGTTATTTGTGACAGTCATGGAGAGTAAAATTTTATTTAATTTTGAAAGAATTTGATAAATTGTTGCTTCAGTTTTTAAGGGATGAAAATAGGAAAAATAGTTTTGAAATTCAAAATAATAACATAATAACAGTTGAGGCTGTTTCCTGGACTTGAAACAATTTTGAGAATAGTAAAATAACAAATAAATACTGCTGAAAAAATATGAGGCTTTAATCACGAAAGAATCTCATATTGTAACAGGAGGTAAAGAGGAAAACGAGATTTCTAATGAAGTGTTAAATATTATCATTCAAATGATCTACAGGTGTTAAAATTACTGATAGCGATTTCAGAGGAAAAACTGTAAATAATTTGATAACCAAATCAATTCAAACTAAAAAAGATGTAAGAAATAAACTTATAGTTGATCATTCATTAGAAAGACATTGAAAGAGAAACATAGAAATATATTGTAAACAGGGTTAAAGAACACATAGCTTCAAGTTGACAGAATTCAGAATCTCATCTGCATTATTTATATCACAATGGATTCTAAACTTTTAATACAATCGGCTCTCCTAAAAAAAAAAAATACCCTTCTCAGTCTTGTGAAAATATATTTATGCATGATCACCCAACAATTTTCCCGTTGGTGATTAATTAACTTCCTAAGACTAACGGTTACATGAATGAACAATGTCAAACCGTTTCCATTTCTATTCTAACTGCTTCATTATTCCAATGATGAAAATATTCAAAATAGTATTTTATGTCTACGTTGATGAACCTACTCCTTATGCTTTAATACAACAAATACATTTGCCTAGAAACTGCACTAAAACTCTGGGAGCTTCTGGAATATCCTTTGCTTCAAATAAGAAAAACTTTCTCTACAATTCTGGCGGACGATCTTCGATTATCTTTCTCGTAAACTTAATAGTTTGTAGCTTTAAATTAGGCATTACTATCCATTTGTCAATTTTAGTAACATTGATTACTTTTATTTGTGGAATCTCTGCCTGAATTTCTTCCATCTCTTCTTTAAATCTTAACTGATGCTTGACAATATTAATTTCTCCTAACAACCCTGGACAGTCATTTTTTCCAATGTTCAATGAAGTTTTCTCTAAAAGATAAAAAATTCCTTGACAATTGTCATTAACTTCTCTGGTTATTCTTTTATTTTCTGTGATGCCTGCCTCCCATACCTTGAGTATTACATCACCTTTAATATGTTCTTAAACAGATTGTTTTTGAGCCTCCCCGAAATACTCTTTTGTTGAAAAAGCCACTACTTTTTGGAAAGTTGCTCTGGCCACTTTCACTTCTCTTTCTTTCTCGAGAATATTTTCCAAGGATTTACTTGTTTCTTGAAAGTAATTCTAAACAAATTCCAGATTAAAAAACACTCCCTGTTGTTCTTTTTCTATCTTCATATGTATTTCCAATACCTGGGCATGGAAGATTTCAAGCTCTACCACTTGATTTGAAATGGAATTAATCGTATCTTGTAACTGTTTATTTATTTCCTCTTTCTTAATGACTTGTGCTTGAGTGACTTGTATTTTCTGATTTGCTTCCTCTAAGCTTGCTTTCATTTTTTGAGTCTCTTGAATATCATTTAATCTAGCTTGTTCTAGACCCTTTTTTGTCCCCCAACTGACATTTCTTTCGGTCTCTTTCAATTGACCCTATAGCTGAGTTGTCCTCTGATCTTTCTTCTCCAACATAGCTGTCAAAATACCTACAGATTATAAATTCGTCGACGCTAAAGCTCCCATTTTGCCCGTTGTTTCTGCAACAAATTCTCCCTCTTTAAGTTTTTTTCCATCTATAATGATTTTGTGCTTTTTAATCATCATATCTCCTCTTGGATGCATCTCATGTTTCAGTATAGCCTTCCTCTTTTTACTGAAAAAATAATTGGATGAAGGAATCTCATCCCTAGAAATAGGCTCAATATCACTAACGTATAGATCTCCCTCGTGGGGGTTTCCATAAGTAGACTACAATGGACTGAAGGAAGTAATGGGACATCCAAGTTTTGTCGATGCCATTCCTCCTACTTTTTTCAGAAAACTCTCGTGGATTTCTGAAAGTGTTTCTAACTAGTTTTCTTTCCCTGTCTCTAATTTTTCTATCTGAGGGACTCCTATTTTCTGTGAAGGCATTTCACTCTCCTTCAATTTTCCGTTTGTATTAGCTTTTTCCTGTACATCTGTTTCAAAGCCTGGGGTAGGCCCTTCCTGCTCTGGAGGAGGAGTCATGGATTCACCTTGCAAAATTTTTGGCAAACAACTTCTCCTGTGACTTTGGAAGGATATAAAACCAGTCTGCAAGTCAGGTGATAAGGCCCATACCTTGTTCAGTACTTCTTCATAAGTTTTAACCTCAAATATATCATCATAAAAATATTGTTCATGTTCATAAGCTTTCAAATTCCAGTGCATCAAATGTCTTCTTACTAATTGATAAGGGTCATGCTTTCTGTGCTCAATATCTACCAGTTTTATCTCCTCTAATTCCTCGGCTTCCACTTTAGAATGGCCAAGGTTTAGTAATGAAAATTTCCCGACATACACAGGGAAGATTGGTCGGGATTTCTTTTGAGCTACCTTTAGCTCTATCCCAATACCACCTTTCACTATTTGATATGCTACCTCCCTCAATACCAGTCTGTCTGGGAGGAATTTTGGAAGTGCATGAGGGGGAATTGAGCATCCATAGACCCTAATATAAGAGAATTTTTCATCAACAAACTAGTCGGCTATTTCTTTGAGATTTCTTGAGACTGACTCAAAAATGCAAGGGGGTTCATAGCCATGAAACATTTTATGCATTGGAATAATTATGAAATGGTAAATTTCATAAAACGCATTCTTAGCATTTTCTTCCCATAGCACAAAGTGATATTCGTGAATGGGTTCGGGATAAGTTATGTTCCAACTCCAATTCATCAAGGGAAAAGGAGTCACAAAGCTAACCGCATCCATAATGTACAGTGACATGTAAAAGGCCACTGGTTGACCCTTATATTTTGCAACTCTGTAATTTGAAACTTCTTGAGCTAGGTTATCAGACAGAATCTTACTCCAGTTGAAAGTGTATCCTTCTGAAGCTTCTTCTAAAAAGGGCATCCATTCTGTAGGAAAATTGCAGGGATCATTTTTCCCGAAAAGTCTACACGACATAATGGCTACATAGACCATGTATTCGTTCAAAGATGTCATGGCATAAACCCCATGGGTATCGGCCCTAAAATTTGATGGACATCTCCACCATTCTCTAATTAAATCGAGATAAGTTCGGTCTGCCTCAGTACACTCTTCCCTTTGAAATTCAGCTAAAAACTCAGTATTAAAAGTGTACTTAGGATTTGGTGAGAGCTTATACATTACTTGTATATGTTCTATCCTGAATGAGCCTACAACAACCCCTTGATCATTTAAAATGCTCCTCGTCAGAATATCAATCTTTTCCAAGGCCTATTTGATCATGTCGTTGTGCGCAATAAATTGAGGGCGCACCACGATCTTATGAAGCTCTGATTCTGCTACATCCTGGAAGTGATTCTTGGAATCAGTAGGAGAATTCTTGATTTCATATTCTAGGAATTCAGAGATTTGTGTCTAAAATTTAATTGAGTCGATAGCATGTGGCGTAGTGTCGGATATGATATATCCTTCCTATGTATCTTCACTCTTCTTTGGTGCTTTCTTTGGTTCCATGACTTTAAGTTAGATGGAAAACCTATCATAGAGAAGGAGTGTATGAGATCGGCTGAATGCGTCTTACGCTTGATAGGATGAAACATAATATATTTTGAAACTCAGACCTTCAAAGTCTCTTTTAATTCATTTAACGATGAAGGGACTGACGCAGCAAACAGAAATTCAAGACATTTAATGCAGTAGATATTTACTACGATACGAATTATTGTCACATATCACCAGTTATTCTTTATTTAAGTGGCCGCATTTTGGCACTTTTGAATTCAAAATTCATAACATTTCATTCAATCAGAAATCGAAACGTGAACAGAACCTAAAAAGATTGATTATCATTAATCATGCTTTCAAAACAGAGTTAATTTAGACTAATCACAGATTAAGTGTCAAGATTTCTTGTTTCAAGATTTCAGGGATCGAGTTCACAAGAGGTATGTTATCACTGAATCTCGATTTCCGAAATCGCGAAATCACGACAAGATTAAATTAGGACTTAAATTCATTTTAGAAAAATAATTGATCAGTATTAAACGTTTCAGAATTTCGGGGATCGTGTTGACATGAAGTATGTCATCAATGAATCCCGATTTCTGAAATTGCGAAATCATTAACTTAAGCTGTGAATTTTCATTTTAGAGAATTAATTAATCAGGATTAAGGACTGACCTCCAAAACATAATTAATTTAGACTAACACAGATTTTGAGTCGGGATTTTGCGTTTCGGGATTTCAAGAGGTATGTTATCACTGCATCTCGACTTTCGAAATCACGAAATCACGACAAGATTAAATTAGGACTTAAATTCGTTTTAGAAAAATAATTGATTGATATTAAGCGTTTCGGGATTTCGGGGATCGTGTTGACAGGAAGTATGTCATCGATGAATCCCAATTTTCAAAATTGCGAAATCAGTAACTTAAGCCATGAATTTTCATTTTAGTGAATTAATTAATCCGTATTAAGGATTGACCTCCAAAACAGAATTAATTTAGACTAACACAGATTTTGAGTCGGGATTTCGTGTTTCAGGATTTCGGGGATCGAGTTGACAAGAGGTATGTTATTGCTACATCTCGATTTCTGAAATAGCGACACGACTAATTTACTTTTAATAATTATTTACTTCAACTTTTCGGGAAATCAAGGATCGGGATTTTATGATTTGATATGTATTAAAACCTATGTTCTTAATAAACCCCGAGTCCCGAAAACCCCTTTTTTATTAGTCCGATTTTTTGTTTTTTTGTTATTATTAGAATAAAATTTGTCGGGATTTCGGTTCCGACCCTTTTGAAATGAAAGTGAGGGTTATGCTTCTTGAAAAGCCAAAACCCGAAAAAGGAAGGCTTTAGTCTTCAGATTAAAAAAATTAAAATATGTTTCAACATAGGCTCCAATTGGGGACCTCGTCTCCCTGTAGGACGAGGAGAATGTGTAGACCTAGTGCCTTTATTGGGTTAATGGATTCAAGTGCTTATCTCTGTAGAAATTGCTAAGGAAGGGGATACAGAGGAAAAAGAGACTTCATCCTTACTTCTGAAAATCTTTTCAAAACTCTCATTTGTTGTAAACTTAGCTGCAGTCCCATTCATGATCTTCTCCTTCTCATTACTGAAATTAAGTTAGCATTAAGATGATCAAAACAATCCTAGGAAACCCAACAAATTTTGTGGCTTTCGACTTGCATCAAACGAATCAAAATTCATATTTTTAATTGGGGAGCCCTGTCTGGACTTGGGATGCAGAATCGGTTTCGAAAAATCTGGTAACTAGAGTAGAGTGATATTTAAGTATGACAACCTTACAGATACCTTAGATATTGCTTCACTGACAACGAGCCTATTCAGTACCCCGATGAAGTTATCTATCCCTTTTTATTGAATTTCCTTTCACCACTTTGAATCCTAACTATGCATTTAACCTCAGATATTGCTTCACTGCCAGCGAGCTTATTCAGTACCTCGGTGAAGTTATATGTCCCTTTTTACTAAGACAAGGGCAATCATTTAAATGAATTTCCTTTCATCATATTTTGGACTAGATGGGGGAAATCAAATATGAATTTCCTTTCACCATTTGTCTTATATTTTACTTTTTGAATACGAAGTGGGGGCAATCAGTGATACTTGATATACTAGGGATGGTATCTGTGTAAAAATTGCAGTGGAGGTCTGTCAACTTGTTTTGATTACTCTAGACCAACCTTCTCTTAACTTTCAAAACACCTTAATCCGTAGAGAAAAAGGGGAAGATTAATTTCAGCGGTCTTCCTTCGAGCAAGATTAAATACTTAGAAAACTATTAAGAAACCTAGGAGAGTTAGGATCAGCCTAAGCATAAATTTTTTCAATTGGAGAGTGAGGAGTTATGAGGACTGGTCTACCTTTTAAGAACTGTTTTTCAGCTTCAAAAGTTAAGACGTAATCTCTTCTCCCTCTGTGGGAAACCTGGAAAGAAGCTTTGTTTTTTAAGAAGACAAAACTGAGGGTAGAAAGGGGAGACATAGAAAGACCTGGAAATCGAAAAACAGAGGTCATAAATTAAAACCAACTCTTGGAACTCTTTCTCAGAGACGCTTTTCATTTTTGTTTATATTAAATACCTCTTGTCCTATTCTAGGTGAAACTCTTAGGGCCTATATTTAGAAATCATTCTTTAAGTGACATATCACACTTGCAAAACAATCACCACACTTTTTTTTTTAAACCTTTGTTTTTGAAAAAACAGACTTTCCTAGAATTCATACCTTTGCCTTACCATTTTCGTTCTCTTTTGAAATAACCGAAATCTTTATATCACCTGTTTTCAGCGAATTTATCTTATGAAATATGGATATATGTTTGCTCCTTTAACTTTGTTTGGTCCGCAAGTCGGGATCCTGTAAAGGAACATAACGAAGAGTATCAGGGCTTTTAAAAGATTTAAATACATTGAAAATTTTATCT
The DNA here is from genome assembly GCA_009831015.1 of Picea engelmannii. Lineage (NCBI taxonomy): Eukaryota > Viridiplantae > Streptophyta > Pinopsida > Pinales > Pinaceae > Picea > Picea engelmannii. The sequence continues at coordinate 239,229 of ML789466.1, forward strand.
CCCTACTTCTAGAAAAACATTAACCTATTTTTATTTATTTTTTATTTTTTTATTTTTTTCAAATTAGACTTACTAAAGAGATTATGAAATAAAAAGAAAAATCAAACGGTATATACAGAGGAAATTTTGAAAATCAATTATTCCATATAGTGTTTTAAATAATGCCCATTAACAAGGGCGTTGAGGATTTTACCGTCCAAATTCTCTAACATAAATGAATTTTTTCCTTTAGGAGTTGTTACCTTGAACGGTCCTAACCAGATGTGATCGAATTTACCATGTTTTGTCTAGTCTTCCTTCCTTGCATCCCATTTTAAAACCAAATCTCCTGGGAGAAAATCTATGTCTTTGGCTTTACGGTCGAATAGTGTTTTCATGTCGTCCTGGTATTTCTGCAACCTTTCATCCACTTCGGCTCTGAGCTGTTGGACTTCAATCAGTTGATTTATCCTTCTTGTGACAGGATTTGGTTCTTCCTTCTCATCTTGCCAAAGTTTCATTACAGGAAGTGCTAGATTTATAGGTAACACTACATCTGTCTTGTATACCATTTGGAAAGGAGAAGTGCCGATAGACTTTTTCGTGCCTATCTGATTTGCCCACAGAGCGTATTTTCAATGCACATGCCAAGATTTCTTGTTTTCTCTCAGCACTTTCTTAATTATATTGATTAAGATCTTGTTTGAAGACTCAACCAGTCCATTTCCCTGGGGGTAATACATAGTGGAATGACCAAGCACAATATTATATTTTTGGCAGAAACTGACCATAGCCATAGATTTAAAGGCCTGAGTGTTATCTATGACTATCTTTCGAGGGCAACCGAATCTAGATAAAATATTCTCTTCTAAAAAATCTATTACCACTGAATCTATAGCCTTTTTGGTTGGGATAGCCTCCACCCATTTGGTGAAGTAATCTGTTGTAGTCAGGATCCATCTATGCCGAGTGCTAGAATGAGGATTAATTTCGCCTATGAAATCTAATCCCCACTGCTGAAAAGGAGCTTTCATTTTGACTGGGACCAATGGCATCGTTGGGAGCTTATGCTTACCTGCGAACAATTGGCAAGGGTTGCAAGCTCAGACCTTGGCGTTGACGTCCGAAAAAAAATTGAGCCAATAATACCCTACCCTCAGGATCTTATAAGTCGTTGCCCTCCAGGCGTGGTGTCCTCCACATACTCCTTTGTGAAATTGGCTTATGACCTGTTATGTTTCTGATTCGACCAAACAAACCAACAGGAAGCCAAGTGGGTCCTTCCAATACAATTGTCTTTCGAATATACAGTATTTGACCGCATGCAACTTCAGCTTTATGGGTTTGGATGGGGGTCAGTCACTCAGGCACTTCAAAGTCAACAGGTAGGACACTATGTCTTTGTACCAATTTGATGAAGCAAATTTCTATTCGATTATGATTTCAGCTATTTGTTCATCAAGTTCATTCATGTCCACACATTCTTCTCCTCCCTGTAAGCCATTTATTCTGAGAGCTCTGAAATTTGATTCAGCTAAGAGTTTAGCTAAACCTTGTCCCTTCACTAGTTTCGCTGGTTTAATCTCCAAATCAAATTCTTGAATTTTGGCAAGCCACCGTCCTCTTTTGCCATCATTGTCAGATTGAACCAAAATATCTTTTATGGAGCTAGTGGGTACATACGCAATCACCTTAGAATGCAACGCATAGGTTTTGAAAGCCTTTAACGCCTTTACCATAGCATATGCTTGTTTTTCCATTATATTATATCTAAGTTTGGTGTTTCTAAGACTTTTGATAAAAAAGGCTATCGGTTGCTCGAAACCTTCTTCATTTTTTTGGAGGAAACCCGCAGCGAGTGTGTGTTTAGAGGTGAATGAGAAAATAAGAAAATCCTTTAGATAATCAGGGCTTGCTAGTACAGGTGCCTCACTTGTAACCTTTTTGATATGTGCAAACGATGCTTTAGCTTCTGTTGTCCATTCCACTTCATTGTTTTTCTTTAGCATATCTGTGATCAATTAACACATATTTCATTAAATTTGGAAATATTCAGTGGATCTAGAATTTAGAACTTTAGCTAGATTGAATTTTTTCAAAATAAGGAATTAAAAATTGCTTAAATTTCTTAATTCACTAGTTTGAATGTATATATTCATCAATTT
>ML789467.1:43148-80952 GCA_009831015.1 Picea engelmannii
AGCAGATCAGATGGATCTACACAAGCAAACTGGGGAGATGGTTTTCCACACTTTGGCCCACGCTTCAGCTTCTGCATCAAAATTTTGGGTAGCCTTGAACAATGCCCAGACCCAACTTAAGCTGGAGAAAATATCATCTTTCGTGAAAGACAACAAAATCAAGACGTTGGAGGAGTTGGTCCTCAATATCGGTTACGACCCTGCGAACGTCAAGGCTACCGAAGAGATGATTAAAAATAAAAATGCTGACATCGCATCCTTAATAAAATAGCTAAAGCTCCCTCCAACAGAGGACCCGCAGGCAAAGGAGATAGCCGAAAAAAAAGGGGAAAAGGATGAGATGTTAAAGTTACTCATGGAGCAGAATGCTCAACTAAAGGAGATGGAGGCTGAGATGGAGAGACTACTAAAGGAGAAAGAGCAGGTAAAGCCAATGGAAGGAATTCCATTGAGTGCTATCCCAATTGCAAGATTGAACACAACAATAGCGACAACCATTCCATCTGCTACATCAGTGCCACCACTAGAAGGAACAACAGACCTTGGCAAGTCCATGCAGAGGATGAACCTGCAAGAGTCATAAATCAGTAGGCTTGAGAAAGAATTGGAGAACCTCCAAGAGCTAAAGAATTATTTCCAGACAATCTTATCCAAATAAAAGCAGGTGAATGAACAAATCAGGAAGGAGTTACAGCAACTCCAAAAGCAAACAATGGCAGGGAAGACCTTGAGAGATTATGTGGACAGATATTTCCATGTCCATAAATGAAATCTGGCCAATGGTTCAAATCATGTTTGAACAAAATGAGTTGCTCGAAAGGAGCAAACAGGCTATTGAGAAAATCAGAATGGAGCTGGGAGACATGCCAACACAAGCAAATGAAATCATAAGGTTCTTGAATTCAAAAACCAGGGAGGAACTTGAAGAATTGAAGATTGAGGACAGGACAGAAACTATACTTGAGGTAAAAAGGGTTCTAACCAAAAGAGGTCTCATGCTTCAGCTTGAGGAGAAGATTCAAGTCATAGATCAAGGAGTACAAAAGTTTTTCAATATGATAGATGCTCTCCAAAGAAAGGGCCTACCTGGCCTGAAGGTCATTATTGACAAACTAATGACACTCCCTGATTACAAAAAAAGGTTGACTAAAGTGTCCAAGGATAATTCCAAGTTTACAGGGATACAGGGAAGCATCACAGGCAAAGCTTTCATGGATGCCCTGCAGTTGGATATTAGTATCCAACATGAGATTAAACACATATTCATCATCAAGCCTACATTTTCTAAATATACAGACATGGATGAAGTATATCGAAGACTGCTTAAAGTCACAGTGCCAGGTCATCTCAGATGGGAAGAACTGTGTGATCTACTAGATTAGAAGATGAGTTGTCAAAATCCAGTCACCTATCCAGTCAGAAGAGGATGTGAAGGCACCTAACCAACGGCCTGCCCCAAAAGTTTCACAAACAGTTGTATCGAGTCATCAAAGCAGTTTTGATTAGTTAAGTTAGTTATACTAAAAATAGAATGAGCACGTCCTGATCAGTTATGATAGGAACGTTTGTATTTTGAATTATAAATACTTCATCTTTCGAAGTATTGGGGGTTGTTGATTAGCACACCCTATTGCTATCAAACTGTACTATTTTTTAAGAGATCTGCCATTAATAAAGAAGAGGCACTTTTACAGGATTCTTGCATATGTTCACTGGTGATGTTGATTTTCTAAGTTAAATGTTTTTCTTTCTCTGTATTCATTTTGTTTTCTAAATCTAATCTTTATGAATAGCGTTATGTTGCAGGATTTATCTTTGTTACCCTGTTTCCGATTCTAAAGATTTAAATGTTTATCTTCTAATATCTTCAATTAAGAAATTATTAACTTCTTGTTAGTTGAAGTTATTTTCCTCATCTATTCTTCCATCCATCATTTTAAATTACTAAGGATCCAGTGTGTGTATTATCTCGCCCTGTGAAGGTTTTTCTTTGGCATTTCTGGTTGTATCTAATATCTTATTGAAATACAGACCCCATAGCGCAATGGGTGTGTAAACTGTCTCAACCAACTTCCAAACACTCTTTTACAACAAAACCAACGGTTTCTTTACCTAGCCTAATATCTGAAATTAAAAACAAAGCTAAAACATATAGAGAGATCCCTCTCTGAAGCTGGAAGGGCTAGATCCCAGCTTTAAAAGTGGTTGGTTAAGGTTACCTTTGTATATTTCTTCTTTTTCAACCTCTAGGAAATTTATCAAGTGCTAACAGGTCACAAAGGCGAAGAAACTTTCAGAGGAGGCTGAGTTGGCGACAAAGGACCCACTTGTTGCTACAAATATGATGAACAGAGCCACCTTGCAAGGGAGTGCCCGCATTCAAGGAGACCATGGTGCGAACACTACTGAAACAATACCCATGCTATTGAGGACTATCCTTACCTAATTGAACGATGGGAATATCGCATAAGATAAAGGGAAGTGAATTTGATAAACTCAAAACCTAGGCCAATTCCGAAAGAGAGGAAGTCCAACATTCATGTTATAACAAGGGGAGGCACAAAGACCGGTATCAATGTTGAACATATTAATCAAGATCATATTCAAAAGGTAATGCATAAAACCCCATATGATCTTGTACAATAAAAGGAATTTTTTCATCATGCAGTAGAATTTTTCCACCAAATATTTATCTTTGTGATACAAGAAGTTGTGAATCCAAGCCATACCCATGCCTTTCAAGTTGCAGTAAAGTTGGTCCCATACAAGGTCCCATCATATGAATAAAAAAAAACTATTTCCTTATGGTTGAAACACTTTTCTGATATCCTGAATGATGAACACCTTACGCAAAAGTTGCAGAACACCATTAGCATAGCCCTGGGAGTTGAGGGAAAAGTAGAGGGATCTATAGATGTTAATCTACCTAAGAGGAATGCAGGACGAATACAGAGATTAAAGAAGAGCTCAAGATGTGAGTTCATACTAAATTCTCATATTGATGGTTATGAAATTAACTATTCCATGCTGGATTTGGGCTCATATGCTAATATCCTACCAAATAAAATGTGGGAAGCTATGGGAAAACCCATGTTGGTATATTCCCCATTTCAATTCTGCATGGTGAACCAGTATTGTATTTACCCAGTAGGGAGGATGGAAAATGTGGAACTAGATCTAGCCAAATTCAAGATTGTTGTTGACTTCAAGATCATTGAGATCATGGGGGAGAAGGATCCATATCCATACTTTCTTGGAATTGATTGGGAATACAACAATTATGTTGTAATCGATGTGAATAATGAATCCATGACCTTCAAAGTGGATGGTATGAAATTGGTTCAAACTTTATATCCGTACCTAGGACCACGATACACTAAACCCTCAAAAGACAACATGGAACCTGATTTCTTGGATCATTTGTATACCATGACTAAAGGAAACATCACAGACTACATTAATCCTACCATGGATGGTTCAATCAGTTGGTGAAGTATTCAATTTTTTGGGGAAGATTCATAGGCCCCTTTCAAGAACTGACAGCATAGAAAATAAAAACATTTTTCAAGATGGTGTGCCACTATTATATCATCTAGGTGGATTGGAACTGAAATCCATGAGCATCTAGTATATGACGATCTCTCTGATTTATGCACTTTTTTGGTTAAAATGAAAGAAAACATTGGGGTGAAACAAGTGATGTTGGCACTCGATATCACTTTGTGATCCTCTCCAACCTATTGGTGGACCACCCACAAAATTAACCTACCTTTATGGGAGGATATCAATCTTTCCCTACATCACCGATTTATCCCTCCTTCCCAAGTTAGTTAAGACAATTGAGACTAGAAACTGAAGAATCTCGTTCTTAGCCTCGACACATATGATGGATCCTCATATCCACAGGATCATGTTGTGCACTGTGTTAAAGTATCGACAACCATGCAAGTGCCCTGGGGTTTTTGGGTACACCAAGTTTTTGATTCACTCGGACCAACCCCCACAACCTAGTATATACATGAAGAAACCCTAAGGAAAACCCATTGTTGGGATTCCCTTGAACACCAATTTTGCAAATATTTATATTTTACAGGTAATTCCCTTGAACTCACTTTAGCATTGTAACAAATTAAAATCTTTTAATTCACAGATAATTTCAAACCCGCCTATACCCTTGTATTTTTCTCTATGCATAAACAATGGCTCGGTTCTAGATTTACCCCATCTCTTGAGCCAAAACAACATGCCATTGTGCCACTACCTATTTACTATAGAAATTTTGATACTTCCCTAGTCGATCTCGATGATTTAGAAGACCTTAGGCATATGTCCTTTAAAGAATCCAAAGGCACCAGGACTATTAAGGATACCATTTCAGTTGAATCCAATAGATCCTACACTAACTGTCTGAGGTTGTGCGAGATTAATATAGGAAGTATAGAGCATCCCAAGATATCCTCTATAGGGGATTATTTGGACGAACATACCATGTCTAAAATTTAAGACTTGTTAAGGGAAGATGAGGACCTATTCCCAAATTTCTTCTCAGAGTTGAAGGGAATTAAGGGAGATCTAGGAGAAATGAGAATTGAACTGAACCCTAATGAGAAACCCATTAATCATTGATGATATCATCTGAACCCCAGAGTCAACTAAAGGGTCAAGAAGGATATTGATCGCATTCTTTCAGCTAGGTGGATATTGCCAATGGATGAGGTTGAGTGGGTCGACCCTATTTTCATTCAGTGTAAAAATGGTACAAAGTATATCAGGGTTTGTGTTGACTATAAGAGCTTGAATTATACCTGGGTGCATGACCCATTTTCAACACATTTTAGTGACAAAGTTGTAGATCAAGTCACAGGCAGGGAAGCATATTCATTTATCAATGGATTTTTCAGATATCACTAGGTAAGGATTACAAAATTAGAAAAGAAGAAAAATACCTTGATGATAGAGTGGGGGTCATTTTCTTACAATGTCATTCTATTAGGGCTCAAGAATGCCCCAACAATTTTTTATCAAGTTGTGATTGTTTCATTTCACGAATTCATCCATAAATTTATTGAAGTCTATTTGGATGATTGGATGGTATACAATCTAATCAAAGATAATATTGGTCTCTTGTGGCTAATTTTGGATCGATTTCACCAACAAAATATTTCCCTCAATATGACAAAGTCTATCTTTTACGTACAATTTGGGAATATTCTTGGCCATATTGTTTGTAGGGAAGGAGAGTTGGTGGACCCTGCAAAAGTTGCATTCATCCTCAATATGCATCCTCCTATATCTGTTAAGAAGCTGCGGACTACCATAGGACATACTGGATATTATCATCAGTTTATTAGGGGCTACGCGAGTATCACAACAACATTGGAACAATTACTTAAGAAACCTAGAGTATTTCACTGGAATTTAGTGTGTGATAAAGAATTTGACACCTCAAAGGAAATATTTAGTATAACCCCCATTCTTACTTTCCCAAAATGGGGGATGGATTCCATGTACATATATATTCTTATAACATTGTGTTAGGGGCTATCCTTACACAACCTCGAGAAGGAAATATAGATCATCCTATCTAATTTTCCATCTGAAAGTTCTCTGAACAAGAATGCAACTATACTACCACCAAACAAGAAGGTTTGGATATGGTATATTCTTTACAAAAATGTACACATTATTTGTTAGGTGGTCATCTCAAGTTTTTTACTAATCAGATTGCATTAAAGTACTTGGTTACAAAACATGTCCTAGAGGGAAGAATGTGTCGATGGTTGTTGATTTTTATAGAATTTTCATTTGACGTTAAATCATAAATAATGGAAACTTGAATGTTGGGATCAATCACCTCTCTCTGTTAGAGTCCAATGAGAGTGACAAATTCCTGGACGATCAATTTCCTAATGAATATTTGTTCCACATTGAGGATACTCTGGATTATTTTTTAGATATTGTTGTATTCCTTAAGACTAGTACAACACCTGAGGGATATTTTGAAACTCAGAAAAGACACTTAGCCATTAGGGAAATGGATTATCAACTGATTTCTAGAAAACTGTACAAGTTGGGATTAGATAACATTCTCGAACAATGTGTACTTTATCACAAGAAACCATATATATATTATGGTAATGCCACAGTAGATTTGTTGGTGGACATGTTGGTGGTAAGGATACTACACATAAGAGATTACATGCTAGCTTATGGTGGCTTACAATGTTAAAAGTCACCATAGAATTTTCCCAGGCCTATGATGTTTTTCACTGAGTACGGAAGTCCTCATGCAGATATTAATTACCTTTACACCCTTTCGTAGCTCTGGAATATTTCAAAAAGTGGGTTGTTGATTTCATTGCGGCCATAAACCCACCTGCTCGACATTCCAAGGAAAGGTATATAATCACTACAACCAACTACCTTACATGATGCACTGAAGCATAACCAGTCCAAGATTCCTCTATGGATACAAAGACTAGATTTATCTTTGAACATAACATAGCTCAATTCAGGCACCCTCATAGTATGAATAGTGACTTAGGGACTTAGGGATATTATTTTATCAACTAGATGGTATCTACCCTCACTCACAAGTTCCTCATTCAGCATCACAAGAGTAATCCCTACCACCCACATGCTAATGGAACAATTGAGCTGTTAAATAATATTTTGGAAAGGGGATTGACTAAGGTTTGTTGCTCAAACCGAGAGGATTGGGATGAGAGAGTCTATGTTTTAATATGGGCATACATAACCACTACTAAGAAACTATACAAGTATAGTTCGTTCCAACTAGTTTATGGTAGAGAAGTTGTTGTTCCTACCTACTTTATCTCACTCAGCTTATACACTACACAAGTCACTGATATGATAGGTGACGAATCAGTTGTGGAAAGGGTTGCATATTTATTTGAGTTGGATGAAGCACAATTACTCTCATATTTTCATCAGACCAACAAAAAATATTTCCATAAGTCTTGGCATGATCGACACATAAAAAAAATCATTTTCATAAGGATATAAGGTTCTCCTACACGATAGTAAATACTATAAGAATCTTGGTAATTACAAATGCATTGGTTGGGATTGTTTATTATTGTAAAGGTATGTGAATCTAGATAAGTCATAATTGAGAAACCCAATGGTATCCTTTATCCCAGATGGGTAAATGGAACATCTATGAAACCCTACATCTGCTCTCAATAAGAATTTTTGCGCAACCCTCCTGTGTCGGGAATGAAAATATTAGGTAGCATTTTCAATTACCTTGTTGTTTTCATGTGTTGTTGGTCATGCACTAACGTGTCTGGTTGTTAGTCATTTTTAGATTCTATGGGTCATTTTAAAATGATCCTACCCAGATAACAACTTTGTGGTTGGGGAGGTCTTTCTCATGTCTACTCATCATTACCATCGTCTAGAGCTAAAAGTTCATTCCTAGGTGTTATAACATGGGTCGTTAAATGTAGTTAGTACTATTATTGACTTTTTCATTTCTATCGGTCACAGACAAGTTTAATGTTAGAAATTGTCTTCCATTTTTTGGTTCACTGCCGGTGAATTCATTATTTTCCCAATTTTTCCTCATGTCCCATCATCCACTTTCCGCCAATGTGTTTAATTGCACAAACTCCATCACAAATTTTGTTGTAGTAATGGATGTTTCCAAATTTAATGTTATTTATTATTAACCTGTGAAATTCAATGCATTATGTCACATCACCTTTTTATTAGCGTCTATAAACATTTTGGTCACCCTATGGGTAAGGTTATTATGTTTTATTTGCACAAAGTTCATACTCAGTCCTAAATCCCCCTATGAAACATATGAAATTTTCCCCATGACTCCATATCCCTATCAGTTTCATTTATCTCTGAGACCACTCTAGGATGGTGTGCACTGTTGATAAGGGGACAGTCCCCAAATATGCTACCTACGATGATGCACAAGTTAGAAAAACCATCCATGAGGGATTCATTGACCCTCGTGTCCAAGTCATTGATGATTTCCATGGGAAGATGAAGCAAACTCATCTAAAGTATGTAGACTTCATGGATTCCATACAATTATTGATAATGGACATCCATGCCTTTATGGATTGCACTATTTTATAGGATGGAACTGTTAAGCCCTAATATTGGCTCATTACCCCTTAATTGTGGCATATTAGATTAGTAATGTTATTTATTACCCCTTAATTGGGGCATATTAGATTAGTAATGTTATTTTATTTATGTCAACTTTAGGCCATTAGTTGCAATTATACCTCCTAGTCTCCTATATATACCAAGGAGACATTTTCATTTTGAATCATCTTGTACTTGAACATTTAAGTGGGGTAAAAGGAGGTTGCCCCCTTGAAGAGGCTTATTATCTAAAATTATCTCTTTTTCAAGGCATTGAGGACTTTTCCTGAGGTTTTTCTATGCTATATTGATGTTTGGTTCTTAACATATGGTATCAGAGCTCAAGGTCTTGGGGTTTCGCTGCTACATCTACGACACCATGGAATTTTCGCTATAACTTTTGTTCTACAACGTTTCAGAAGAAACGGCTTGGAGGATATTTATAAGACAGATCAAGGTACGTTGGGTTAAAATTTCAGCTCCTGAGGCCTTATAATTTCGGAGATAAAGCCTGTACAAGATAGGGTTTTGGAATCATCCTGAAATGAGTCATTGCGGAATTTTCTCTATAAAAAAATTTATGTAATGTTTCAGACCCTGAACTCTGGAGACCATTTACAGAAATTAGTAATTTATCTATGGTAAATATTTCAGCTTCTGGGTCATCTTAAATTTGTAGATACACCCTGTGTAAGATAAGGTATCTGACTAGTCTCAAGAAGGTGTTCCAGATAAAACAATCATAACTTCTTCCTAGAGTATCAAAATTGTGTGGGACTGGTTGCATTGGATCGTCAACAGTCTATAGTATTTTGGGTACGAGTTTCTGAATTTTATATCAATTATTTTGTGCGAGGCACACTATACAAGTGAGATCTCCTTCTTTTGTGTTTTTACACTGGTGAGTTCTTCCTGTAATTTATTCATGTCTTGCACTCCTTTGATGTGCTCTATGATGGACATTGTCTTCTGCCTCTGCTTGAGGTCTTGGATCGAGACACTTATACTTTCTTCTTCCTTGTCCCACTTCTGGATTTTTTGATCCTCCTCTAGCTTTGTCCAAAGTTGTGTTGCATTCTCGAACAAATTAATTGGTGTGCTAACCTGTCGCTCTATCTCCTGTATTTGTTCTACTACTTCCTTCTTTCTTTTATCCTTCATTGTTGGTGGGGTAGTGGGTGTTAGCTTCTCTCAGAGACTCTCAATATCCTTTTGATATTGATCGATTGCCTGTGCAATTTGATCAATATTTTCTATTGTTGTGATTTCATCCATCTGTGCGGTCTTCGAAATATTTTCGTATGTTCCTACAACTTTCTGCTCCAATCCATTCCCACTCTACCTTTCCTCTTGATTTTCGAGCTTAGCCTTCTCATATATTATTTCGAACGCATCTTGCTTCTCTGTTTCCTGCTACAATTCAGCTAATTCATTATGTGCATGAGACTGTACCTTATGGTTTATGCTAACCTGCAAGTTGTGTAGTGCCCTAGATGGCATCCACCTCAACACCAATTGGATTTGGCTTAATTCCTTCAGGGGTGTTTTCTCCATGATCTCATCCATGTGCAACATACTAGGTGTGATGTGGAATGTTGTGTTCGACTGCAATATTGTATGGACTGGATCTCGTTCTTCCTATTCCACTCTTTCCTCTGTCTGCCGTGTTGATGGTTCTATTCCCCTACTATCTTCATTTCCCCAATTTGCTTGAGGAACTATCACATGTCTACCAGCTCCTCTAGAATCCTATCCGTGTGGTGCACAACATTGTCAAAGTCCTCAACTAGACAATCCTGGACCATTTAGGCTATCATTTATTCATCATCGTTCATGATCGTATACTCTAGTGGTGTTCTTTGCACCTTTGCTTTACTGCATGCACCTCCTATCTGCATGGTTGGCCTCTTATTCCCACCTATTTCCTCTGGGTTGGGACTTGCTGTGGTCCCCTATGCTACCTTAGACTACTTATGTTGTTCTTTGGTCGGTTGCGTATTCTTCTTCTTCCCCTTATGGGTCCCCATCTTCATTGTGCCTTTGTTTTTCTGTGTTGTTTTTGTCTGGCCCATTCTTCATTTCTTGGGTACTTGGAGTTATTGAGCCTATGTTTCCCCCTACCCTGCCTCTTCTTCCGTTGTCCTTTCTGGAAAGCCTTGGGTGAGGACTAGAATTTTCCATTCATCTTCCCAGTCTTTGATCACCATGTCAATGTCACCCTCTGTGATACAAAAGCGCATTTGTAGCCACTACTTATTGGGATATTTTTGTGCATGTATCCACATTGTATGTCATGTTCTCTTGAAATTGGCGATGTCCTTGTACCGTATGATAGCTTGTGGTGTGATCCTCCACATGTTGGAGATAGATTCCTGTAGGTCGTGTAGGTATCTTTCAAATATGGACCCATTCTTCCTTTTGTGTTTAGCATCTGACGTGGCTTTCAGCAATAGGTATCTTGCTCCCTGGTTTGGTTTGGGTCTGGTATCAAAAGTTACATACCTTGGTTCTCTCCATCCCATGAAGGCTATTAACATGATTATACATGAATAGTGAAACTCTATTCTTAGGTCCTGTGCATCCTTACAGTCATCTAGGAATAAGTTCAAGAGATATGGTGCTGAGCTCACTATGGTATCCTCGGTGCATTGAGCTGGAACTGCGACAAACCTAGATGGAACTTCCTCTCTGCGACATTTTATCAGTAGCTTACAAGCTAAGATTTTTTGCCCATTTGTGTGGTGACATCGTTGATCCACTTGAGAATAATTCCTTGTGTCCCCCTGTCAGTGCCATACTTATTCTTCATCTCTTCTGCTATTTCTTTCTCCTTGGTTCTGTCGTCCAAAAACTGCATTGGATCCATGCCCCGAGATGGAAATCCTATTATGTTTGCAATAAGATCTACGTCCATCGAGATGATATTGACCAACCATATGTCCCCTCCATGTGTGAATGATAAAAACTATTTGATTCACTAGCCTACGTACCAACCTCTACCAAAATGTGATAGGTCTAACAGACCTAAATTCCATGTTTTCTGTAATCCTTTTTCCCATCGGAGTGGTTGATCGATCAGTTCCCCAACCAGATTTATGCCCACAGTCTCTAAGTATACTCTCTTTACAAATTATGGAAAATTTTCTATGTTTTCTAAATTGTGGTACGAGTATTTTATCTTGTTAATATGACCCAACAAATCTCATTCCACCCGTATCCCATCTGGTATACGCGGTAGAATGATTTTTGCGACTAGTTGCTTATGAGGTGACCTAGGAACCTGTTGCTTATCTCTCTTCAATGGTGGTGGCTGGATGAACTTATATAATCTTGAATATCCTCTGTTGGATGTCATTGGGCTCCTCAATATCTTCCTACAAGAATTCCAAGACTGGTATACTGAGTTGAGTAGGAAAAACAATGTCTATGCCATAAACAAGCTAGAATGGTGAGGTTCCTAAAGACTTTTTAGTGTTGATCATGTCAGCCCATAAGGCATATTTGAGTTTAGATTCCTAGGATTTCTTTCTTTCAGTCAACAATTTTTTAATGATTCTGATGAGAGTCATGTTTGATGATTCTGCCAGGCCATTTCCCTGAGGGTGATAGGGTGTGGAATGTGTCAAGGAAATGTTGTGACTTCCACAAAAGTCAATCATGGATTTGGACTTGAATGGTTGGGAATTGTCTGTTACAAGATTACTGGGACAACCAAATCTGGAAAAATATTAGTTTCCAGGAAATTCATGATTACCTTGTCAGTGGCATTCCTCATGGGCACAACCTCAATCCATTTGGTGAAGTAGTCAGTGGCAGTGAGGATCCACTTGTGTTTCCCACTGGAGGGTGGATTTATTTCTCCTATGAAGTCTAACCCCCATTGCTTAAACGAACTACCGACTTTTATAGGTTTCAAGGGAAGTGATAGTAACTTATGTTTCCCTACAAAAATATGTCATTCATTGCAGGCTCTAATAATGGAAAAAACATTAGAGAAAAGGGTGGGATAGTATTATCCTACCCTCAAGATCTTGAGTGTTGTGGCCTTCCAATGTTTGTTCCCTCCAGACACTCCTATGTGCATTTCTGTTGTGACTTGTTTAACTTCATTTTCATCAAGGCATCTTAGTAGGATGCCAATAGGATCTCTCCAATATAGGTTCTAGATTGAAATGTAGAATTTAATGCCTTTCAAGTTGAGATACATGGCCTTTGTCTTCTTCACATCTAGTGGATATTCAAAATGTTGTATAAAATAGATGATGTTTTTATACCAAGGTGAAGAGGAATGTTTTTCAAATACCTGTAAGTTGTCTTGTCCAAGTTGTATGATGGGTGCATCTGATTGGGTGAAGATTGGATGCAACTCTAGCACCTTGCAGTTTGATTCTGATAGCAATTTGTTCAATACTTTCCCCTTGATCAACTTGGTGGGATTTATGTGCAAATCATACTCCAATAGCTTGAAAAACCATTTTCCTCTTTTCCCCTCATTGTGTGGCTGGACCAGAATTTCTTTGACACTGTTGCTAGGAACAAAGGTCCTTATGCTAGACTATAGCATGTAAACCCTGAATGCCTTGAGTTCTTTGACCAATGCATAAGCCTGCTTCTCTAATATATAATACTTGAGCTCAACATCTTAGAGGGCTCTGATGAAAAAGGCTATTGGCTTCTCATGCCCTTCCTCATTTTTTTGCAACGGTACATCAGCAATTGTTTCCTCTGAGGCAAAGGAAAGTATGAAGAAATATTTGGTATCGTCAGGGCTAGCCAATACAGGTGCTTTGACTAAATCTTTCTTGATTGTTTGGAAAGATGATTTTTCCTCCGAGGACCATTTTATCACAACATCTTTCTTCAGCATGTTAGTAATAGGCTTCCAAATTTCAGCAACATTTGGCACAAAATGTCTGACAAAGTTTATCTTACCAATAAAACATTGGACATCCCTTTTGTTTCTGGGGATCTCGATTTGTTGAATGGCACAAACCCTCTTTGGATCAATTTTTATGCTTCCCTCTGATATGATGTGGTCTAGGTTATTTCCTTCTAGCATGACAAAGTGAGACTTACTAGGATTGAGAGATATCCCATACCTCCTGTATTTCTTGAAAACCTGCTCCAAATGCTGCAAATTTTCCTCATCAGACTTGGAGAAAATGGTAATGTCAACTAGGTATATGACCATAAATGTTTCTTTCTCCCACACAAAAGCTATCTCCATGGCCCTCTGAAAAGTTTCCCCTACATTCATGATCCCAAAGGGCATCTTGTCATACATGAATGTTCCTTATGGGGTGGTGAATGTTGTATTTTCTTTGGCTTCCTCACAAATTGCTATCTGGTTATAACCAGAGTATCCATCCAACAAGGAAATTTTGTGTGCACCTACCACCCTCTATAAAATATGACCCATCTTGGGGAAGGAGTAATTGTCCTTCAAAGAACACTTGTTGAGATTTCTGAAATCAACACATAATCGTATCTCCCCACATTTCTTCCTTATAGGCACTAAGTTGGCCACCCAGCTTGAATACCTCAATGGTACAATAATATTGGCATCCAACATCCTTTTTAGATCTCTCTCAATTATAGACATTAACATGGGATTAAATTGTCTAATATTCTATCTGAATGGCTTGGAGCCTATTTTTAGAGGGATCTTGTGTTGGATGATGTCTGTATCAAATGTCTTCAAATCTTCATACGACCATGCAAAAGTATCAACAAAATTTTTAATGAGACTGACATACATGTCTTTTTGTTCTACAGCTAATGCTTTAGACAACTTGATGATATTGGGATTCTCAATGGTCCCAATATTGCACTCTGTCACCTCCTCTTCTTGATTCTTCATGGGAGTTTCTTTGTAAACATCATTGTTGTCGAACAATCTTTCCAATGCCACTAGTCCTCTCGGAATGTGATTGGTTTTCAGCTCCACAATATCATGACCATCCATTGTCTTCAACAGATGAGAGGATTGTTGATCTTCTAATTTCTCATTTTCATCTTCTTTACTTTCTTGACCAATTGAGATATTGGAGAATTCATCAATGGTGTGTAGAAATCTCTACAGCTCTAAATCATCACTAAAGACTTGACAATGCTTTATGTTGTCTGGTATGGTTGTTCTATGTTTGATTTCCACCTGATATTTAATATTTGGGCCAATGGGAGGCCTGAACGTGCTGGAAGCTAAGGCCAAAGAATCGAACTTCTAATTTTGTTCTTTGGGAATGAAAAAAATGTTGAATGCTAGAAAGAAATTATCAATCAAATCCCATACCTGATTCATGTACTTCTTGAGCCTCTACTGCTTTGTTTGATAGACATTACTCACTTGATTGATTACCAACTCAGAATCACCAAAAAATTCTAGACAATCAATGGCCATGTCTTTGGCATCCCTCATTCCCAATAACATAGCTTCATATTTAGCTATGTTGTTAGTAGTCTCAAACTCTAGCTTTTAAGAGAGGGTTATTACTTCTTCGGAAGGGGAAATGAGGAGAATACCTGCACCAAATCCTTCTCTTGATGAAGAGCCATCGAAATAAATCTTCCACACCTTGTTTTGTTGACCAGTCATCGGCTTCTCTCTGGGTTGGCTACCTGATATTTCAGGTTCATCATCATTTAAATGAAAAATAGACAAACCCATCCCATCCTCAACAACATAAATTTGGTGATTTCTTGGGTTCTGATGATCACTGACTATTTAGGATAACCTCACCTATATGTATAGCCTCCTATGCTCACCACCAAACATAGGGATGGTGGAATATGTGAGGTCCATTTGCAATGATCCTCCAACCTTCTTAGCCCAAGTTCTAAATAAGAGCATGCCAAACTTTGGGGGGATGTCAGCTACCACAATTTCCATCACTACACTCTTCATGGGTAATTGTGCTAGAGAAACCACCATATCATTTATCAACCCTAGGCATTTTAATTTCTTAGAATCAAAGGAATAAAAGTCTTGGTAAGGCTTGGTAATATCCAGACCTAGTTATTCCATAACAACTTTGGGAATGAGATTGTGAGAGGCTCCTGAGTCCATAAGGCAATTATGCAGGATCTTGTCATGGAAATTCAAAGATATATAGAAAGGAGGAGAAGCATCATATCCATCCTCAATGTGTGGAACCACAGTAATGGCTAGGTTTTCATCCTGTAGACTAATGACATCAGAAGATACACTAGAAGGATTTGGTTGCATAAATTTCATGATGGATTTCTTGAAAGGTTTGTTTTTTAACAATTCTGTCAAAGGGATGGAGATCTTGATTTTTCTCAGCTCATGTTCTAGGATGAAAGAGGTTGGTGACCTATCAAATTCATTTGTTTTAGAGGAAAGAGGTTTTGATAGTGGAGATGGTTGAGTTTTAGATGCCATACCTTTATTTGGATTTGCCTTGGGAGGAGCTTCTGCTTGTTTTCTTTGATCAAAGGTAGTGGCTTTGGAAGCTCCATTTCTCATCCTCGAATCGTATTTCTTCTTGCATCGACCTTGACTAACTCTCTCCTCCCCTATATGATCATCAAAATTATTTGACAATTGAGCTACCTGATATTCTTGTTGTGTTAAATGACTGGTATAATAATTTGTCTCATTGAAAAGCACAACAGTATCATCCACAACACCATTGTCTACATATATCTCCTCAATATGATTGTTTTGGAAAGGGGGAACCACCCTTTTATCATCAACATTTCTCCTTTCTTTGTGCATTACTTGAGGAGCATCATTAGGCCTTTTGAATTGGTTTTGATTTATATTACCAGGCCTTTGAAAAGTTATGTTTGGTTGTTTGGATTCCCATTTTAGCTTAGCTATCTCATAATTCATATCGTTCAAAGTCTTGGTCATCTCCTCAAGTTTGGGATCAAATGTAGTTGGGTTAGAGGAGGCAGGGGCATCCTCTCTCTATTTTTTCTTCTCTTTATCAGTTCTAATCTTCAATCTGTCTGATGCCAAAATATTAGATTCAACCTTAATGGTTGCTTCCTTCATGGAAAACAGTGTGGTTGAACTTATCTCTCTCAGGAGGAGAGAGAATTCTGCATCAAATGCATTAGCAGAAGTGATCTTGGCAGAGGCTTCAATTGGTTTGATTTCATCTGGGATTCTACCATACATTTTATTGAATCTCTTGGTGAAGTCTGAAATAGATTCACCATTCTTTCCCTTTAGAGCCCCAAATTCAATGATGCAATAGAGATAATCTCTCCTATCTCCCCATTTATTTATAGAAGATTCATCTAACGCCTCAATATATGCAATGGAGGCTGGAGGAAGACTTATGAGCCATTTTCTAACCTCCCCATCCAAATTTTGTACAAACAACCTCATCCACACATCTGAATAATCAATGTTAAAGTTGTCTACAAAGCTGTAAAAGGCTACCAGATGTTGTTCAACAGTTTTTTCACCTTCCCCATTATATCTTGGCAACTATTTCATGTAATATGTGGTTGGGAGTGCATGTAAAACTACAGGTAGCACTAAGGGTTCATATTTGGAAGCAATAATGACATCCATCTTGTTAACGACCATGGATTGAACAATCAGAATATGCAAATTTATGGGAGATGCGGGAGTGGATGTAGGACTAGATGTTGAAGTGGAATTAGGAGTAGGATATGTATGAGTCCCTTTGGAAATATGATTCTCAGGGCTATAAAATTCAATCTACTCGTGATGATGGTTTGAAATATTCTCTTGGTGTGCATCTTTTCCCTTGAGGGGAGAAGCGTATCTATGAGCTACAGTGGATTTCCTTAGTTTCCTTTCTAGCTCAGAGCCTATTATGTTATTCTTAGGGTTATAATCATCCTTCTTGGCTTTGTTGTTTTCAGATTTGGATCTATTGAATCCCTTTCTGGGCACCAATATTTATTATTTAGGTTTTACTCAGTGAAGTTGCCAGGTGAAAGATAGTAGTTTGTCTGTATCTGATATTTGTTCACCATAAAAGGTCAGAGTTGATCAATTTTTTTTCTCCCATGGAAAGATATTTTGTTAATCCATTCCCAAGAAATGATGCCAGAAGATGTTGGTCCTAAAGTCTGCACCTGACTGCTAAAAGGAAAAGCTAGGCCACCTATTAGTTTAGAATGATTGTTCTTTTAACTTTTTTTTTGGTTGGTATAAGGGTTATTCTATCAAGAAAAAGGTAAGGTTGGGTTGGAAGGACAATATGGATGAGGACCCTACTTGGATGATAGGACACTAGTGAAATTATATAAAACAAAGGGAAACAACAAAGTACTCAATGAATAATCTATTGCAAGAAGTTCAAGGCTTAAAATATCATTTCAAGACATCAAACATGTATCAAAACACAATAATTCCCATAGGTTGCAGAAAAAAAATATTCACCAAAGAAGTAGTTGTTTGACGGATTGCATATTAGTAAAAATAAGTCATACAATAGCTGAAAGGAAATGAAATGTACGTTGCACAAATCAAAAATTGTATTCAAGATAATAATGAAAACACATGAAGAGTTGAACGAAACATTGTCATCAAGAGTGCGTTCACCAGGTAGAGATCTTTAATCCATGCATAAAATAGGTCTAACCAGTCTATTCTATTGCTATCCTTTCCTCAAAAAATACGACCTTTACAATATCCAAAAACTCACTATTTAAAAGAGTTGTAGAGGCTCTCATCCTTAGGGGACTGAGACCTCGATCTAGGGAAATGTTCATAAAAAAATATATTAACTTCACTAAGATACCGTAATTAAACATCAAGAGTGGTTCTT
The DNA here is from genome assembly GCA_009831015.1 of Picea engelmannii. Classification (NCBI taxonomy): domain Eukaryota; kingdom Viridiplantae; phylum Streptophyta; class Pinopsida; order Pinales; family Pinaceae; genus Picea; species Picea engelmannii. Next base: position 61,055 of record ML789467.1, read on the forward strand.
ATCACACACAAAAGACCACTCTTGCATCTAATCTAGGAAAATGATGGACTTAATAAAATAACAACTAATACTGTCTCTGCGACAGAACTAATGCATGTGTTGGAGGACCTGGGTGGCTGAAAATAGGCCTTGAGTGACAGAGAAGATATCTTTGTTGAACGTTGAAATGTCTACAAGCTATTGGAGGCCACTGGAGATGACCAGATGCATGAGAAGAGCTTGCTAAAGTGTTTCTATAACTAATCTACGTCGACATGTGACTGAGACTTAGCTCCTTGTCTATGACTAATATTTCGGAAGCCAAGTGCACTCTATATTGACCCCATCAGCTACCATCTATACCTATGAAATGGTTTCACTGGAATGGTTGTCATCCCAGTGGACATGAGGGGAGACGTGGAGGCGAGCATCCAATCGGGAGATGAGATGAATTGACGCGAGGGTAGATGATGTGTAGTGAGGGATACAGGTGACACGTAGGGAGTGGAAGAGTAGATAGGTTGGGAAGTGAGTGGAGAATAGGTGGTGAAAGGTGAGAGGGGGTGATATTGAGAAATAACCTAGGAGGAACTCAAAGGGGGGTGCAAGCAGTAAGTGGATTAGAGAGGGGGGGTCGAAGTTCTTGAGGAGATTCCATGTTAGGTAGAGACCGCAGTAGGAAAACAACTTTATCAAACCCCCCCCATCGTTAAAGGTAGAATGGTCAGGGGGGTTCGATCTGTGACAAAGACTATTTATCTGGAGAGGTGGGCCACCACCGATGGAGATCAGCATGGGGTTTAATGGAGGACAAGTGTCGGGTGGTGAGAGAAGAGAGAGTAGTGAGTGGGATGAGGGGAGATGACATGTGATGGGACATGGTGATCTAACGTCATTCAAGCACATGATTTCAGGAGCTGTTGAGGGTGGTTTGGACCTAGACCCCCTTTGGGCCCACAACCCCCCACAAGCTGCCACGTACCCTTCCAACAAAACCATGGTTTAAATTGTGGGATCGCTCTAGAAAATTAATGTCCGTGTCGTTTGCGTCCGTGTAAAGAACTATAGTCGTCGATCTGATTACGATCCAAGATTTGGGTGACATTTACTTGCTGCAAGGATCGACGGTTCTCGTTGACCTAGGACCAATGGTTCTCGTTGACCTAGGATCAATGGTCCAAATTCACTTCAAACTTTTGGGTTTTGGGTGTTTTGAATGTGAAACATGAAACATCTCCTGGAGGAAAATATATGAAGTGAATGATCTCTCGCCACATGTCATGATGGATGAATGGTTCAAATTCACTTTGGAAGTCTAGGATTTAGGAGTTTCAAATGTCAAGTGTGAAGATCTCCTAGAGGAAAATCACCGAAGTAACTGATCTGTAGCCACGTGTCCCGTCAGATGGATGGTCTAGATTTACTTCAGGACTTCATGTCTTTGGTTCTTCAGGACTTTCAAATGTGAAGCGTGAAAAATATCCCAGAGGAAAATTTCTAAAGTGACGTGTCAGGTTCTCAGTACTTTGACTCTTTGAGTCTTCAGAGGCTTTAGTTCTTTGGGAACTTAGTACTTTGAACTTGATATTAAAACTCGGTCGATTCTGGAACTCGAATGGATGAGAGTCATTGATCTATGATTTGCTTGGTGGATCTTTACCATTTTAAATTTATCTGTCTATTCCCATAGTCTAAGCCCGAAATTTGTTGTCCTGGGTTGTTGCATCGTGTGAATGGGTAATTCTTGTACATAGAAAAGGATTGGTAGACCTGCGGTGAGCTCAATCAATGATGCATGTGATGACAAGAATTCGAAAACAAATATGAAATATATTTTATCCTTCCAAGAAAACAGAAAAGAAACACGCAAAGACTCAAAAATGAATAAGGACCAAGACACTCAGTAGTGAGAAAATGACTTAACCAACCACAAGAGGATAATTTTGATGAAGGCATAGGGAAAAAGAGAAGAGAGGTAAGGGATGCAGACCTAGGTTACAATAGGGAGCAAATCATTCACTATTCCACATGAATCGTCTTCCTTTCTACCTATATGACACCATGTTCGATAAGAAAAGTCAAACTCTGGGTAGGGTTTGAAAGAGAAGAGACCCTGAAAGGGTTCAAATACATTAGTACGACAATTACGTTCTAAGCCGCTCCAGCAGAGACATCAGTTGTTGTTGCAAGTTTAGGAAAAAGGGATAGAACCTCTCTCAACTAAAATGAGGAGAATGAGGATGTTGATGAAGAAACATTACCACAAGGACCACTACCGATCCCATTGCCATCAATTCTGGAGGATGAAAAAATATATGGTAAGTGGTTCTGGAAAGTTCTTACCTATGATTTTTCTCTCATGAAACTAAGAACAAGTATTCTGGAAAATCAACATGTGAACCAATTATTACTAAGTCTACCCCTTTGTCTTCACTACCACCCATGTCTCATTTCATTCCACCTTCTCCAATATTCAGTACCCTAACTTGAGTTTTCACCCAGAACCCTTCAAAATAATCAATCATCTCTAAGCATCCTATCATCCATAATCTATACAACTCACCCAAGAAGGTCTAATCTACTACCGTTGATGAGGAAGTCTTTAGTCAACAAAATCACAGAACCATTCATGACTCCACCTCATATCTTCCATCCCCAGCTAGAACACAAGCGATGAATCTTGAGCATGTTTATCCTTATAGTATACCTACTACCATTACCACTACTTCACTCATGATTTTTGTACCCTAAATATCGCAAGCCCTAGATACTTTGGACAAAGGCTTAGAGACTATCTTCAATCATCAAACAGATGTAGAGCCCAAAATAGAAATCCAAATGGATGTGGGCACTTTCAAGGAACCACTCAATGAACAATATGAAACCCATTCCTCACAGAGCATGACTTTTCTAAAGGAAATATTCACTCCATTTTTTCACCACTCACAACAATGTCTTTCTCTATTAGATCTCTTTCTGTAGAAACAATAGGTCATCACCATACTACCACCGGAAGTACAATCCAGGATTGCGAGAAGTCTTCAAGCTCATTCTCTTGTCCCTGACAACATAGGTACTCCCATCCTTTCTAAAAAATCCATTGCAAATGACCATACACTTGCAACATGGCCCCCATTGGATCTAGCTACTGTGAGTAGTGATTTGTCTGCTTGGGATACACCTCAAATTTTTCATCTTGTGAGGACTTGTACAGATCATCTAGAATGAAGAATTGTTGTTGTAACATAGGAAAACAAAGACTTAGTACATCGGGTATACCATTTGAAGGAGGGTCTTACTTCAACTAATAGAACAACATCTTATGAATGATGCATGCAGGAAACCATAGAGTCCACCATTGAAGCAGTGTCTATCAAGCTCAATGATGCTTGGCCTACCTTTCACAAGTTGGCATCCGAACTCCCAGAAGACCCCAACTAGGTTGCACCAGTAACCATAGTTGATCTTGTTTCTGAGGCATGGGACCATGTAGAAGATAAGACTGAGGACCTCTAGCAGTAACTAGAGGCTATCCAACTAAGGAACAAGAGCATCCCAAGGAGATGCTAGAGAAAGTATCCAAGGTTGTTGTAGAGGTTGATTTTGTGCCCATTTCTTTAAATCAGTGAGTTGTAGAGTGTATCCCCCTCTTCGATCGATTTATTGACTGAGATGGTTTGCTAGAGTATCGCACTAAACTAGTGGATGACCTCTGAGCCCAAATACGACATATGAACCAAGAGGTGAAGTTGATCATTGTTCCCATTTAATAGAGTGATAAATTTTTGGAAATCCAACAGGAACATGAATTCCTTGATGATTTGTATGACACCAATCAAGCTTCCATGAAGGAACTCTAGGAGATCAAGCCAATAGTCCAGGAAACCTATGGCAATATCCAATAGCTTGACATAGTGGCTGAATACGAATGAAAAAAATTGATGAACACGAAGCCTCGGTTGTAGATGTCAACATAACACAATAATGCGTTGCGGTAGTATTGATCCTACTACGCAAGTGGAAATATTGCATCGATTTGTACGATAGCTTCAAGAAACAGGCAGTCCAAGTTGTTCCTGAATTGGACCCTTCATTTGAGGGAGGCTAGAATGAAGAGATAAAGAATTGAATGAGGACAATTCAAGGTTTTTGGTCGAGACTTGTTGGACCGTCTATTTTTTTAGTAGACTCGATTTTGAGGAAATATTATAATATTGAGGGAAAAGAAGAGAAAAGTAGTGGAAAATAGAGAAATGTGGAGGAAAGCCAATGGAAAGTGATGTGTCATAATGCCAACATGGAAAGAATACATGACCCAACTGGACATAACAGTGGAAGAATTTGGAACATTCTATAGAATTCCAGAAGAAGGCAGAATCAAGTAAGCACAACACCATAATGAAGAAATAAGGAAGTCTGTGGAAAAACATGATAGCGAGGAGTTATGTAATGTGATGGGATTAATTTAGTGGAGGATTAGTTGGTTGATGATTCATTATGGGTTTTACAGTGAATTGCTATCATTCTTGTGAGTTGTTGTTCTTTCTAGCTCTCAACTGTTGTATCAATTTCATAGTTACAAATACTATAAACACTTATTGTGATCATACCAACAATGGGAAAACTATGTATTGAGTTTATAGTTGATATGATCTTCTTTGTACAAGATGGAAACAAAGCCTTATATCATATCTTATCAAATGATATTAATATGAGAGATGATTGGACCACTAAAATTAAGATAAATGTTTTATGTAGCTTGTTGAACTGTGTATGTTTATTTTGTTCAAGTCTTTGTTATGCATATTGGATCTCTCCACTACATACATGCCATTGTTGATTTGTCTAGTTAATTTACTTTTCAATATATGTTCATGTATGAAGTAGGAATCATTGTATATGATGTGTAACTCCATTTAGACTATGTCTACCCTGTTTACCATCCCAACCCTGTGATCAATTAGATGGGTTGCATTCTTCCCACCACTGCATTGTCTTGAACCTCGCTACATTTCACATAAGTATCAACAGTGATTTGAGTGAGACCTCCTTCCCTTGTGTAAGGTTGAATATGCCAATGGTCTATACTACAACAGTTTCTTTGTTGGAAAACTCCAATAGTTCTGGTCTCCAATCATGTGTCAACACCAAGGAATACAAAGATTGGACAAAGTGTTACACATACATGGGTTTGTTGATGCAGACTAGGATGGAGGTCTAGATTGGAGAGTATCTACACATGGGTATTTTTTAACCTATTTGGTGGAGCAATTAGGTGGATGAAAAAAATATAAGTTGTTGTGGCACTCTCAACTACAAAAGTTGAATACATGATAGCCACTCATGCATGTAAGGAATTTGTATGCTTATAGATATTGTGTTTACGTATTGGGTTGGTACAACAAGCAGTAAGGTTAGATTCTGATAGTCAGAGTGAAATATTCATAGAAAAGAAAAAACATATCATTCAAAGACAAAGCATATTGATGTTGAGTATCACTTTGTGTGATACATGGTTGAAGACAAGAAAGTGTTCTTGGAGAAGGTAGACATTTTGAAGAATTTTCCAGATTCATTGAAAAAGTCAGTAAGATTCGAGAAGTTATCCTAATGTAGTGAAACAATGGGAATTACTTCGCTGCATTGTTTCCTATGCAATCCTGTAACCCCCTGTATGCAAATAAAACAACAAGCGGGATAATTGTTTTTTGGGCATTTTTTGCTATTTTTAATGGTTTTGTAAATTAATCATGGATTAATGATTAGGGTTTTGGTAGCTACGTAATAACTTGTATATTGTATTTTGAATGGTGAAATTAATGCAATGAAGATTTGAGAGGTGGGCACCAAGGAAGGCTAGTTTTCTTCTAATTAAGGGTTTCAAATGTAAATCTTTGTGTACTATATGTGTGAGTCATTGATTAATTTATGTTTTCCTTAAAAACTATATGCATTACTTTGCATCACATGTTTAAAACTTACAAAGTAGTGGTATAAAAATTGATGCCTTACAAGAGGAAGCTCCACACCTTCAAGAGCAATACTGGGGGTCGTTCTCAAATATTGAAGTGGTTGTTCAACCACATTGAATCAAAGATCCAAAAATGGTGATAAAAACACAACCTAAATCCAATTATAAAAAGAATCACTCCACTAAAAATACCTAAGACAAACTTTGAAAACAAACAAATTCTCAAAAACTTCAGCCTAGGTGGATAAGATCCTGAGTCTAAAGCATTGAAAAAGAGGAAAGGGACCTTCTAGAAAATAACACGGGTTGATCAATTCCCAAGACCAATAAACAAAGGAGTGAGAAGCAGTTACCTCAACGTAAACTCACCATCCCTACAAGGTGAAATTATCCCTCACTTTGCAGAGCCCCCTCTAAGGGTACTGATAGCATGATACAATGCTTGCCTCAGGTACCACCGGAAGCCCCCCATTGTCACCTCTAACATACCTATGTAAATAAAATAAGGATAACAACTTGTAGTCAGTGTCTGGGGGGTTATTCGATAGTTGGGATCGAACACATGGGTAGGGTAACAAATATCAAAGCCTCGAAAGTGTTTCCTCTCATAAATAAAAAGGCACTAATGAAATCCCAAAAACATGATCTCTCCACTATGCTTACTCAAGCTTTAGAGGGGTTATCTCCTATAATCTCCTTCACATGACCTTGTGTTTAAATCTTTTGTTAGAGTACTGTTACAAAAATATTCCCATGTCGACATATCAACTGTCCCTTGGATTACAGACTCCTATACCAAGACAAAAACACTACAAATGGACACTAACATCCCTTTGAATTCATTTTAACCAATCAAAAAGAGAGAGGGAGAAAGGATGTGATGCACCATGTTTAGAATTTTTTCCTTGCTACTTACAATCTGAGCTTGATCTCCAAACTCTTTAGCAGAACTTGATATCTATAATGGGGAAAAAACATAAACAAAGGACTCCTACTCTATAAGATTATATCAAACAAATTCCTCTACAAAGATTGAAGGAACAATAGACAAACACATGAAAGAATACACAAGCTTGAAGGAAATAGACGAAGTATATTAAAATGGGAAACAAAAGAGAATACTTACATACCACAATTGATGCAGTTGCAACAAACTCCCCAAGATCTTCTCATCCATCCCTTACACGATGCTACCAATATCATAAGTTTGATATCTGAAAGCTTCCTCCTTTTCACCCTCGAAATCCCTCAATATATAGACTTGAGAGGCATAAACACCATGATAAAATGAGGGGTATGGTTGAGTATATGGCTCCTTCAAAATTGCATCATATCCTAAAGTGAATCCCAACCATCAGGGTCGAACACAACTAACTCAATCCCAAAGAGTTGGCCCATATATTAAGGTGGGGGATATCCCCCCTTTCTCTCAACAACATCAACACTCTCCCCAGTGAAAGATAGAGTGTTGATCCTAGATCAACTCTCCCTATAGTGGCATAGGGGGGACTATGTGTTAACCCAAAGTATGCACGGGGGGGTGTTGGTCTTCATAAATGCTCAAAAAAGGGGTTGAAATGTCCAAGGAAAATGTGTATTTTGACCTAGAAATGATGGTTTTCCTTCTCCCATATGAATTAGGGGTCATGAAAAATTGTTTTAATGGTTTCAACGGGTGGTGACACCTCAAAAATTGAATTCCACACTTGATAAGGTGCAAACGACACTTGCAATAGTGAATGTGACACTTATTAAGGTGCATACATCACTTTACCACACTTGAGACACTTAGGGTATGAAACGCAAATGTGGTATTTTGATGTGTAATACATGCCCCCTAAAGTATGAGGTTAGAAGAGAAACTAATGGCCAAAACACTTTACAAATTCTCCAATGCAAGGGTGTTGGAGTGGGAGAAACAGGAAGAAGCTGCAAACAATCATCAAATTGTATTAATATATGTTCCATTTCCGAGGCAGGAATACCTATGCTCAGAAAATGAGATGAATCAAATAACGGCCACTACCTAATACACTACATGTTACCCATGATTTTGGTTATCATGATGATGTATTAATGATGGTGTACTCAGGCTCTTCATAAGAACTTTCTCCTGAGAAAAGTTACTTTCTTCTCTTTCCATAAATATCATTTTTGAAAGAGGTTCGCAGGCCACTAGTATATTTTCCTGCGAGAATGCATGATTCTCGCAGGCTTCCTTAAGCCAGGGTGCGAGAAGTTCGCACTGTTTTGAACTGCTAGGGTGCGAACTCTTTATAAAGAAAGGAAAAAGATGAATTCTCAATGCTTCTAGAAGGGAATCTTCTAGAAGGATGAGATGGCATTCAAATGGTTATCCTAGCACTGGATTCCCTGATATTTTGGGATCATTCTTATCCAAGTAACTAATTCATTATCTCCTATATATTAAGGGAATTCTCATGGAAAAGGTTAAGCAAGATTCATTGGAGAATTAGTGAAATAATTGTGTGAATGATTGAAGCTTAAACATCAGGCTAGGAAACTCCAGCAAAGACATCATAAGGGTTTTGATCTTCTTCATGCAAGCGAGCAAGTGTGTGTGTCGGAGCCAAGGTCCATTGAAAGGAAGTTTGCGACATCAAGTCTCAGGTTGTAATCTTTACTTTCCATTAATATGATACAGTAATATGTCCCTTTCCCATAAAGCTATTTCCACTTTATTGTATAATTCCTTGATCATATATTATGCTTTCTTCACTTTGGTTGGCTTGTGTTGTCTTGGTCTTGACTACATGAGAGCACTGGAGCAACAAAGACCATAGGAAGTGATAATAAGGTATGTCATTTGTTCTTGCCTCCTATTTAATTCAATGGTAAAAATCTAGGGAAAGAGTCATGTTCTGTCTTGCTTTGTTCTAGATCCAAGTGGATCTAGGGAGATCGGTTAGTGTCCACACCTACGGATTTATCCAATAACAAAATTGGCGACTCCACTGGGGAATTATCCCATTTTCTTTGTGGATTTTGATATTTTTCTTTGGCCATTTGCTCTGGTTCCACTCTTGTCCTATCCTATCAATATATGAGTCTTCAGGATATCCTAATAGACCCTCTGGGTCCAGATGCCTTTTTCAATTTTGCTTCATTTTTCAAAATTTTGATTTCTCGCACTGTACTTTATTGCAGCCTGTGAGAATTGGTAGGGTTCGCACCTTGCCTTTAGGGTTCAGTGTGATATTCTCGCACCCTGTTCAAGGGTCACTTGCGAGAATCAGTGATCCTCGCACTGTGTAATACTACCGGCCTGCAAACTCTTTTTGTCAAAAATTTGGATTTGAGTTTTGGTCTTTCCAACTGACCAGATCCGTTTGATTGCCTCTTATGAGTTTCTTGGACCTCTGACTGATGTATTTCTTGTATTTGTTTGCATGCATGAACAGTCTTAGGGTTTCAAGGCTTTTCTTGTCATTTGTGTCTTGACTTTCATTTCTTGACTTTTCTTGCACAATCATTCTCTCTGACTTCAGATTCTGAGTGTGTTTGCTTAGTTGAGAACCAGTGATTGGTTGAAAGTTGAGTACTTGGTTTTTCTCTTTTTCTTATTGGTTTGAAAGATCATTTTCTTGTGTAATTGATAAGACCACTTTGGTTTTCTCTTTAGTTTTGATTTCTTTGAAAGAGTTGATTGGGTTTGTCATTGCTTGTTCATTTGGTTTTTTATTTTCTGTACTCTCACTGTCATAGTGTGGGTCCTTTTTGAAAAGTGAACAAAAAGTTTTTTCTTTCAAAAATTATTTTCGTTTTAGAAAACTTTGAAAATCAAATTATTGAGACTGCTGAAGTATTTGAAAAAGACACAATAGAGCATTGTCATTTGATAAGTGATTGTTTATGTTTGCATTTTAAAGGCAATTTTTCATTGTAGTTCAAGGTTGATCTGAAAAACTTTTTCTCTCTCCCATACATAGGCTTCATTGAAAGAAAAGTGATACATTTCATTCTTGTCCTTGAATTATTGGGTCAGAGTCATACAACATAAGTTTCACCTCCATTTCCTTTGAATAAACAATGGCTCTTAATAACATTGCATAATCATAAAATTTATCTAGTAACTCTTTTCTAGGGCTCTATTACACCAACATTTATCTAGGCTAGCACTTTGGAGTAAGAAGAGAGATACACTCTCCAAAAGAATAAAACACACAATAGCATCTTGTGTTAGGGAGTGTTAAATTCCATTTGCAACAGCTTGTCCTGGGAAGCCCTTCTCGCACAAGGGTCAAACACTAGGTCGCATTGATATTGACAGAGTTACTCACCCTTCTTTCTTTATATCAGTGTAGATATTGCACATATTATGGGGATCACTCGAAGGTATACCCACAATGATGAGTGGAAGCCTTTTGAGTTGATTGCGGGCTAGATACCCTGCCCTTGTGTGTGGATCGGATTGTCGACTGTTCCCCTAGGTTTTATTGTTGTTGGTGGTGACCTTAGTGGTATATCCTTCTAGGATTCTTACCCAAGGTGACTGTGGAGGGGAAAGTCTTCACGGTACCTGGAATTGACGTTGACCAAACTCACTCAGGCTCCTTGGAGGGTATACCCACGATTATGTGTGGGAGATTGCACTAGGGTGTAAGTCCGTTAAGCAGGTCGTCAGTGTAACTTTTCCACCCTAGCCCCGCCCCTTATTATCTCGTTGTTGCGACGTTGGATTTCATCACCAACTAGTGGCTTCGAAATTAGAAGGTCCTGTTTGTTTGGTGTTGCTTGCTAGCTTTTTTTTACTAGCGCGTGTTGTTTGTTTCTCGAAGTTGACCATAGGATTTTCTTTGCGAAGCTTGTCACTCATTTACAATAGCTCCCCCACGTCGTTCATGTAGAATGCAGGGTTTATCTCCAGAGCATCTGGAAGGTTCTCAACCCTTGCCTACAGCTACACCTAGGGGATCTCCTGGGCAAAGTGAATCCACAGTTGTCACCACACCACAAGTGGAACAAACTGATTCTTTAGAACGTTTTCGAATTACAAATACTCGAGAGGATTTTCGACTTCCTAGTGATTCTCAGCGCCCTTTTAGACAACTAAATTCTTTTGAAGAATTAGTTGTTACTTCTTCTGGATCACCCGTTGGGCCTTTTCGTGGTGTAGAAGGCCAAGATCCTTTTTGGTCTGCAGGTGATTTCCGAAGGACCCTTTTTGGTCCTGATTCGCTTGTGGTCTCCGAAATCAGCCCTCCAGTTTTTTCTGAGACAGAGACTGTACCGTTGACTACCACTTATCACTTTACTATCCCTACCGAAATGGCCCATCTCGCAAATACTACGAGTGTCCCAACTGGGTTCACTGCAACTGATCTTGCTCCTATCAACACACAACGAATGCCCAATGTCACTCCGACACTACCAACCAGATACCATGTGTTGAATTCTTTGTTGAATGCTTCTATTCCAACACCTCTGCAAACACCATCCGGTTCTCCAGGTGGTCCTTCTTTTCCTGGGCACACTATTCCCAGTTTTATTCCAACACTCCCTCAATTTCCTTCTGGAAATCCTAATCCTAGTGGCACTATCCCGTCCATTACACCAAACTTGCAGATTCTCGTTGGTGGGCAAGGTGGTACGTTTCAACTTCCTCTTACCAGACACATTCCAATTAATAGACAACCTTTGATTAGGACACAACTTCCGGTTGGAACTCAGCCTACGATAGGGGGACCAACCCGACCTTTTGGAAAAAATATACCTCCCTCTTTATCCCAGTTTTGGAATCAGATGATACAAAATTCTCAAACGACTGGGGGGTAGCAGTGTCCTATCCCTACTATAGGCCAACCATATCCAGGTATACCCAATCCTATTTGGGGTACGAATTCTCAAACTCATGTCCCCGCTCAAGGTTACAATCCCTCAAGCTACTATCCTCTCCAACCACCACTAAATCTGCCTGGGTCTTCCCATTATGGGCAGACTGCTTACGGTCCTACTAGTTTGCCGATAGGGCTTCCACCCCAAAGCCACCAGTACCCACAGGTGAATCGATAGTTACCTTTTCTTGCTACTTTGGATTTGCCAGATTTGTCTAGGATTTTAAATGATCCTATTTTTCACTCTCCCCAATGGCCTATTATTCCAGCCAAGCTTCCATCAGACATTCCTAAATTCGACGGCAAAGTGGGAGAGGACCCAAACAATCACGTTATGACTTTTCACCTATGTTGCTCATCCAACTCATTGATGGATGACTTTATTCGTTTACGTATTTTTCAACGAACCCTTACAAGTTCTGCTGCAAAGTGGTATATTGAATTGCCACGAGGTTTCTTCTCTGATTTCAACACCCTAGCTATGGATTTCCTTAGGCATTACCAGTTACCGATCTGTTATGATATAGGGACTAAGATTTTGACTTCCTTTAAACAGAACAAAGGCACTCATATATCTGATCACATCCATGAGTGGCAGAGACAACGTCTCATTAAACTTGAGCTCCCCGATCAATTACTGGTTGAATGGTTTACAAAATAATTTGTGAACGAAATCGGTAAGGAGATTTCCATGGGTGGCGTAGTCATGGAAGAGCAGGCTATAAGTCGTTCTCAATATCTTGATCTTGTTTATTCACAAACGGGAACTCTTTATGATTTAATACATGATTTACATCGTCCTAATGCTTCCAACACTTCAACTACTCCAGTTGCCTCACATGTGGTTGAAAGTGTGATTGGTACTGTCCAAGCCCAATCCCATTCTATTTCAAGCACAAAACCTAAATCTCCTTCTTCTAATGTTCAAAATGCTTCGTCTCCTGCCACTCCCACCAGCAAAACTTCTGAGGTAAATGTTGTCCAATCTACCCCAGCCTATAAAAACAAATCTAAAAAGGGCAGAGGCAAGAATAAGGAGGGAAAAAATAATTCTCAAGCAGAGCAACCTAAAACTACCCCTGTTGAGGACCGGGATAAGCGCAAACCCCGATACCCTTGCCTTATCTGTGGTGATGATCACTACAGGAAGGATTTTCCACAACATGTCGAGGTCACTAAATTCCTTTAGGGAACCCCGAAACCCCCTGCACCAGCTGTCTTGTCTCAACCCTTCCCGTCTCAACAACAGGCTCGGTTGGTTATCCATGACCAACCATCTTCTTCGACTACGTCATATGTTTTGATGTGTACTGGTGATTCTAAGAAAAACAACGTTGCACTCACGACTCGAGCCAAAGATTATTCTCCATCTAAGGAGAAGGTTGATGATTTACCTCCTTCTTTAGTACAACCCTCTCCAACGACTCCACCTACCAACGGTCCTCTTCATCTCGAACGACCGAGCCTCGACACAGTTCTGTGACCTGCCCCTAAGGGTGTCGTTCGAAAATCAGCTTTCAATCCTCATGCTCATGCGGCCTAGAACTACAGCATTGTTGAAGATTTGGCCCAGGCACCTTCAACGATGTCAGCCCTTGAAATCCTTCAGTCTTGTCCTTCACAACGGAAGACACTGTTGAAAGCTATAGGTGGAATTGACCCGACAGATACGAATTTGATAGTCATTGACTTGGATGATCACATTCCAAGGTTACCCCCTCAACTCGCATTTCAAATCCAAGTTGTTTTCTTTGACAAGAACATTTGTCGAACTATTATCGATGAAGGTGCTTCGACGTGTGTTATGTCTCTTGATTGTTGGAAAGCCATTGGCTTTCCTACATTGAATGAATCCCAGAACACTCTTAAGGCCTTTAATGGCTCTGGTTTTAAGCCTTATGGTGTTCTCCCTTTGTTTCCTATCATGTTAGAAGGTAAAACGGTCCAAGTTGAAGTGGAAGTCTTCGATGCTCCTCTTGATTATAATATTCTGCTTGGACGCAACTGGATCAATTCCATGTGTGCAGTTGTCTCAACACTTTTTCGTGTAGTACGTTTCCCTCATCAAGGAAAGGTTGTTACCATTGACCAACTTGCCTTCTTCAATTCTGATACTCGTACTGGCAATGTGTCGTTTATTGCTAAAACTCCACCGGGTTATGAGAACGTCGGTGTAGGCCTTCTAAAAGACTCCTCGTTAATGGGTACTTTCCCCATTCTGCCACCTGGTGTTCCCCTCCTGTCAGTTGCTTCTATCAACATGATTTCCATCATGCCTCACGAACTTCTTGCGTATTTCAACCCTTGGATAGTCCCTGACCTTGGAGATCATTTTCGTTTTGGCGATGCAATGTCGTTAAGTCTAGTTGAATCCGCCTATCAGACCATTCAATTGACAACACCTTCTACCCCTTCTCTTGATGAGTTGTTTCTCGATCCTTTTCATTTTATTTTTCCTACTGACGAGATGATCATGTCCATCATGGAGGACACCCCTTGGGATGATGGGCATCATTGTTCCATCCTCTTTCTAGAACAACACAGTCTTGAGAACTACCAACGGATTTCGACTCCGTCGACCGTTGTTGTCATCTCGACGGTTCCCGCGATTACACACGATGTGTTTGATGAAGGGAAATTAAGTAACATCTTTCCCACGATTCCCATTGACATATCCATAAAACCTGGGATTGTTGAAAATGTCCATATTGGAGCTTCGTGTTCTTCCGACGAAATCGTCACCTATACGTCTCTTTTCAAATAATTTCGTGACATCTTCGCCTGGAGCTATGAAGAGATGCTTGGTATTGACCCTGCAATTGTTTTATATGAGATAAAGACATACCCTGGCGCTAAACCCGTACGGTAATGCCTTCATCCATTTCACCCACGTAAAGTGGCCTCTATCAAGCTTGAAGTTGAAAAACTTTTGAAAGCCAACTTTATTTATCCAGTGGCTCTTATAGAATGGGTTTCCAATCCTGTCCCAATTGACAAGAAAGGCGACAGTATTCATGTATGTGTTGATTATAGGGATATTAACAAAGCTTGTCCCAAGGACAACTTTCCTACCCCCTTTGTCGATCATATAATCGATGATTGCGCCGGAAGTGAAATTTTCTCCCTCATGGATGGTTTCTCCGACTATAATCAAATTAACATTTCTCCTGAGGATCAACATAAGACTACTTTTATTTGTCCTTGGGGTACTTTTTACTATCGGAAACTCTCATTCGGACTTAAGAATGAGGGCGCAAATTTTCAACGCACTATGTCTTATGCTTTTCATGATATAAAGAATATCATTCAACCCTATTTGGACGATTTACCAGCTCATTCTATGTGCAAAGTCGGTCATCCTACCCACCTCTGAGCCATTTTCGTTCGATGTCGATTCTATCGTATACGTTTAAATCCTCATAAGTGTGTTTTTTGCGTAGAATCTGGCCATCTTCTAGGTTTTATCATTTCGTGTCAAGGGATCTGGGTGGATCCTATTAAGGTTGAGGCGATCCTTAATCTCCCTCCTCCTTCTACACTGCGCGAGTTGCAAAGTTTGCAGGGGAAAGCAAACTTTCTTCGTCATTTTATCCCTAATTACGCCGAGATCACTCGTGGTTTTATGTGGCTACTAAAGAAATATTTAGAGTTTGTATGGGATACCATTGCCAACAATGCTTTTGAAGCTTTGAAGTTGTCCCTAACGCGAGCTCCACTTCTCTTTCCTCCCGATTACAGTCGCAATTATTTCCTTTATCTTGTTGCCTCGGAGTACACTATTGGCATGGTTCTCATCCAAGAGGATGATGCGCACGATGAACATGTTATTTATTACTTGAGTCGGAGTCTCACACCAACTAAAATCAAGTATCAACATGTTGAAAAACTGGCCTTGGCTGTCGTTCAAGCCGTCCAACGCTTCCAACACTATATCCTCTCATGCAAGACTACGATGATCTCTCATTGCAACCCTATGCAACATATTTTGACACGTCAATTGCTAGGGGGAAAATACTCCAAATGGATTGTCATACTCCATGAGTTTGACTTGGAATTCGACTGCGCCAAGTCCAAGAAATCCTTAGTTTTTGCTGAATTGATATGCGATTTTCCTCACTCTGCAACGGAAAATGTAGCAGTAGATTCATTACCCGATGAATCTCTTTTTCTTATTAGAACTATTGATATTTGGTATGGGGATATAATTATATATCTCCAAACCCAGGCTTTTCGGCCTGATTTGTCTAGTACTGAACGATGTCACATACGCTATCAAGCTCGTCAATACATTATCCTCAGGGATACTCTTTACCGTAGGGGAATTGACTATGTTTTTCGACGTTGTCTAACGTTCTAAGAAGCTGAGAAATCTCTTAATGAATTCCATTTAGGAGCATGTGGTGGTCATATGTCTGGGTATGCTACTGCCCAGAAGATCTTACATGCAGGATATTTTTGGCCTCCTTTGTTTAACGACTGCATTGCTGTCATTCAGAAATGCCATGCCTGCCAGACCTACAATCAGAAAATTCAGTCACATCCTGCTCCTCTTCATCCTATGGTCTCAGTTGGTCCTTTTTCGAAATGGGGCATCGATTTCATGACATGTCACCCTCACTCGGTCGGGGGGCATGGTTACATCATTGTAGCCATTGATTACTTTACGAAATGGGCCGAGGCAATGCCGACATTCGAAAACACTGGAAAGACCACATCTTTGTTTCCTTTTAATCACATCATAGCTCGTTTTGGTGTTCCCCAAGATATCATCACTGATCACAGTAGCCACTTTATAAATTTTATGATGTTGAACTTACAGAGAAGTTGGGTCTTCGCCATGATAACTCAACGCCCTATTATCCACAAGCTAATGACCAGGTCAAATCCATCAACAAAGTTCTCATAACTATGATTCGACGGATGATAGGAATTCATAAAACAAGTTGGCACACAATGTTGTTTTCAGCATTGTGGGTGTACCGGACATCTGTAAATTCTGCTATTAGGTTTACGCCTTTTCGGTTAGTCTATGGTGTGGAAGCCATTCTTTCTATAGAATACGAGATACCCTCTTTGAAGCTAGTTGTTTAACTCCTACCCAACACTTATGCTAAAGAAGAATGTCTATTGTATCTAATGTGATTAGACGAAACTCGACGTGATGCCACCCTAGTAATAGAAGCCTAGAAAAAGTGTGTCAAGGCCCAATATGACAAGCATGTCAAGCCTCACATTTTCTCTAAAGGTGATCTTGTTCTTCTCTATGAACAGGATCGAGATTTTTTAGGAGATGGGAAATTCGAACCTATGTGGCGAGGTCCTTATATTGTTCGCCGAGTTTTAGAAAAGGGAGTATATGAGTTGGTCAATTATGATGGTATCCCTTTGGGTGAACCCAGGAATGGGTTGTACTTGAAGAAGTACTAGGCATAAATCATCTGTGCACAAGTACTTGTATTTTAATGTATCATACTTTGTGTGTGCTCCTATAGTTTTCTTTTGTTGTTATTTGGTCTCTTCCCTTATGTGACATTGTGTTTGATTTCTAGATGTCGGAGTCTTCACTACCCTATATTGGCTTCGCTGATGGTGCTAGCTGTAGTACTCAGAACCTTGCTTCCACTGCATGGGCAATCTATGCCCCAACAAATAAACTTGTATCTTTATGAGGTGTGTGCTTTGGTCGTGCGACCAACAACATTGCAGAGTATAGCATCGTTATTGAATTATTGGTTGATGCTATCTCGCTTGGAATTCGTCGTTTGGTTGTGCGACTTGATTCGCAGCTGGTAGTACTATAGTTAAGTAATATATACTCTATTCAAAGTCCTACTTTGTTATGGGTTTATTTGCGAATTCGCCTCTTGGAACGTTATTTTGATCACATTGAATATCAACATATTCCTAGATGTCTAAATACATTAATAGATGCGTTGGCTAATTATGTATTGGACAGACATTTGAATCATTTATAAGTCAAACACAACAAAATTCACACAATATAAAGTAAACCGGTAGAATCCGTCTGTATATATAACGATATAAAAGATTTTTTCACAAAAAGTTTGTCCGAAGACCAAAATGTCAAAAATTGAAGCTTATAGCTTCTACAAAGTGACGTCATGGATGACATTCACGGTAACACACGACTGCCCTAGCAACCCTACGGAGTAGTAGACTCATAGATGTTGATACCCCTATAGTATGACGTTGATCATGTCGTGGAACCTCTTCCAGAGTCATGTCTGGAATGTCTGCAATCAGGCCCTCTAGATTCTTCTCCACCACTTGGTAATCCTCAACATACTATGGTGCTACCACTACCTCTCCTCGCTGCTAAATGGGAGAAGTGTCGGGAGGTCTGTAAGGTCCAACATCTATGTGATCAACAAACGATTTTGTATTAGTCTTTGGACAAACATATAAAACAAAAAATTTGAATATGATAAAAATTCACAAAAACATTTAAAAAGAGAAAATGTGTGTAATTCTTACCAAGGTCACCCCACTGAGCATCCTCTGGTAATGCCAAATCCGGAT
Organism: Picea engelmannii; assembly: GCA_009831015.1. Taxonomy (NCBI): domain Eukaryota; kingdom Viridiplantae; phylum Streptophyta; class Pinopsida; order Pinales; family Pinaceae; genus Picea; species Picea engelmannii. The sequence continues at coordinate 79,400 of ML789467.1, forward strand.
CTCCTCGAAAATCCAACCCAGAATAAGCGTAGTCATCAACCATCAACATTTGTCGTTGAAGCCAGTCAAAGAAAGTATCATCATATTTGATGATTGGTCCTGCTACGTGTCAGGCCATGAGCTGACACCATATCAGCATCCGCATATCCTTGGGAGCAGGTAAATTCCACTCCACCTGTAGCCTCAGTAATGGGACCCACTCAAGGAAGAAGGAGACCAGCAAAGATCCGTACCCAAATTTCTTCAGGTTGTCGCGTTTGCACTTGGTCAATTGCTTTTTTATACTGCGTAGCACAACATCTACCCAGTTGAACACTTGAGGCTCAGTACACTCAATAGCGTACTGGAAGTAACTCTATAATGCCATATGAGGAGCAGAACTCCCATCCATCCGAGCTATAGTGAATAGGATAGTATGGAGGGTCAAATCTTGTACCCCCCAAATCGCTACTTTTCCTTTCTTTCTCTCGGCCTCGGGAACGTAGTGTATGCAGCAATACTTACTCATCGGTAGCCCACCACCTCTACTACCGATTAGGCTCACATAGTACCCCCTTCAGGACAATCCGGTGAAAAATTAAATGTCCTCAATGTCTAAGGATAGTGTGTGGACCCCCACCTAAAACACCTGTTGATCTGGGTCCCACATACGCAACAGGTACTCTAATAGTCTGACTTGGGCCCTCATGCTCGGGATGCGAAAGTACTTCAAGAGCCCACAATCTCTCAAAGCAGCTATGGTAGGTGGATGATTTTCAGCCATCGCATTGTGCTCTTCATGTTCCCTTTCACGCCACTCAAGCACCATGTTGATGGCCAATTATCTGCATAAGGAACACAATAAGAGGATTAATAACTTTTTTCATGCTTTGGATCTTTTTCATTGGCTAAAAATTTAAAAAAAAAATGGGTTTTGCGATTCTCGCAGGTGCCCTGTGTGCACAGTGTGAGAACCTTGCAGGTGTCTTAAGGCTCACCTGTGAGAATGCATCATTTTCGCAGGCCCCATATAGCCTACCTGCGAGAATGGCAACGCACATGTAGGGCCTAGAAAACCAACTTAAAAATGGAAATTTAACCATTGAAATTACAAATTTAAACCATGAAAATGTCAAGGATCAAGAGCCTACCTTAATGTCGCAAATGGATCGCTAAATGGTCTCTCATAGCTCCCGCAAATTGATGCCAAACTTGGAGGGTAAAAGAGGGGTTTTTTGAGCTCAATAGTGGAAATGTAAAAATGGTGTGGTAAAAAGAGTGTTTACTCCTTTTATTTACTTTTACTATATCATTTTGGGTTTTTAATGATTATTTATCGATTAAACCTAATCCCTAATGTCATGTTGAGTATAATTCTTGTAGGCGTGATGACTTTGATGATTCAATACAGGGCTACGGACATGTTTTTCTTTGTTATCGCATGTTTTTGATTGTTTTTTATGGTTTTTATATAAAAACCTCGAGCATGGTCTTTGTCCGTTCTTGCGCTCGTAAATACATGAGAACATGATCGAGCATACTTTTATCACTTTTTCGGGCTCAACAAGGTTATA
>ML789467.1:92042-129655 GCA_009831015.1 Picea engelmannii
TGTGGAATATGGTTAATGAGAATTCTTCCATTCTTTCTATCTTGCTTGTTCTTTCTCAATTTCTCTCTGCAAATGTGTGTAGTATTTTCTAGCTAGATCTATTCTGTGAAGGTTCAACACATTTAAATTATGGTTGAGGACATGTCTCCTTGAATTTTGTATCATATCCTAAAGTGAATCCCAAGCATGAGGGTCGAACACAACTAAATCAATATGAAAGAGTTGGCCCATAGATTAAAGTGGTGCAGATCTCCGCTTTCTCTTAACAGCATCAGGGATCCCACCCAGTGAGAGATAGATGGAATATGGGGTGTTATGTGTGCACCAAAACTATGGAAAGGTGGGTGCTAGTATTCATAAATGTTCAAAAAAGGGTCGAAATTTCTAAGGAAAAAGTGTGTTTTGACCTAGAAATGATGGTTTTCCTCCTCCCGTATGACTTAGGGGTCATGAAAAATTGTTTTAATGTTGTCAATGGGTGGTGACACCTCAAAAAGTGAATGAAAAAATTGAGAAGGTGCATACTACACTTGCAACAGTGAATGTGATACTTACCGAGGTGCATACATCATTTTGCGACGCTTTGTGACACTTGTGACACTTAGGGTACGAAACACAAATGTGGTATTTTGATGTGTAACAAGTAGGCTATTGACTATACTTATATGAAAATTTTATTTTGCACTCCCTATCTCAGAATCCTTAGTTGGGTTTTTGGCCTTAGAGAAATTAACTCTCCAACCTAAACCAAGGCCCTAGCCTAAGCTAGTTTGTTTAGCCTAAAAAACGTGATGTCCATTTAATTTTAATTACACATTCATTTTAAAGGGGTTGTTTTTTATTCGATAGGGGAAACGACTAAAATTGAATTGTGTTTTACAAACTCAACAAATAAAAAAACACACTTAAGAACACAGAATGAAAGAATGTCCATTCTTCACTAAAAAATATCATTGTTAAATGCTTCAGACAAATGGAGAAAACCATTTTATTTTATGATATGCAAAAGATACAATTTTTCTTTTTAGATGATATGCATTACTGATGCCGAATTTTCTTTAAAATTTAGAGAAATGAAAAGGAAGTGACTATTCTTTTCATCAAATCTAAACTAACTTTTGAAAATAAAAATATTTCAAACTGAAGAAAAAAAAAATCGAAATCTTAAAGTATCGTAAAAAGAGAAAGGATGCAAAAGGGGTTTTTATTTCTAGTGATACAATGGAAAGGGATGAAAATAATATTAATGTATACTTTCTATAAGTATTTTTGTATTTTTCTTGTTAAATAGGGAAAATAAATAGGAAATATTTAGAGTAACATTTCTTCTTAAAAACCAGCAAGAAATAACATAAAGGAGGTAGGAAACAAAACTGATACTTATAAAAGTTTATCAAGAGCGGTAATGAAAACTATTTCAGATAAAAAGATCTTGAGGAATAACTTCCCAAACTACCCTCAAAGGATTGAAAATGATTCACAATAGAAAAGCATAAAACTTTATTACTTTCTTTAAAATAATCAAACTAACAAAAACTAAACTCAGATAGAAAAACAAAGAGTCTCAAAGCCTTAGAATGGACCCCAAAAACTTGTCCCACAAACTTTCAAACAAAAAATATTTGAAAAAATCATTTATGGAAAAATGTACATGCCTGTGACGGAGGCAGACCTTGTGTACATGACTATCTATATTGGTTGGTTGCGTATGTGTATGCAATTGTGATAACTAGCACAACATGTATATACCCCGAAATATCGAAAAGAGACAATAAAAGGGAACACAAAGGAACACATTGCAACTGAAAAAAGATTGAAATGATTATACACTATCAATATAAGTGCAAATGTGAGTCTGAAAAAAAAAATATGTATATACGCTTCAATCAAGAAAACAAAGACATAAACCCATAAATATGCCCACTATGGAGAAATATCCCCTAGTATGGTCATTGCTTATACTTTCAAGGAAAATACCCTATAGTAGTGGGCTATACTAGAACATACCAATGACCGTATAGAAAACAAATTCCCAAAAAGAACATGTAGCAAAGATATAAAAAATGATTTCAAAAGAAATGACTAACTATTGGGCGGAAGAGAAAGATTTAGTCAATCAGATTCCTATGGTTGATTTTGTTCCCAATTATCGTAGTTTCTTCTCTCTTTTCAAACATCTTCTTTGCAACCTGCAAGAACCTTAAAATCAAAAGTCTATACATAGAGGTATTTATACTAATAACTAAATTTTACCCTAATGAAATATAATATTAAGATCTCAACAACTAATATTCTATGAAATATATATGAGAATATTGCAAACAAAATGTTACAAATAGAACATATTTCGAAGGAAAGAGTTTCTATATTTATTCAATAGTTAAGGTGGTTACATATTTATATCTATCATGTGTGACACTGACCTATTGAGAGAGATCCCAGGTTCCTCTGCCATTGCTCCTGCTATACAATATGGTATTGAATCCAAATCCACCACAGGCCCAAAGATAATATAAGGATAAACTATTAGCAAGATAGGGTGGTGATCAGAAAAGGGGGCTCGAAACAAGGGTTTTCGGGTCAAACCAATAGCAATAGGATTGTTTAATGGTTTGCATACTTAGCGAGGTTAGACAAACTGAGGTTTACTTAATATGTGAAAAGATGCATTACTTGTCATTTACTTTATCCTTCGAAAAATGCTCTTTCTGTGTGGTCTCTAGTTGGTAAGATATGGTTGAGCATGGGTAAAAGGAGTTTGGGAACTATCCAAACCCATAACTCAAAATTTAATTAAGCATAATGTAGTTTTTTTATCATTTTCGAACATGTACATGAATGTCCCTTATGTGGCTCATGTGTACACGAGTACCATAACTGTGAGGATGCGTACATATTCCAAAAATAATTTTTTTAGAAGGTCTCAAGGAGGTATGAATAATAATTTGTAAATAGGATAGGGATTATGCCAACAAGTTTTTCAATGCTTAAAAGGTTGCAATTTACACTATAACACTAGCTTTGTTCTACTATTTGAATTATTCCTTCTTACCATCATTTACTCCAGACTTGACCTCTGGCCATCTCCATTCACTTACCTCCATTTTGTGATCGCAATACCCATGGAGAGAACTACTGCTATGAGTGAACCTCACTTTCCAGTACCCTATTGCATCAATTATGCCTAGGTTGGTTCAACACATGTAGCACATAGATGCATGTTGTTGAGCCACTTGATCTCTCTAGACAAGCTTACATTTAACACTTATTTGTTCTCGCTAAAACATGAAAAAGACATGTATAATTAATCTGTATTATCCAAAAAGGGTAGTTGACAATCATGTCTCCCTTGAACATAGCACATGTTTTCTTCCTTCTACTACATTTGGGTTATCACTTGCCTAGGAGCTATACCATTAATATGTTGTATGCTCCTCAAAGTAGTTACTTTTCTAGTCTTTACTTAGAGTGATTTAAACAGATAATGCTTTGTCACATTATTTCATTATTTCTCTCGTCTTTGTGCTACCAGGACATCATTGTGTCATGCTATATGTTCAATATAAGTTAATCTTGAGTTGGCCATCTTATATCTTGTTGACCATCGAAGTTGATTATCCTTGTGTCAAATATACTTAGTGATTCTATATTTTCACATCATCTCTTGGTTTATGTTTCTTGTTGATTGATGGGGGACACATTAAGGTCCTCCATTGAAAAATTTCTTATTTTCGACTCTAACACATCATCTAAGAAATAGATCTAGAAACTGGCTTGTACCTCTACGCTTGCAGTCCTCAGTGGATGGTTTCCTCACAATCGAAAGTGCTTTTACCTCATTGATTCATGATTGATTGATTCTAGAAGTGTTTGAAATCATATCTTCTATTCATGATTTCTACATTGTACTAGGTACCTTGGGGTCCATTTACATCATTGGTGGGTCCCCTCGTGTCGGTTAATGGTATACCTCAATGATCGGTAATCAAATAAATTATACCACACTTGACACCTACTCATTTATTCTCATGACGTAAAATTGTACCATCAAGTTTGGGATGGAGAACATAGTCCTAGGGGATACATAACTCATTCCTATAAACCCTCCCAAGTTGTGATGGTGTATATTACTTATGTGATGCAGGAGCATCTCTCCACGTCAGCCAGCCAACCATCCATCCCACGTCAGCGCACGCATTCAATGAACATGTGCAACCTCATTTCAAATTTGAAATTGAATGTAATTCATGTTGTAGGCTATTGAGCCATAGATTCGTGCCTTTGCACAGGCATTAGAGTAGATAGCCTTGAATGTTTTTTAAGGCTGAGATCTAGATCCGATTCTAGACTAGACATCCCATTCAAGGTAATTGAATAGGGTAGGTAGATTGGAGGGAAGAGCTCAAAGATCCCCTCATGTAAAAGATAGAGAGATCTTCTTTGTATTAGGATAGAAGTAGAGAGAGAAAAATATAGGGGAGAAGGAGCCGAGACTCTGTTGAAGTTCATGCTCAGAACACTTTGTAAAAAGAGGCATTTTCATTAATACAAACCAGAGCAGTTTTTTCTACATATTATCTGTGTTGTGTGAATGTCTTTATGTGTTATTTATATGTTGTAGATGTATGTTGTAGGTATGCATTTGCAGGGGTTGTTTGATTTCAAGGTTAGAAGTCTTTGAGGCTTCACACCAGGAGGTTGTGACAAAACATTGCGGGTTCTGATAGCCATGCACAAAGGGTGCATTTCTGAACTCTATGGATTCAGACAAAGGTGTGCCAGGAGGGAACAATAACTGAAATCATTGGCTCATAGGAAGACCTCAAGGTTGTTGAATACTGTGGAGGTAAGGATGTGGGGAAGAACACAGTTGTAGACAGAAACTCTTGTGAGTTCTATAAATCTCTTCCAAGTGGGCATTGAACATATGCATGGGTTGCGTTGAGGAAGAACTCTTTTGTGAGTTCGACAAAATCCAGAATCATTGAGGATTCTAGACACTTTGCCAGGTGGGCATCGAGTAGGTGCAAGAGTGCACAGAGGAAGAAATATTTTGTGAGTTCAGAAGAAGACAGAAGCTCTGAGGATTTTTGTACAACTCTGTTATGAGGGCATTGAGTCAGTGTGCAGACATGCATAGGAAGAGAACTCTATTGAGTTCTATAAATTTGAAGAAGAATCCACTGAAGGATCTTCACAGGGTTGCTGAACACCCTGAACACTCAGCAAGAGGTTGCTTGAGTAAAGGATATCCAGGAGGACATCCAAATTCTCCATCTAAGGGAGAAGGGAAAAGGACTGAGTTCCTTAAGGTCTGAGTCTCAGGAAAGCTCAGAAGGAGTAGCACTTTGTGTGCAAAGACTCTACAGAGGCGCAAAAGTTGCATAACCCTTTGAGGATTCGAAAGGAGTATGCTCATGAGGAGTAGCGTTTTTATACATGCAGGCGAGAACTCAAATTCATGGAGCTCGCAGAGAAAAGGAGAGAAGGTCAAGGCCTTTGGAAACTTGGAATTCTTCCAAGTACAAAAAGAAAGCACCAAAGCTCAGGAGGAGTACAACTGTCGTCGGATTCAGTTAGAAGATCTGGACCGTTGGAGTTTCCCTATGTCCAGGAAGCAACAAGAGGAGTGCATAGGAAGGACGGATCTGGATTGTTGGATCTTGATCCAAATACCCGTCAGCCATCAGATATGACAGGAGTTGCGAGGGGTTTAAAGCCTTCGTGAACAAAGGGTATGAAAGTCCCAAAAAGCGTTGGCTTATCGGTATTTCGGCATTCGAGAGTTCGGGAGTCCTGAGGACAAGAGATCGAGACACTCCACATCAAAAGTCCTGAAATAGCAAATTAGATCGTAGTCGTCCATCTGAGGGAGGACGCGTGTCACGGGATCATCTGTTTCGGAGATTTGGGCACTGGGACTCATAGAGGTGAGTATTTCAACTTCACACCTAGTGAAGTCATCAAAAGATCTGAGTCGTCCATCCATTGGGGACACATGGTGGAGATCAAGGAACCTGTCGATATTTTGGCTATCGGGGTTTCGAGTTGACAGGGGATTGTTTCATTGGGGTTCACAAATCACGAAGTCGCGAAATACAGGAGGACCATCCATCTGGAGGGGACACGTGGGAGCAATCCAGAATTTTGGTATATTTTCCGAAAGGAGAGGAAGGTCAGGAAATTGCCAATCAGCATTTTGCATATCAGTACATCAGGGGTCAAGAGGACAGGAGGTCCATCGCTTGGGTTCCAAAACCCGAAACTCACGGTTGTGTGCAAAAGACCATGGAGGGAATAGAAGGACCCGTGGATCGATTTTGATTGAGATTCCAATGGGAATCAAAAGTTCTACTTCGGCTTGAGGAAAATCTATTGAACGATCCTTGAGACCAGGAGGTCAGGCGCATGATCTGTTGAGGTATGACCTGCCCCACAGTCGGTGTCCATCAAGTGGCATCAGAGCGGGATTTCATCTGTATATTTCTGGTGAAGTGAGAAGGCAAAGGAAGACAGAGTGATGGAGACTCTGTGATGGTTGTTTGCGAGTAGGAAAAAATCAAGGAGATAGTCAGGAAGACTGTGGAAGAGGTTGGAAACACTCAAGGGTGCAAAGTGACAACAGCAGGTTTGCTAAGAGGGCAGACAAGAACAACGAGATGGCTACTAAAGGCTACACGAGTGCTGGAAGGAAAGACTGAGAGCTGATGAGCGAAGCTGAATGGGATGAAGAAATCATCGAGATGAGTGCAAGGATGGATGAAATTGCATTTGAGATGCAGCAAAATGCCAAGTCGAGATGGGTATACGAATGGCCGATAAGGAAGCCAAAAGTAAAATGGCCAGTCAAGGAGTTGATGGCTAGAAGACAGCGGAGGTTGTTAACAGGATGGTTGAGGCATGCTGAAAACCTCGACAGACCTGAGGAGATGGTTCAGGTATGTGAACCAGAGACTGGGAGAAGCCTCAGTAGTGAAGATGAATTGGGATCGACTGAAGATCTCAAGCACTGCCAAGAGGGTAGAGAAGAAATTCCCAATTTCCAGGTGGGCAATGGATTGAGATCGCTACGGTATCTCATAGACTGTCATGAGGACAACTAGGGAATTTCACATTTCCAGGTGGGCAATGGATTGAGATCGTTGTGGGATCTCATAGACTACCAGGAGGGAAGCCAAGAGATTCCAATTTTCCAAGTGGGAAAGGGAACAAAGATGAGATCAGTTGATTCCATAGACTTCCAGGAGGGCAGCAGGAAAATTCCAATTTACCAGGTGGGTAGGGATGAGCATATGAGACTATCTAAGGGTCTCATAAACTCATAGGTGAAGTTTGAATCAGCCTGAGGAGATGATAGAAAAGGAGGATCAAAGGATCCTTCTAATGATTGGGGGAATTCAAGTATTCCTACCATTAGCCTAAGGGGAGGAAGAAGTCTGCATTGCAGATGTTGAGGCAGCAATAGCAGAAGCAGGACAGCCAATTGAGACTGTTAGGGAAGCATTGGAGAAGAATTTGGAAGCTTCCCAAGAAGAAGAAGGGAATGATAATTCTGAGGCGTGGCTCAATACTTTTAGCTAGGAAGCTAAGGAAGCTGCAACACTGAAGCTAGCAGCAGAAGAAGCCAAAGAGTAGGCAGGCAGATTGATCACTCCATGGGAGATGGAGCTAGAGATGCTAGAGGATTGGCTAAACAATCCAGAGCCAATAGGTGACTGCCATGAGTAGGTATTGGCAGAGGAGCATTCTGAGGAATTGCTCAGAGATTTCAGCCAGGGATTTGAAAAGATGATGAAGACTGCAGAGCTGAACTTTGCAGCAAGGTGGCAAGTTAAGGCCACAGAAGATGAAGGAGATTGCATGGAAGATCATGGTGATCTACCCAATTTCAATCAATTTTTGCAGCTGAGGAGACTCCATGAACAGGGCCAACCACTGGAGCAACTGGACGAAGTGATCGAGAAGATCAGAGGGTTGATAGTAGAGTCAACAGAGACTGCCAGCAAGGAGAAGTTGGGCAGAGAGGAAGCAGCAACAGCAGTAGGGAGATGGAGTATATGAACAACTCCAAAACTTTGTTTGGGATCCAGGAGGATTTCAACAGTTGAGGGTGGAAGCACATGAGCAAGAGCTCATGAATTTTGCAGCTGAGGAGTATGATGCAAGAGCATCTCTCCATGTCAGCCAGCCAGCCAGCCATCCCACATCAGTGCACGCATTCAATGAACAGGCGCAACCTCATTTCGAATTTGAAATTGAATGTAATTAATGTTGTAGGTTGTTGAGCCATAGATTCATGCCTTTGCACAGGCATTAGAGTAGATAGCCTTGAATGTTTTGTAAGGCTGAGATCTAGATCCGATTCTAGACTAGAAAACTCATTCAATGTAATTGAATAGGGTAGGTAGATTGGAGGGAAGAGCTCAAAGAGCCCCTCATGTAAAAGATAGAGAGATCTTCTTTGTATTAGGATAAAAGTAGAGAGAAAAAAAGAAAGAGGAGAAGGAACTGAGACTCTATTGAAGTTCGCACTCAGAACACCTTGTAAAAAGAGTCATTTTCATTAATACAAACCAGAGCAGTTTTTCCTGCATATTATCTGTGTTGTGTGAATGTCTTTATGTGTTCTTTATATGTTGTAGATGTATGTTGTAGGTATGCATTTGTAGGGGTTTTTTGATTTCAGGGTTAGAGGTCTTTGAGGCTTCACACCAGGAGGGTGTGATAGAACGTTGTGGGTTCTGATAGCTGTGCACAGAGGGTGCATTTTTGAACTCTATGGATTCAGAAAAAGGCGTGCCAGGAGGACACAGTAGCTGAAATCATTGGCTTAGAGGAAGACCTCAAGGTTGTTGAATACCGTGGAGGTAAGGTTGTGGGGAAGAACACAGTTGCAGACAGAAACTCTTGTGAGTTCTGTAAATCTCTGCCAAGTGGGCATTGAGCATACGCACGATTTGCGTTGAGGAAGAACTCTGCTGTGAGTTCGACAAAAGACAGAATCATTGAGGATTCTAGACACTCTGCCAGGTGGGCATCGAGTAAGTGCAAGAGTGCACAGAGGAAGAACTCTATTGTGAGTTTAGAAGAAGACAGAAGCTCTAAGGAGTTCTGTACAACTCTACCAGGAGGGCATTGAGTCAGTGTGCAGACAGGCATAGGAAGAGGACTCTATTGAGTTCTATAAATTTTAAGAAGAATCCACTAAAGGATATTCACAGGGTTGTTGAACACCCTGAACACTCAACAAGAGGTTGCTTGAGTAAAGGATAGCCAGGAGGACATCCAAATTCTCCATCTTAGGGAGAAGGGAAAAGGACCGAGTTAAGGTCTGAGTCTCAGGAAAGCTCAGAAGGAGTATCACTTTGTGTGCAAAGACTCTGCAGAGGCACAAAAGTCGCAAAACCCTTTGAGGATTTTAAAGGAGTAAGCTCAGGAGGAGTAGTGTTTTTATACGTGTAGGCGAGAACTCAAAGTCATGGAGCTCACAGAGAAAAGGAGTGAAGGTCAAGGCCTTTGGAAACTTGGAATTCTTCCAAGTACAGGAAGAAAGCGCCAAAGCTCAGGAGGAGTACAGCTGCCGTCAGATCCAGTTAGAATATTTGGACTATTGGAGTTTCCCTACATCCAGGAAGCAGCAGGAGGAGCGCATAGGAAGAACGGATCTGGACTGTCGGATCTTGATCCAAATACCCGTCAGCCATTAGATCTGACAAGAGTTGCGAGGGGATTAAATCCTTTGTGAACGAAGGGTATGAAAGTCCTGAAAAACATTGGCTTATCAGTATTTCGGCATTTGAGAGTTCGAGAGTCCTGAGGACAAGAGGTCGAGACACTCCACATTGAAAGTCCAGAAATAGCGAATTAGATCGCATTCGTCCGTCTGAGGGAGGATGCGTGTCATGGGATCATTCGTTTCAGAGATTCGGGCACCAAGACTCACAGAGGTGAGTATTTCAACTTCACACCTAGTGAAGTCCCAAAAATATTTGAGTCGTCCATCCGTTGGGGACACGTAGCGGAGATCAAGTAACCCGTCGGTATTTCGGCTACCAGGGTTTCAAGTTGATAGGGGATTGTGTCACTGGGGTTCGCAAATCACGAAGTTGCGAAATGCAGGAGGACCGTTCATCTTGAGGGGACGCGTGGCAACAATCCAGAATTTCGAGAGATTTTTCGAAAGGAGAGGAAGGCTGGGAAATTGCCAATCGAAATTTCACATATTAGTACATTGGGGTTCAAGAGGACAGGAGGTCCGTCGCTTGGGTTTCGAAACTCGAAACTCATGGTCATGTGAAAAAGACAGTGGAGGGAATAGAAGGACCTGTGGATCGATTTTGACTGAGATTCCAGTGGGAATCAAAAGAGCTACTTTGGCTCGAGGAAAAGCTATTGAACGATCCTTGAGACGGGGAGGTCAAGTGCATGATCTGTTGAGGTATGACCTGCCCCACGGTCGGCGTCTATCATTCTGCATAAATACTTTGAAGACAATGGGAGAAATATCATTGGTTGATCGACATTATTTTTGGAACAAAATGAAAGAAGAAATATTACAATGAAATACTCATGAAAATTTCCAGAAACAAAGAAATACAACAATACTTGATTTTTATTAATGAAATAATTGTAAAGAGACTGTAAAATATAGAGTGCAAGACTCGCTAGAATGGTGTCAACTTTATCTCTAAGAAGAGATGTGACGGCTACGCTCATTCACAATAAGATGATTACAATGAGGCTCTAAATAACTTTTTATGATAAATATGAGTGCCAAAACCCTAGACATCCAAAAACCTAACCCTGGGATATGAAACGCCAAAAGTCATGTGGGCCCCATTTGGGTAAGCTGGTACATTAACTGCCCGGGGTCGTAACTTTTTCATACGATCTCCATTTTAGGTGCGTGATAGCCTATTGGAAAGGTGTTTTCGAGAGCTAAGAATTACATTGTCAAACTCTAACTTCATCTACAATTTGACTGTGGAAAGCCAAAAAAACATTGTTTAGGGCCCCAAAACGGCCCTGGAAGTACATCAAGATGTGTTGACATGAAAGCATACAAAATAAGACAGTTGGATTAGGGAGAAGGTCACCAGTATCCACCTGGAAGATGTGTAGGGATTCAAACAACCCCGAAAGTGTAGAACCCACAATTACAAAGAAGTACAGAAGAACGTTCTGCACTAAAACTTGAAAAGAGGATCTAGTTGGAATAGGTGGGTGGCCTCCAGTATCCACTTAGATCAATCCTCCCCCCTTAGGAAGCAATGGCTTCCATTACGTTGAGTGCCGAAGGAACTGAGGAAATAATTTTATGAATCTGATGCTTGGTAAGATGTGTCCCTTCTTTGAGAAGTTGTGATTCTTGGCTTGTGGAAGAGTGTCACAAACCTGTTGTTGGAGGGGTTGAATTTGTTCCACCAACCTGTTATCTCTGGGTTGGATGGGGAATAATGTAGGAACCATTGTAGGTGAAAAAAATATATATTTTGTCTCTTTGACAATCTGTTCTTGCTGGATAGAAGGTGTTGAGGTTGTAGTGGTTGTAGCGGTCTTATGTGCATCCTTTGAATGGACTATGAAGAGGATGAATTTTGTAGTAAGAGAGATTATCTTGTGGTGCGGTTTTGGTGGAGCAGTAGTCGGAACTGCCTCTGGTATCCTATAGAGCTGACCTCCCAGTGTAATAATGACACTATGGGGTCTAGACTCATAGACATTATGATGTTTCCACATATATGGTTGGTCCAAAAGAACATCGCAGAGATCAACATGGGAAATATCACACAATACCTCATCCTTGAAGGGATAGATGCCATAGGACATGTGACATTGTTGGATGATGTGAAGATATCGTCCCTGGTGAAGCTACCCGATGTTGTATGTATGCGGGTGTGTTGTTGTCGACAACCCCAACTGTTTGACGACCTTATCTAACATGGGGTTCTTCTGGCTATCGTTATCAACAATGAAATGAAATGGGGTCCCCTTCACCCAAATCTATGAATGGAAGAGGCGCTCCCTTCTTCAGGAGCTACTGGTTCTTCTAGCTAAATTGTTGTGGTCATGACACTAGCACTAGTATATGCATCGATGATATGTCTATTTTCAATATTTTTTGGATCGAATTCTGAATCAAGGCTCAGCTCCATGTCTTTGACCTCCACCACCAATGACTATTTTGAGCGACATTCATCAGTGTTGTGCCAGGGGATTTTGTGGAAGTCACACCACTTCCTAGTGTCATTCTTCATATTTAATTCACTCATTTTGTCATGTTTCTTGTACTAGTTGTCTAGAGGTTATTGGTTAGGGCTTTCTTTACCATGCTTTGGTTGTTGCATATTTGTAGACCCAAATTCCCATTTTTTCTGGTGCCTAAATGTCTACTCGATTTTGACAACATATCGATAGGAAACTTCCAATGATGAGATTTTTAATAAATCCATTTCACTTTGGATGTACCTATGTAGATCCCTAAGGTATTTTAGAACCAGATGTCGCTCAAAGTATTTGATACCCAGCTTGGTGCGCAAGATATGGAAAGTATTTGTGAACTCCAAAATTTTTTGTCTCTTCTCTCGCCATACTATAGTCCATCTCATGTACTGGTCTTCATAGTTATAAACAAGATAGTATTGTTCTTTGACCACATCCACAAAAATCTCAAGTGGGATCGACCCCATATATTCCATATTCCTCTGTGGAACTTTTCTCCTAGTAATTTTCCCACCAATGTTTGACATGGGGGAGAGCCTTGAGGAGTGTGAAGGTGATCTTTTCCCTCTTAGAAAAATTTTGAATAGAGAAATAACCTTCTAACAGATTTAACCATTTTTCAAGGGAATCTGCATCTATCTGACCTTCAAATATGGGAATATCAAAATTAAATTGTACATTGAAGGGAGAGGTTCCTACAAAATGGTTGTTTGATGAAGATGCACATGTTTCTATTGGCAGGTGTTGAAGGATCTGTGAAACATTATCGATCATTTCATCCCTCTGTCATGCAAGAGCTTGCCCAAGCAACATGTTAATAGAATATTTTTCTTTATTGCTTTTCTTTTTTTCCGCCATCGAGGGTTTCTTGGGCATGCAAGAGTGATTTTCCTCAAAAGAGACAAACTCGAGACCCAACTGGCTATACTCGGACCTCGTCAGGAACATGCGTTGGAAAAAAATACCACTAATCTAGATTATTTTTTGGAATGAAATGAAAGAAGAGATATTATAATGAAATACTCATGAAAAATTCTAGAAACAGAGAAACAAAACAATACTTGATTTCTACTAATGAAATAATTGTAAATAGACTGTAAAAATATAGTGTGCAAGACTTACTAGAATGGTGGCAACTCTATCTCCGAGAAGAGATGTGACGACTACGCTCATTTGAAAGAAGATGATTACAATGAGGCTCTAAATACCTTATTATGATAAACATGAATTCCAAAACCCTAGACATCCAAAAAACTAACCCTAGGAGATGAAACACCAAAAGTCATGTGGGCCCCGTTTGGGTAAGTTAGTACATTAACTTCCTGGGGTCATAACTTTTTCATACGATATTTATATTAGGTGTGTAATAGACCATTGGAAAGTTCTTTTCGATAAATACACATTACGTCGTCAAACTCTGACTTCGTCTATGGTTTGGTTGTGGGGAGCCAAAAAAAACATTGTTTAGGGCCTCAAAACGGACTTGGAAGTACAACAAGATGTGCTGACATGAAAACATACAAAATAATTCAGTTGGATTAGGTGGGAGGCCACCAGTATCCCCTTGTAATATGTGTAGGGATTCATACAAAGAACCCACAATTACAAAGAAGTACAGAAGAATGTGTTGCACTAAAAACTGAAAAGAGTAGCCAGTCGGAAAAGGTGGTTTGCCACCAATATCCACCCGGATCATTGGTGCTCAATGACTTCTTGAATTTCTCTATGACATAGATACACATTGTATTTTCTCATGGATATGATCCCATTTGACATGGGTCCATCATTTTTTTTATGGCCATGATTTCACATTTCATTACATGGATCAAAAGTATATTATGTTGGTGACCATGCTTTATTTCTATTTCGAACAAGGGTATGCCCACCTTGAGGATGACCTATATATTTTTGGTTGATGTCTGGTTCCAGGTACTCATTGGTTCTTTGATCTTTATCTTTTTCCTTACACCACCTAATAGTCATAATTATCGTAATATTTTTTTTCCATCCACTCCTCTACTAACCTCACACATTAGGGGGCATCTGTTACAATTATTATTTTCCACCCTAGGGGAAACTACAGGGCATTCTCAAGAGGGGTACTAGAGTATACGTGAAAATGTACCTAATACACTGTTTTCCCTATGTTATATATTCCATGAATGAGGGTGCACTTGATACTCACTTGGACCAAGATATTTTCCCTTCGATGAGAATATTCTTCCCCTAAACAAAGGCACACATTTTCTTGAGTTATGCTTCAGTTACACTAAGTGAAGTCTAGTATTGCATGCATACATTGGAATTATCACCCAATCTTTCATGCCCACGTTGAAATCATAAAAAATATTGTATGCCCACCTTGGAATCATCACTAGGAGTGTTTCCACCTTACAATCATCAACAAGAGTGCATTTCTCCCTTGGAATCATCACCAGGAGTGAGCATCACATGTGGATAAGGTTAGGAGGGAGAATTCATGTTGCATGGATAAGAATAATTCACTCTACTTGAGAATATCTAGTCAACTATGAATTGAATGGCCAATTAACCAAGACTAGGTTACAAACAACTAATGTTGTGGTTTATTCATGTCTTAAGTAATCCATAGAATGTCAAATATGGTGCATTATCTCACGAGATATAGGAGATATTTGGTGGATTATTTATGCATGGAGTTTTTCTTGGAGAAAGAGAGGAATATTTGAGCACAAGTTGTTGGAATGTCAGGAGATTGAGGGTGAAGTAAGACCTGAAGTAAGGGCCAAGGAAGACCACAACTTTGGACTCAAGGTAATTAAAGCATTGATGTAAGGTTCTCATTTTTTAATATAGATCGGCTTTTCTTTTCCCCTTCCATGTTTTTTCCATTGAATTAAATGTTAGTGTTTCTATTCTTTACTTTGGTAAGATAAGGTAGTTTTGAATGACTTTAAGTTTCGTTAATGCTCAAAAAAGGTTAAGGATGGTATTAGGTTTTTTGTGTGTGCGAGAATCATGTAAAAGAACCAAAGCTAAATCTCTGGAGTTGTGTTGGCTGAGACTACTCAAGGGAAACAATCGAAATTCTTGTGCTTCTTTCTCTCCCATAGCATAAAGAACACTAGAATCTCGTAGATCTAGGATATTTGGTATCATGGTCCATTGTTGTATGTCTGATATCAAGGGAAGATTTGAGAGAGAGATTTTGTGTCTGCATGAGGTTTTTTCTCTGTAACAGAAGGACAACAAATATTATAAAATTTCAAAAGAAGGGTCTCATTTTCAACAACCCATTAGTTTGACTTTCAATGCTTGGATGCTCAAAAATCATTATACTTTTCGTATTATATGAAGATGGATGTGAATCATGAGAAAGATTCATTATTTTCCATCTTTTACTTTCATTTGGCATCTAGAGACTAAAATCATCTCTATTCTTGTTGGCTCTTGTCTACTCCTTGAAATGTTTTACTCTTCCACAATGTAAAATCATTAACAAAGATCATGTCTATATAATCCTATATCCAACATTTTGAGTGTCACTTACTATAATAGTCCAATGTCTTCAATGTCTCTTAATATAATATTCCAATCTAATCTTTGACAACTTATCGTTTTGAATCCCCACTTTAATTCGTTTTTTATATGCAATTTTTGTCCTTGTTGATATGATAATTGGAGACATTTAATGTCCATGCATAATGTGTTCAGATCCCACACTCACCACAATGCCATTTCCTTTAATAGCTTTGTCTCCTCTCTTGGTTTTGCAAAAAACTATAACAATTAGTCATGGGTTATGGGTGTAGGTTGTGATGGAAATGAAAAATTATTAGTATGATTCACTACAAACGTGTTGCTCAATGAAAATTTTGAAGAGAAAACAATAGACATCAATCAAACCCAAGGAAATGAGGTAATATCTCTTTCTTCATGTTCGTGTATTCCTTATCTCTAAGAGCATCTAACTTGTTGATAAATCTAACATGGTTATATTATTGGTATCTAATATTTTATTATTATTTCATAATTTTTTTGGCCTCTCGATGACTTAGTATGTTACAAAATATTTTTGGATGAACACTATTTACATGATTTTGAAACATCCAACATTTCGAGTGGACACTCCACCCATCATCAGGGACACCAAAAATATCATATGTACGAAACACGTGTCAGGGTTTGTGTTTAAAGAGGTGGAAACGTTAATGACCATTGAATAAGAATTAGGTATATAATTTCAACTTGTATTTAAAGAGGTGGAAAGGTTAGTGACAGTTGAATAAGAATTAGGTATATAATTAAAATTATATACCTAATTCTTATTCAATGATCACTAACATTTCCACCTCTTTAAATGCAAACATCGTCACTCTATTCCTACATATGAGCTTTTTTTGTCCCTGATGATGGGTGGATTGTCCACTTGAAGCATTGGACATTTCAAAATCACGTACATAATGTTCATCCATAAATATTCTTCAACATTATGTCTAACTTTGAAAACTTACATTCTCAGACTTAGTATGTTGTTCATGACATCAATGTTAGTGCAATAGATGTTTATCGTGGAAAGTACATAATTAATACTTGAATGAAAATCGGTCAACAATTCACTATTATTGTATAGATTTTGCCATTTTTATTGTAAAGATAATGCATAGTTTTTCTTTGTTTCCCACAAAATTATGTTAATGATTTTGTTTGGGATAAAAAGACTCCATTAAGACTAGCAATAACTTGTATGTACTTGATTAGGTTTATGTAATATCCTATGTAAAATAGACCTTGTCAACAACAAAAAACCTAAAATTGGAATTACAACAATGAGAGTTATTTTTTTGTTCATTTAATATTCCACACCATCAAGGCATTACTCCTTTGATCGTGCCCCTTTACCTAGTTTTATGTATATTTATCTATAACACTCCTCATTTCTAGAAACATTGACATCAATGTGACAATACTTTTAAGTGTCAAATATTTGAGAATGCTCCTTAGATATATTTCCCTATAGATCAAGAACAATGAGATATATCATTTCTAACCTTGATTCTTTAAGCAACATTTTTTATTCTTTGGTTGGATTCTTAAGCAATATATGGAAACGATCACATAATTCATGTTATTCTTAGATCCATGGAACATATAATATTCTCTAAAATCCGATTTATCATGAATTTTTTTCATGGTTTGAGAAACAGAGTTAGCAATCAATGTCCTCAATAGGAACCAAATACTTGGTTGTCTTATGAAAATTTTCCTTTAGCTTTGTGTTTGAACACACCTTAGGAATATCCAAATTATGGACCTCTTAGCCTACATAATAATAACTGTTTGCAATCATGCTAGAATTGTGTGTTCCTAGAGCCCTATTAAGCAAGTGGGCTCTTTTCTTGGCTTTTATAGTTTTTGGATAGAATTAACACCTTTCGAGAAAGGCATCAAGGTCTAGGACAATTTCTTGTTTTTTACTGAGATCTATAACAAACATGAATCTCATGGTCAAACATGATTGTGATATGCTCGAGATATGAATCTAAGTTGTAATGTTCACTCATCATATGGATACACATTAACAAATCCTCTTTTATATGGGTGTCCACAAAAATGTTGAATTTTAATATGGTGTCTAAAGCTTTACATTGACATTTTCAACACTTTGAAGCTCCTCCAAAGAGAATAAGTATAACATGGTGTTTATAATTATTTAAAATTTTATTTTAACATACATACATATATAACCCATAAGAAAGTTGCATTTAAAATTAAAAAAATATGGCTATTATTTTTTTCTATTGAAATTACAACTTATCGGTAGTTTGTTAAATTTGAACATTGTAAAAAATTTGAAGGGCTATTGTATTTAGAATAATGTTATTTTGAAATATGTACATAGTTTCCTTATGAAAGGGTTGAATGAAAATATATCTTTCAACTTGAAATAAAAAGTAACCCTTATTTGGTCATTGAGTCCAACAAAGAATTGTGCAATAATGGCATTGGTATTGATATTATGAATAATTGTAGGTTAACTAGAAAAAAAATAATAAATTGAAACCTAATAAATTCTGAGAGAGTTTGAAATTTGTATGCATAATGTTATGGAGAAGGGTTGTTAACTTAAACACAAACATAATAAAAAAAAAAAAAATTAAATCATATGGTAAGGAGATTTTTTTTTTCATTTGTAGTAGGACAATGATCATCTATTTCTATTTTCCCATGCATGTTGACTGATCATTATTATTTAAGTAAAACCACATCTCTTGAATGGATCCATTTGTAAGGGGTAGACTTTCATTCCTACTAGATGTCTGTGACTCTAGGGTCATTTACCTATTTCCTTACATCTTAGCCAATTAAAAACATTTTTTAGGTCTTATTCTAAAATCTAAAAGTGGTTTTAGCATAAAAAATATTTAAAAAAAACCAAAATCACTTGTCATCATCAATCATTTTTAGGTTTTACTCTAAAATCTAAAGGTGGTTTTAGCATAAAAAATATTTACAAGAAAACCAAGGTCACTTGTCATCGTCAGTGAAGTTCCTTTAATAATGTTATATGTCTTTTTTAATATTTAACATTGATTTCATACATAAAACTAAATATTAATCTAATTATAATTTAATAATCTAATTATAATTTAATCTCTCACCCATTAAAAATGATATGCAAAATAAACTATTAACTTGAAAAACCCACACAATAGAAACCAAAGGGTTAACAGGGTTACAATATGAATAAATAAATAACTATTCTCTCTTGAATTTCATATACATTATAAACCAAAGGGTTACAATATGAATAAATAAATAACAAATCTATGTTGAATTTCATAAAAATAATTGTTCTCTGATAGAGAACCTGTACAATGCTCTGTCCTCCATGCTCAGGCTTGGGCTTGGGCTTGTGCTTGTTCAAGCAGACGAGAAAAACTGTGGTCACGATACCATCATGCTTGTGCTACTGCTGATGTTCGGTATGTGTGGAACGAAGATGTTCGGTATGTGTGGAACGAAGATAAACAGGATTCCTGCACCATCATGTAATAATCACAGGAGACGGAGGAGATCTGTGAATTGATAAAATAAGAATACCAAATTTCTGTGGATATAATAGTAGTTGATTGACATATAAAAGAGAAACAAAGATCATTAAATTTCCCAATTTTCTGTTGGTATATCAGTAGGTTATAGATAGATACAAAGAAATAAAGAAATACTTGGGAATTCTAACTGTATGTATAGATACAAAACAAGAAAAGAGATACTTGGGAATTCTAACTGTATCTCCACTAATATACCAGAGATACTTGGGAATTCTAACTGTATGTATAGATACAAAACAAGAAAAGAAAAGAGATACTTGGGAATTCTAACTGTATCTCCACTGATATACCAGAGATACTTGGGAATTCTAACTGTATGTATAGATACAAAACAAGAAAAGAAAAGACATACTTGGGAATTCTAACTGTATCTCCACTGATATACCAGAGATACTTGGGAATTCTAACTGTATGTATAGATACAAAACAAGAAAAGAGATACTTGGGAATTCTAACTGTATCTCCACAGACATACCAACAGAAATTTGGGACTTTCTCTACTGATATACCAACAGAAATTTGGGAATTTTAATGAACTTTGTTTCTCTTATATGTACCAATAGACCACTGATATACAAATGGAAACTTGGGATTTTTATTCTATCCAGAAACCTCATCCTTCTCGTGTGATTATTACATGATGGTGCATGGATCCTGTTTGTCCTCGTTGCGCACATACTAAACCCATCACCCTCAGCGAATTGTTTCCGCATCGAAACATTGTAAAACATCCGCCAGAAACAAACTAAAATTGCAAGAATCAGAAGAGTTAATTACCTTTGATTTTAGTAACAAATGCAAAGCGACCTGCTTACAATTATCAGAGTTCTTCATGTCCAACAGCATCAAAGCTTTCTGCAGATCTATTAACATCTCGGCCCACAACAACAATAACAACAGATAATCCCTCCTTGAAAGGAACACATCGGTTTCTATATTCTCCATCTTCTGAATACTGACAGGAGCAGGGTCCGTTGCAAACTATTATTTCCCCGAAGATCTGACGAATTGTATGAATTCAAGGGCTCTGAAGCAAACGCAGAATACTCCAAAAAAATACCAGTGAACCGTGAAGCCCAACTGTATGTATGGCAACGGCAGATGGGCGAAAAAAAAAAATTGCGCAACACAGCGACAACAAACCCTACCCAACAATACAAAGCCGTGTTGATCAGGTAATTCCCCAAAAGATAATAAGGCGGTTCGATCGTACGACTATAGGTTCGTCACCGCACGTGGGGGCATCGCTAGTGTCTGGACTACAATCTATCGTACTATATTGATAATGGTCATAATAAGTTCACCAAATATGCTTGTTTTATAAATGTGGTTATGATATGTGAAAATGTAGAAACAAATGTGGTTATGATATGTGAAAATGTAGATTCTATTGATAAGAGATACAAAACCAATATTTTTGGAGTATTAACTGTGCATTGTTATAAGGCTGTGGCTATCCACCATGCAGCAGCTCAATCATTGGGAGGCTGCTGCAATGTATATGTGAACCATGCAGCAGCTCAATCATTGGGAGGCTGCTGCAATGTATATGTGATGGATGTGAGACCAAATACATTGCAGCAGCTTTCTAATGATTGGGCTGCTGTATGGTGGATAGCCACAGCCTTGTTATAATTTTGAAGAGTAAAAAATAATAAGAGTTGTTATACAACTCTGTCATTACCGAGTTAGTTGGGAAATATATGTTAAACAATAAAACTTAATATAACTAAATGTATAAGTAATGAATATTTGTCAAAAGATAATAATTGAGAGTTGTTTGTTATTCAAAATGTATAATGAACCATAAGTTGAATGGAACTAAAATATTCATAAATATAATAGTAAATAATATATTAGATAATAAATATAATATAAATATAATAATGCATAATAATAAATACATAGTACAACCTTTTATATTTAGATGTGGTGATGAGTGAAATTCATTGACTATGTAATTAATTCTACATATTGAAAGAGGTGAAGAGAGCAATAACACTTTAATTCTATCAACCAATTAGAAATGAAAAACACAAATATTTTTATTATATCCAAAAATATATATTTGTTTTCCTATTTTAAACATTACATTGCATACACAAATTTATGGTAAAAGAAAAATTAATATTACATCAAAAGCAAACTCATTGCTATAGTCTCATGGCAGGGACTAATAATGAGAAGAAGAAAGTAACTATACTATGAAAAAACAACTATATACAGGGAAAGTGATAACGATATTCACTTACATTAGATAACACTTTTCAATCAAACATGAAAGAGTAAATATGCGACTAAGGTGGATAGAAATTAACATGCCATTGGTTGCATAGAGATTAAAAGGTTCTGTTGTATGAGAAGTCATTAAACTATTAAAAAAATGTATATGAGAAATTGCAATTTGTTGTTTTATATTCAGTAGAACATGAATTGTTCAAACATGAAGACATACATAAAGCCAAAAAATTAAGCTTCACTATATTGAATGTTCACCTATACAATTTAGTTGTTATGCAATTTAATTGTTAAGATGAAAAACAACGATACAAAAAAGGTTGAACCTTCTAAGCAACTATCAATTATTTATCTAAAACAAAAATAGACTTATTTTATTCATTTATTGTTACTAGATGTTGCGTGTATATGATGAGAAGCGTAGATGGTATAAGTCGAGAGCTTTGTTTCTCCATGATTAGTTTCCTTCTTATATAAATGCTTTCTTCTTGAAAGTTCATTTCCTTTAAAGGGTAATTATTGGAACAACTCGATTCAGTGACACAAATTTGTAATATCTAAAATCAATCATTTCTAGCTAAGAGAAAAAACAAATTTCATTTAAAAGGATCTAGAAGTTTTAAACAACATAGCATGAGAACATGGTAAAATAGTTCATATACCAACATATATGTGCATTTTTTGCTAGCTAAATAGATAAATTCTTTGATAAAAAAAATGATATATATGTATGCATTTCTTATTAGTGAGATGAATAAAATTTCCATGAAAAGAAAAAAAGCTCCTGAAAAAAGAATTTAAAAATTCACCATGGTTAGGTATTTCATCAACGTTTCCCACTTTGTACATGTATTATTAATCTTTTACATCTCAATTTTCAATTTTCAAGTTTTCTCTCTTTGTACATGCATTATTAATCTTTCACATCTCAATTTCTAACTTTTTCCCACTTTATACATGCATTATTAATCTTTCACATCTCAATTTCCAACTTTTCCTACTTTGTACATGCATTATTAATCTTTCACATCTCAATTTCCATTGTAATTTTAAAATCACCAATTTCTCTAGTCATTATCTACCCAAGAAAGATGGCTTTGCTAATCCACCTACAGAACTAAGCCCTAGTGAAGCCCAATCCCCACATCCCCACATGGGGTTCATGAGACTTATTTCTTCGGTCGTGGCTGCCTTTTCCAAGGACTTATCATACTTGAAAGTGAACAGAGTTTGAACTTCGGTCCCAATTGAAAAATTCTGGTTGAGGTTGCTCTATATTCCATATCCAGCATTTCCACCGCGTTTTTGCTGGTTTCATAATCAGGCATGCATTCGAGAAGAGGGAATGACCGCCGTACCTTACACTATAAAAAGTTTATTGTGAAAAAGCTTAGTAAGTATTTATCGATAAGATCCAAAATATTTTTGTAAATCTTTGTCCATACATCCAATTAATGTAAATACTATCTATGGAAAAAGCATAGATCCATGTTGCCAACTAAAGTATAGTTTCATGTGTGGTTAGGCGGGGACATCTCTTAACAAGAGAATGACTTAAAAAATGAAGAGCGATTAAATCGATCACAAGGTAAAAAAAAAATTAAGTAAATATTTATCCATAGGATGTAATTAACACAAACACCATCTATTGAAAAGTATAGGGAAAAATATTCTTATGATTAAAAATTTAACATATATCATAAGGTATATTTTGACAAAGATTAATAATATGATATGAATTTGTTATTATTTGTAATTATGAAAATCTTTTGAGTGGACACTCTATTCATTAAGAGGGATTATTGAATCAATAGATATGAAAAATTGTTAGAAATTAGTCAAAAATAGAGTTATTTTGTTATTATTAATAAAGTAAAAAAAAAACAAATAAAAAGTTAATTTTTTTTAAAGATAATTAAATAGTTAATTAATAATAATTATTAAATAACATTATAGTTATTAATAATTAATAATAATATAATTAATACAAATTATTAAATAATAATAAAGTTAATAATAATTAATTAATTGAAATTAGTTAAAGGCTAGGATATAATGGAAAAAAAGAGTTATTACTGTATAAAAAGTCAAATTATAAACTAAGAGGATAGTTAATCAATAATATTATTACCTTATTAATAATAACAAAATAGCTTTTTTTTTTCACAAACAAACAATTATGTCTATCATTTGCTTAAGAGTCATATTATCTCCACCTTTATATAGGTGGGCTACAATAGTCTATGATGATGGGTGGAGTGTCCATTCAAAAGGTTGGACTTCTGAAAAACTCCATACACAGTTTATTTCCATAATTACAAATAATATTATGAGGTACTATGAAAATGTGCATAGTTTAATTCATTTTTTATTATAGTTATTAAATTATTTATTTATAAAAAAAAAAAAATATTTAAGTTTCTATGGTAAGAAGGATTATAACATAAAATTATTTAATCATTCATTCAAATCATAATTTTTTAAGTTTTTTAAAAGAAATAATAACATAAAATTAAATTAAAAAAAACAATATAACTATTATATAAACTTTTTATCAAAATTGTTGAAGAGTGGACTATGATAGTGAGATCGAATGAGCTAAGTGTGCGAACCACTAAGGAATTTTCGGTAGAACTGATGTATCTTATTTGAGTGCAATGCACACTTGTTGTAAAGAATGAATATGAATAATATAAGAATCCAATCATTGTGGACGTAGGCTAGTTGGGGTGAACCACGTTGAATTCATGTATTTTGATCTATTTTTTGTTATGATGTTTTGGTTTACTCTGTTTATTGCATATATGTAATAGATGCTTATGGGTTAATATGAATATGTATCTGATGGTTTCGTGGAAATGTTGAACGATTAAGTAAGATGAATATGAGATATGTTATTACATTGTTATGATTTCGCGCACATGATATATTGCATGTTGAATGAATGTTAAGTCATAATGAATGTTAGAATGGTCTCCATTACCTTTATGACTATGGAAGCCCAATTCCCACAATCCCCATAGGTACCTTGGCTGAAACTTCACATGTTTGTGGTTGATGTCAAAAGGGCCGGTATCTTTAGGGTTTTTTTGGTGAATTAATGTTGAACCCTAGGTTTTACCACTCTGCGCCAACAAATGGTTCTATTGTCAAGACTGAGATCTACGATTCAGGGGAATGTGGAGACCTACTTATTGATATTATGGTAGCTTCAGGAGGTATTAACCTTCGTGTGTAACCTTTGGATAGAATAGAATATTTCGGAAGCAAGAGAAACCCTAAACATATGTGTAGAAATGCTAGAAGACAAGTCAACTCACTAAAATAAATAATATTAAAGTATTATATTCTAAAATGACAAGTCATCCCAGACAAGGGACAAGAACCACTATAAATAAGAGTGATCTAGCTCATTTGTACACACACACTTCACACGCTCTCTTAGTCAAGTTTGGTGCAAGTTTGGAGCTGCAGTTGTAATGATGGAAGGTGAATCTTTTGGGATGGTTCTTGGTCTCTCTCTCTCTCTTGATCCGAAATCGGATCCAGAAGCCTGACAGGATTTAAAAATGCTCAAAAATGAAAGTGTTCGGAATGTGACGAAACCTGCGCCATTGCGTACGTCTTGTCTTCTTGATTCTGGTGGTATATTTACTTCGTCAAACGGGCTCCGTATGAGCAAGATATCGCATTCTGTCCGAAAAGACAAACATGCAAAAAAAAGGGGATGATTATACAGTCCGTACAATCCCACGTGGAATGATGACTGTATAGGTCGTACGGTCGTACAGCTGACGTGGCAACACCGAGAGGTGACACGTGGCAGCTCCAGGAGACGACACGTGTCAGGTAGATTTGGGCGTACGGGCAGACAGTTGGACCAATCTAGGGGTTACACGTGTCACCATTGTAAGGGTGACACATGGCATGGGATGACGTCAACAGCTGACGTGGCAGGCTGACAGGGCAGACGTACAGGTTGATGTGGCAGGATGACAGGGTAGTACGACAGTTGATGTGGCAGACGTACAAGATGACAGGTGGCAGGATGACAGGGCAGTACGACAACTGACGTGGCAGACGTACAGGATGACAGGTGGCAGATGACGTGGACAATTCAGCAATCGACACTTGGCAGATTCTGGTTGGTGGTTGATGTGCCACGTGGCCTAGTCATGGGTTTCCATGTGGCACCCTGTGGTTGGCTCTCCGGTTTTGTGTAAAAAATTTATATGGCTTGGCCGGGAGTCGAACCCGCGACCTCCCCTTTGGGCTGAGGACTGGCAGGGCCAGGCTAACCGCCCGCCCTATGGTTGGTGCTTGTAAACTATATGGTGCGAATTGTATTTGTGTTCGGTTGACTGTTTAACCGGCAGGGAAAAGGGTCGGGGCTTAGCCCCAGCCCTTGGCGTTAACACCACGGTTCAACACATGTTACATAGAACCGGGAGCGCGGAAGATTGAACGATGCAGGGGTGTATGTGGATAAGGATTAGCCCACGAATCCCGAGCGGATCCAATAGAACCGGGTCTATCCCTACATTCGGGCGTGGGGAGTTAAAACTATTGGCCCATGGGCCTATTGCAACACCACACGACCGGGAGTCAGTGCAGGACAGGGGCCAACACTTATCCTTTGGGCTAGTGCTTGGCCAAAAATAGCCATATGACCATGCCAGAGGGTGTGCGTGCTGGATGAATGGGGATAATGCCCAATTTTAATTAAAAAGTGGGTTTTTCTATAAAGTTTTGATTTTTTATTGATATAGTGCTTGATTTTAGTTGATTTTCTCCATTTTTGGGAGATATTGGGCATTTTGGGGGGAAGTTGGAGATGAGAAACCAACTTCAAATCTATATAAACTAGGCCTGTTTGAGGCCATGGAGGAAAATCAAGGATAGAAAAGAGTAGATTTATGCTGAAGAGAAGCCAAGCCAAAGACATTTTTATGCAGGGAAGCTATTGAGGAACAAACGTTGTCGGGTCATTTCTGGGATCTCTAGATGTATGTTTTGCGTGTCGTTTTCTTTGCAGGGTTCTTGAGATCTGGACGAACATGACCAGATCAGTCTTGTAGCCAATTGGCACTGCAGCGGTGTAATTTTGAGCTTTTGAACAGAAATAAAGAAGCCTCCCGCACAGAGACAAAGGCCCGGAGACGTAGGCAAAGTTGTGCCGAACTCCGTTATCAATCTGCGTGTTATGGTTTGCTGTCTATTATTTCCTTTCAGATCTGCAAATGTGTATATGGTTGTTATAATTCCTCTTCTTTCCTCATTCTTTCACTAAGTTTCTCAAATGGTTACTTAACGCATGCAAAATTAAAACTCAACCATAGTCATTAAAAGATCCGACGGATCAAGTGGTATCAAAGCTAGTTGACGTTTGGAATTTGAGTTTTGCATGTTAGCCAGGGAAGAGCTCATCTCAAGGAAGAAAATGGCATCTACAGGAGGACTTTCTCAAAATGAGAAGGAGTTCATAAATTCGGTGTTTGCCATGGCCGAGATGGTGAAGGTGTTGTATGAAGACTACTTGGAACGAAAGAGCACAGTTCAAGTGAAAGATTCAAAGAACAACAAAGGAAAAGAAGGATTGAAGGAAGTGCCTTCTACATCTATTTCAGAAAACATATCTGTGGTATGTAGTGAAGGTTCCTCACCAAATTTTCCTCATTCTCATCAAGTTGGTTTTGGTGCATTCGAAAAACATACAAAAGGTGTAGGTTTGAGAATACTAACCAAGATGGGTTATGAAGAAGGAAAGGGCCTTGGATATAGAGGTCAAGGCATTGTAAATCCTATTGAGGTTGAGGAAAGGCCTCGATACTTAGGATTGGGATATGGCAAAGGGGACCTTGGAGAGTCTTCCAAGATAGGTTCCAAAACTTCTGAAGCAAGTAATGCTTCAAATGGCCAACTTAAGACATTGCAGGAACACTTCACAAAAGGAAATGGCGCATCACTTTAGGATTGTGGTAGTGAATGCAATTCGTCTCAAAAGAAAAGTGAAGATTAGCATGGAAGGTATAATGGTCATGTTTTTATTAATTCTCCTTTTGATTATAACAAGCATAATCAAGTAATCCGGAACTTGTAGAATCTTTATCCATGTACTTATTGTCATTCACCCAAGCATTGTGTTGCCAAGTGTTGGAAGAGATAAACTTTGTACAGGAAACCTATGTCAACCAGGAAGGAAACACGACATAAAGGCTCAAGTACAGAACAAAAGATAGAGAAGGGTAAACAGGTCTGGATGCCAAAAACTCATTGCACGTTTTGCAACAAGAGTGGACATCAAAAGGCTAGTTGTTGGAAGCTTAATCTGGAGCTTCGTCCAAAGAAGGACAAAAGGATTTTGCATGTACTCACGAAGGAGGAAGGATTACCAGCGAAGCGAGAGGAACATCCTGAAGGAAAGAAACCAGTCACTTGGTTCTTCCAGAAGTGGATGTCTCAACTTCATTGTATTTTGCTTCCATTAATGTAATCACACATGTTGAAATGATGACCTGTTATAACATCATTTTTGTACAACATTGTGTTATGTTTTTCCTGTTATGAGTATGTAATCAGTCAAAGTCCATGTGTGTAACCTTTTGGGGACCAAAAGGTCTTTTTGTGTGGAGGTGTGATCTGAAATCGGATCCAGAAGCCTGACAAGGTTTAAAAATGCTCAAAAATTAAAGTTCTTGGAATGCGACGAAACTTATTCCATTGCGTTTGTCTTGTCTTCCTAATTCTGGCAGTATATTTACTTCATCAAACGGGCTCTGTATGAGCAAGATATCACGTTCTGTCCGAAAAGGCAAACAGGCAAAAAAAAGGGGATGACTGTACAGTCCGTACAGTGCCACGTGGCATGATGACTATACAGGCCGTACGGTTGTACAATTGATGTGGCAACGCCGGGAGGCGACACATGGCAGCTCTAGGAGATGACATGTGTCAGGCATATTTGGGCATACGGGCAGATAGTTGGACCAATCCAGGGGTGACACGTGTCACCACTGTAAGGGTGACACGTGGCACGGGATGACGTCAGTAGCTGACATGGCAGGCTGACAGGGCAGATGTACAGGTTGATGTGGTAGGATGACAGGGCAGTACAACAGTTCACATGGCATACGTACAGGATGACAGGTGGTAGGATGGCAGGGCAGTACGACAGTTGACGTGGTAGACGTATAGGATGATAGGTGGTAGATGACGTGGACCATTCAACAATCGACACTTGGTAGATTCTAGTTGGTGGTTGATGTGCCACGTGGCCCAGTCATGGTCTACCATGTGGTACCCAGTGGTTGGCTCTTCGATTTTGTGTAAAAAAGTTATATGGCTTTGCCGGGAGTCAAACCCGCGACCTCCCCTCCGAGCTAAGGACTGGCAGGGCCGGGCTAACTGCCCGCCCTATGGTTGGTGCTTGTAAACTATACGGCGCAAATTGTATTTGTGTTCGGTTGAATGTTTAACCGGCGGGAAAAAGGGCCGGGGCTTAGCCCCATCCCTCGACGTTAACACCACGGTTCAACACATGTTACATAGAACCAGGAGCGCGGAAGATTGAACGACGCAGCGGTGTGTTAACACTCTGTAATTTTCCTAAGGCTGCTGAGGGAATCATAGAGGTAACCTCGAACCGCTTCGAGTCTTGGATCTAGCCCTCCAAGACTCAGAGAGGGATCTCTCTTTCAAATTTAGCTTAGTTTTTAAAGGATGGGTTTTAGGCTAGCTATAAAAGTATAGGGTTTTGGTTTTGATTTTTAAATGGTCAGTTTGGGACAGCAAGGAGGGCCATTGGGCAAATGGGGTCTGCGTTTTAAAGAAGGTGATTTAGTTCTCAGATTTGGACAAAATCCTTTCACAGGGAAAGGTAGCAGCAATATTGGATCGAATCAAGTTATGATGGCGTCGGTTTAAGGAAGGAATAGGTGAGGAAAAAGACAGGCAAAGGAGCAGCTAAGAATTCCTAAACTAGCCTTTTAGAAGATAAACATAAAGATTACCACAAGCTGAGAGGCAGAGTATCTGATGATAAATTCTGCCCCTGTTACTCTCCTTCTGGTAATAAGAACTAAAAACAAATTGATAAAAAATACAGGAAAACATTTAACAGGGAGAAACTCCACCAATATCACTGCACAAGAATCCTGTAAAAGAAATATGTCTAATTACTGATCCATCATTAAAATTACAGAGAAGTATTCTCTGGCTAAAACACAACCATCATCCAGCAAAGAAAATTAAAATTACATCTCTGGACCTCTCACACAGGTCGAGCCTCCCCTCTTCAGCCCAATCGAACCCTCATTCTGTCTTTTACAAGTGTATATATAATAAAAAATACCCCTAGCCTTCAAAGATTCGGGCTCTAACTTCTGCTTTCTAAAAATGGAAAAGCAGTTACAATAGTTGACACCTGTAGTAGATTGTCTCCCATAACAAAAAAGACAACAAATTAACTGTAAACTAAAACTGGCATCTGGCTTGGTTGTCCCGAATTGCTGAAGGTTGTTGATGCTGTATAGGCAGTTGGAGAAACGGTGCTCCAACCATTTCCTGAAGTATAGGATGTCTCTGCCACCTCTGTCTAACTGCTGCCATGTGGTTCTGGATTGCCAATTGTGTCATTGCCAGGTGTCGTCTGTAGCTTCAAGGGGGATGATTCTGTGGATAGTACATTTACATTGTCAAATTGTCACTAAAACAAACAGACCTGCGGGAAAAGGATGAATGTTTGGCTTTTCTTCTATCAACTGTAAAAACCCAAGCTTTATCCAGTCACACTTATGGACTTCAACTATGTTCATTTTCAGGCCTGTTGAAGTGCAGCGCATGCTTTGAGGCCACAATTTTATAATGCCAATGTATTCAAGTAAAATTTTTCAAGTCTACAACATCATGGCTCTCAATGAGAGAAGTGTGAGAACTGCTGAAAGCAACACCAGGACCTCTGTTGTTCTTAAGGAGAAAAGTGTAAGCAATACCAATGGAAAATTTCTTCAATATGGAGGATGACTTTTTGGCTTTCACCTGTGAATGTCCTAACATGTATGCGACACTGGCTTCCTTGGCTTCAACAAGCTCTATAAGCTCTTCTCTCACCCATGGATCTAAATCAGGGCTCTTGAATAACTCAAACTTGTCTTCCTTTTTCCTTGGTTTAAAAGCATCTACTTCAGATGATCTAGCATGGAAACTTGTGCACTGGGATAGTTCGTTCTCCTCTTGATCTGAAAGAACTATCTTCATTTCAGAATAGGTTGATGTAATGAATAATGCCATCCTAGCAATGCTACGTAATTCAGTGCTATAATCAAAGAAACATCTCCCTTGAATATGTTGTTAAACTATATAGGATCTGGCATCTACAGAGAATCTGCAACAATAAACAGGCAAACAAAAAATGGTAGAGGCCTTATTTTTAATAGATCATTGTTCCTATTCTGAAAGCTCTACTTACTGCCTGGCAAGTAATAGAAGGATTCCATGGAATATCAAGGATGACAACTCTACTATCACCTGTAAGGTTAATGCCTTCTCCACATGCTCTAATTGAAACAAACAAAAACTTTGCCATGTTCAGATAACCCCCCAAATAGCAGCTTTATAGCAAACTTTACAAGCCTGAATTTGAAATATCTCCTTGCAACCCCCAAATAGCAATTTGATGGAAAAAGCTTACATGCCCCGAATAGATCTACTTTCTTGTTGTCTGCTTCAAACAGAAAAACCCTTCATTCAATTTCTGCAATATTCATCAAACTTTGAGATTTTCATCTGTAGCTTTGGCTCCAACAATATTCCATGAACCCATATTATCTTCATCTTCTAAATTATCTTCAGTGGTTACAGCCATTGCGACAGCTTTGGCTACAGCTTCACCTGGAGGAGGGTGATCAAACTTGCAAGTTCCAGTTTTCATATAGAATGGACAGGTAGCTTCACCCTCTCTCCTTGGAAGGCCTGCAAGAGTCAGCTTCACAGATGGATCAGGTCTATTCAGTGGATGATGAAACTTGCCCGAGGGTCTAAATTTGCATTCACCGGTTTTTATGTAGAATGTACATTCAGGTTCTCCAGGAGATGCAAGTGCATCTAATGCATGTCCACCTTTTAACAGGATACCCTTACTTGCACATGTACTAATTTCAGTTGCATAAGCTAGAGGAGCCACTGCTAATACATATGAGGAAACCGCTACCGTGAGACCCAATAACATGTAAATAGATCCTCGGGCTCCTGAAGTACCTATAAATGGCCACTCAAATACAAATGGTCCAACGAGAGCTGCTACAGCTGATACCACCCCAATAGCCTGGCTGTAACGTTCTCCAAATTCATCAAGCCATCTCTGTAATTTTGGTTTGTTCAGTTGTGCTTCTTCAGTCAAATGCATGATCTTGGACAATGTTGAATCCTTTGATCCTTCTCCGAATTGAAGTGTAAGATCACACAAGGTTTGCGTTGTGGACTCAGTGCTCATAGGCTCGCCATAGGGGAAAACTACCAGTATGATTCCCCCCTCTGATTTTAAACCCCACTGCAGTGGAATCACGCTTGATTGCTTCCATGGCATTTTCAACCTGGCTTTCGGATGCTATAGTGGTCGACTGTGGCATAACCCTCCATGCATGCATGCTCTTTGCGTTGGACACTTCTAAACCATTTCAACACCTAGCGTACGCTTCAAACACTGCGTTTTATATATTTTTGACATTTTTGGGGGACTAATCCCACATGCATGTGGTAGACTCACCATTTGGCATTTATATAAGACAACATTTACATACTGTATCGATGAAATGAGCCCGATGGTTGGGCTTTGGGGTTTGGTGTTGGCGTTGCGCGCGCTTGTGTGTTTGTTGTTGGTTTGGTGCTAACTCTTGGTGTTGAGTGTGCTTGGAGAAAGGCCCTCGGCCAGTATAACTTTTGCATAAACTATTATTTTATTTTATTTTTGTCAAAAAATTTATAATTTGAAAAAAAACCAAAACCAAATTCTCTGTATCAAGGCCGAGGGGCCAAATTTTGCTTTAAAGACCAAGAAATTTATAAATAAAACCAAAACTTGGCTCATAAACCAACCTTGCCTTTAACCCCCAAAGTCAAATTTTGCCATTACGAAACACTTCACAATTTTTTACACTGGAACTCGCTTGGAAGCTTGAGCGCAAGCAATCACCTTATGCTTGGTCAGTGCCGTGCGCTTTTCGCCACCTTCGCCAAGCGTCGTGAGTGAACACATGTGCCTGGAAAACATAAATATTATTCAGAACACTGATTCCCTATTATATAGGGTTCTAACACGGTGTATATGGATAAGGATTAGCCCACGGATCCCGAGAAGATCCCATAGAACCAGGTCTATCCCTACAACTGGGCACAAGGAGTTATAACTGTTGGCCTGTGGGCCTATTGCAACACCACACGACCGAGAGTCAGCACAGGACAGGGGCCAGTGCTTAGCCTTTGGGCTAGTGCTTGGCCAAAAATAGCCATATGACCATGCCAGAGGGTGCGTGCGCTATATGAAGGGGGATAATGCCCGATTTTAATTCAAAAGTGGGTTTTTCTATGAAGTTTTGATTTTTTTATTGATATAGTGCCTGATTTTAGTTGATTTTCTCCATTTTTGGGATATATTGGGCATTTTTGGAGCCCAAATTTTGGGAGGAAGTTGGAGATGAGCAACCAACTTCAAATCTATATAAACCAGGCCTGTTTGAGGCCATGGAGGATAGTCAAGGACATAAAAGAGTAGAGTTATGCTGAAGAGAAGCCAAGCCAAAGCCATTTTTAAGCAGGGAAGCTATTGAGGAGAAGACGTTGTCAGGTCATTTCTGGGAGCTCCGGACAACTGGTTTGCGTGTTGTTTTCTTTGCAGGGTTCTTGAGATCTGGACGAACATGACCAGATCAGTCTTATATCCAATTAGCACTGCAGCGATGTACTTTTGAGCTTTTGAACAGAAATAAAGAAGCCTCCCCCACAGAGACAAAGGCCTAGAAACGTAGGCAAAGTTGTGTCGAACTCCGTTATCAATCTGCGTGTTATGGTTTGCTGTCTATTATTTCATTCCAGATCTGCAAATGTGTATATGGTTTTTATAATTCCTCTTCTTTCCTCATTCTTTCACTAAGTTTCTCAAATTGTTAATTAACGCATGCAAAATTAAAACTCAACCATAGTCATTAAAAGATCCGACGGATGAAGTGGTATCAGAGCTAGTTGACGTTTGGAATTTGAGTTTTGAATGTTAGCCAGGGAAGAGCTCATCTCAAGGAAGAAAATGGAATCTATAGAAGGACTTTCTCAAAATGAGAAGGAGTTCAGAAATTCGGTGTTTTCCATGGCCGAGATGGTGAAGGTGTTGTATGAAGACTACTTGGAATGAAAGAGCACAGTTCAAGTGAAAGCTTCAAAGAACAACAAAAGAAAAGAAGAATTGAAGGAAGTTCCTTCTACATCTGTTTCATAAAACATATCTGAGGTATGCAGTGAAGGTTCCTCATCAAATTTTCCTCATTCTCATCAAGTTGGTTTTGGTGCATTCGAAAAACATAAAAAAGGTGTAGGTTTGAGAATACTAACCAAGATGGGTTATGAAGAAGGAAAGGGCCTTTGATATAGAGGTCAATGCATTGTAAATCCTATTGAGGTTGAGGAAAGGCCTCGATACTTAGGATTGGGATATGGCAAAGTGGACCTTGGAGAGTCTTCCAAGATAGGTTCCAAAACTTCTGAAGCAAGTAATGCTTCAAATGGCCAACTTAAGACATTGCAGGAACACTTCACAAAAGGAAATGGCCCATCACTTCAGGATTGTGGTAGTGAATGCAATTCGTCTCCAAAGAAAAGTGAAGATCAGCATGGAAGGTATAATGGTCATGTTTTTATTAATTCTCCTTTTGATTATAACAAGCATAATCAAGTAATCCGGAACTTGTGGAATCTTTATCCATGTACTTATTGTCATTCACCCAAGCATTGTGTTGCCAAGTGTTGGAAGAGACAAAATTTGTACAGGAAACCTATGTCGACCAGGAAGGAAACACGACATAAAGGCTCAAGTCCACAATGGAGGAAAGAGAAGGGTAAACAGGTCTGAATGCCAAAAACTCATTGCACGTTTTGCAACAAGAGTGGACATCAAAAGGCTAGTTGTTGGAAGCTTAATCTGGAGCTTCGTCCAAGGAAGGACAAAAGGATTTTGCATGTACTCGTGAAGGAGGAAGGATTAACAGTGAAGCAAGAGGAACATTGTGAAGGAAAGAAACCAGTCACTTGGTTCTGCCAGAAGTGGATGTCTCAACTTCATTTTATTTTGCTTCCATTAATGTAATCACACATGTTGAAATGATGACCTATTATAACATCATTTTTGTACAACATTGTGTTTTGTTTTTCTCGTTATGAGTATGTAATCAGTCAAAGTCCATCTGTGTAACCTTTTGGGGACCAAAAGGTCTTTTTGTGGGGAGGTGTGATCTGAAATTGGATCCAGAGGCCTGACAGGGTTTAAAAATGATCAAAAATGAAAGTGCTCGGAATGCGACGAAACCTATGCCATTGTGTCCGTCTTGTCTTCTTGATTATGGCGGTATATTTACTTCGTCAAACAGGCTACGTATGAGCAATATATTACGTTCGGTCCGAAAAGGAAAACAGGCAAAAAAAAAGGGATGATTGTACAGTCTGTACAGTCCGTACAGTGCCACGTGGCATGATGACTGTACAGTCTGTATGGTCGTACAGCTGATGTGGCAACCCCGAGAGGTGACACATGGAAGCGCCAGGAGACGACACGTGTCAGGCAGATTTGTGTGTACGGGCAGACAGTTGGACCAATCCAGGGGTGACACGTGTCACCACTGTAAGGGTGACACGTGGCACGTGATGACGTCAGCAGCTGACGTGGCAGGCTGACAGGGCAGACGTACAGGTTGACGTGGTAGGATGACAGGACAATAAGGAAGTTGGCGTGGCAGATATACAGGATGGCAGGTGGCAGGATGACAGGGCAGTACAGAAGTTGACGTGGCAGATGTATAGGATGACAAGTGGCAGATGACGTGGACCATTCAACAATCGAAACTTGGCAGATTTTGGTTGGTGGTTGATGCGCCACGTGGCCTAGTCATGGGCTACCATGTGGCACCCGATGGTTGGCTCTCCGATTTTGTGTAAAAAAGTTATATGTCTTGGCCGGGAGTCGAACCCACGACCTCCCCTCCAGGCTGAGGATTGGTAGGGCCGGGCTAACCGCCCATCCTATGGTTGGTGCTTGTAAACTATACGGCGTGAATTGTATTTGTGTTCGGTTGAATGTTTAACCGATGGGGAAAAGGGTCAAGGCTTATCCCCAGCCCTCGACGTTAACACCACGGTTCAACACATGTTACATAGAACCGGGAGCGCAGAAGATTGAATGGCGTGGGGGTGTATGTGGATAAGGATTAGCCCACGGATCCCCGGCGGATCCCATAGAACCAGGTCTATCCCTACAACCAGGCACGGGGAGTTACAACTATTGGCCCACGGGCCTATTGCAACACCACACGAACGGGAGTCAGCGCAAGACAGGGGCCAGCGCTTAGCCTTTGGGCTAGCGCTTGGCCAAAAATAGCCATATGACCATGCCAGAGGGTGCGCGCGCCGGATGAAGGGGGATAATACCCGATTTTAATTCAAAAGTGAGTTTTTCTATAAAGTTTTGATTTTTTATTGATACAGTGCCTGATTTTAGTTGATTTTCTCCATTTTTGGGAGATATTGGGCATTTTTGGAGCCCAAATTTTGGGAGGAAGTTGGTGATGAGAAACCAACTTCAAATTTATATAAACCAGGCCTGTTTGAGGCCAAGGAGGACAGTCAAGGACATAAAAGAACAGAGTTATGCTGAAGAGATGCCAAGCCAAAGCCATTTTTAGGCAGGGAAGCTATTAAGGAGCAGACGTTGTCGGGTCATTTCTGGGAGCTCCGAACGTCCATTTTGCGTGTCGTTTTCTTTGCAGGGTTCTTGAGATCTGGAAGAACATGACCAGATCAATATTGTAGCTAATTGGCACTGCAACAATGTACTTTTGAGATTTTGAACAGAAATAAAGAAGCCTCCCCCACAGAGACAAAGGCCCAGAGACGTAGGCAAAGTTGTGTCGAACTCCGTTATCAATCTGCGTGTTATGGTTTGTTTTCTATTATTTCATTTTAGATCTGCAAATGTGTATATGGTTGTTATAATTCCTCTTCTTTCCTCATTCTTTCACTAAGTTTCTCAAATGGTTAATTAACGCATGCAAAATTAAAAATCAACCATAGTCATTAAAAGATCCGACTGACCAAGTGGTATCAGATCTAGTTGACGTTTGGAATTTGAGTTTTGAATGTTAGCCAGGGAAGAGCTCATCTCAAGGAAGAAAATGGCATCTACAGGAGGACTTTCTCAAAATGAGAAGGAGTTCAGAAATTCGGTGTTTGTCATGGCCGAGATGGTGAAGGTGTTGTATGAAGACTACTTAAAACAAAAGAGCATGGTTAAAGTGAAAGCTTCAAAGAACGACAAAGGAAAAAAAAGAAGTGCCTTATACATCTATTTCAGAAAACATATCTGAGGTATGCAGTGAAGGTTCCTCATCAAATTTTCCTCATTCTCATCAATTTGGTTTTGGTGCATTCGAAAAACATACAAAAGGTGTAGGTTTGAGAATACTAACCAAGATGGGTTATGAAGAAGGAAAGGGCCTTGGATGTAGAGGTCAAGGCATTGTAAATCCTATTGAGGTTGAGGAAAGGCCTCGATACTTATGATTGGGATATGGTGAAGGGGACCTTGGAGAGTCTTCCAAGATAGGTTTCAAAAATTTGGAAGCAAGTAATGCTTCAAATGGCCAACTTAAGACATTGCAGGAACACTTCACAAAAGGAAATGGCGCATCACTTCAGGATTGTGGTAGTGAATGCAAGTCGTCTCCAAAGAAAATTGAAGATCAACATGGAAGGTATAATGGTCATGTTTTTATTAATTCTCCTTTTGATTATAACAAGCATAATCAA
>ML789467.1:129727-187904 GCA_009831015.1 Picea engelmannii
TTGTGGAATCTTTATCCATGTACTTATTGTCATTCACCCAAGCATTGTGTTGCCAAGTGTTGGAAGAGACAAACTTTGTACAGGAAACCTATGTCGACCAGGAAGGAAACACGACATAAAGGCTCAAGTCCACAACGGAAGAAAGAGAAGGGTAAATAGGTCTGGATGCCAAAAACTAATTGCATGTTTTGCAACAAGAGTGGACATCAAAAGGCTAGTTGTTGGAAGCTTAATCCGGAGCTTCGTCCAAGGAAGGACAAAAGGATTTTGCATGTAATCATGAAGGAGGAAGGATTACCAGCGAAGCAAGAGGAACATCATGAAGGAAAGAAACCAGTCACTTGGTTCTGCTAGAAGTGGATGTCTCAACTTCATTGTATTTTGCTTGCATTAGTGTAATCACACATGTTGAAATGATGACCTGTTATAACATCATTTTTGTACAACATTGTGTTTTGTTTTTCTTGTTATGAGTATGTAATCAGTCAAAGTCCATGTGTGTAACCTTTTGGGGAATAAAAGGTCTTTTTGTGGGGAGGTGTGATCCGAAATTAGATCCAGAAGCCTGACAGGGTTTAAAAATGCTCAAAAATGAAAGTGCTCGGAATGCGACGAAACCTGTGCCATTGCGTCCATATTGTCTTCCTGATTCTGGTGGTATATTTACTTTGTCAAACAGGCTCCGTATGAGCAAGATATCACGTTCTTTCCGAAAAGGCAAACAGGCAAAAACAAGGGGATGACTGTACAATCCGTACAGTCCCACGTGGCATGATGACTGTACAGGCCGTATGGCCATACAACTGATGTGGAAACCCCAGGAGGTGACATGTGGCAGTTCCAGGAGACGACATGTGTCAGGCATATTTGGGCGTACGGGCATACAGTTGGACCAATCCAGGGGTGACAGGTGTCACCACTGTAAGGGTGACACGTGGCACGAGATGACATTAGCAGCTGACGTGGCAGGCTGACAGGGCAGATGTATAGGTTTATGTGGCAGGATTATAGGGAAGTACGGTAGTTGATGTGGCATATGTACAGGATGACAGGTACAGGATGATAGGGCAGTACAATAGTTGACGTGGAAGACGTACAGGATGACAGGTGGCAGATGACGTGGACCATTCAACAATCGACACTTGGCAGATTCTGGTTGGTGGTTGATGTGCCACATGGACCTGTCATGGGATGCCATGTGGCACCCAGTGGTTGGCTCTCCGTTTTTGTGTAAAAAAGTTATATGGCTTGGCCGGGAGTCGAACCCGCGACCTCCCCTCCGGGCTGAGGACTAGCAGGGCCAGGCTAACCGCCCACCCTATGGTTGGTGCTTGTAAACTATACGATGCGAATTGTATTTGTGTCTGGTTGAATGTTTAACTAGCGGGGAAAAGGGTCGAGGCTTAGCCCCAACTCTCGGAGTTAACACCATGGTTCAACACATGTTACATAGAACCGGGAGCGCGGAAGATTGAACGAAGCGAGGTGTATGTGGATAAGGATTAGCCCACGGATCCCGAGTGGATCCCATAGAACCGGTTCTATCCGTACAATCGAGTGTGGGGAGTTACAACTGTTGGCCCCTGGGCCTATTGCAACACCACACGACCGGGAGTCACCACAGGACATGGGCCAGCGCTTGGCCAAAAATAGCCATATGACCATGCTAGAGGGTGCGTGCGCTAGATGAAGGGGGATAATGCTCGATTTTAATTCAAAAGTGGGTTTTTCTATAAAGTTTTGATTTTTTATTGATATAGTGCCTGATTTTAGTTGATTTTCTCCATTTTTGGGAGATATTGGGCATTTTTGGAGCCCAAATTTTGGGAGGAAGTTGGAGATGAGCAACCAACTTCAAATCTATATAAACCAGGCCTGTTTGAGGCCATGGAGGACAATCAAGGATAGAAAAGAGTAGAGTTATGCTGAAGAGAAGCCAAGCCAAAGCCATTTTTATGCAGGGAAGCTATTGAGGAACAGACGTTGTCGGGTCATTTCTGGGATCTCCAGACGTCCGTTTTGCGTGTCGTTTTCTTTGCAGGGTTCTTGAGATCTGGACGAACATGAACAGATCAGTCTTGTATCCAATTGGCACTACAGGGATGTACTTTTGAGCTTTTGAATAGAAATAAAGAAGCCTCCCGCACAGAGACAAAGGCCCGGAGACGTAGGCAAAGTTGTGTCGAACTCCATTATCAACCTGCGTGTTATGGTTTGCTCTCTATTATTTCATTTCAGATATGCAAATGTGTATATGGCTGTTATAATTTCTCTTCTTTCCTCATTCTTTCACTAAGTTTCTCAAATGGTTAATTAACGCATGCAAAATTAAAACTCAACCATAGTCATTAAAAGATCCGACGGATCATCTCTAGTGCCGTATATCCTAAGATGTGCACCCTATCATCTAGTATCTATTGGTGGTGTTCTTGGTGATGGTTCTTGGTGGTATTCTTGGTAAGTGTAACTGCAACTGTAGTTCTTGTAACTGCAATTGTTGTTGTTTCAACTGCAATTGTAGTTCTTGCTACTGCAACTGTTGTTGTTGCAACTACAACTACTGCAGTTGAGGATTGTTCTTGTTCTATGGCTTTGGGACTTTCTGTTTGGTGAGATATAATTGGAGAAACATGAGCTCTCTTGGTTATCTTTTGGTTCTAGTGCTGCTTCTAGAACCATTCTTTCTAGAAAAGGTTATGGTGCTCGGGGGTGGTTGCATGCCTATGGTTGGGTGACAATAGTGATGTTGTCTATGGTGAAACAAGAACATCTCTTTAATTATAATAGGTTATCAACCCACACCACCTCCAAAGATAGTCTAACCACTAGAAGGTAGTGCGACAGTTCTTTGTTAAGTTCATTGTGGCACCAATTACAACTACAGCTAGGTTTTCTGATTATGCAACTGCAACAAACCTTAACCCTTGTGTTTAGGCACTTTTGATGAAGCATTTGACCTAATTCCTTGACATCCTAGTGTGCCCTATCCTAGAGCACCTCTTGGTACAATCATCTAGAAAAAACGTCAGGTTTGAATTTTTGGTCAAAGTCAAAGTCAAAGTTTGACTAGTGAGAGTCAAAGTTTGATTAATCAAAGTCAAATTTTGACTAGTCAGAGTCAAAGGTTGACTCGTCAAAGTGAAATTCAAATGTTGACTTCTGGTCAAATTGATTTTGGGGTCAAAGTTGAAATTTTAGAGTTTCTTTCTTATTCTAATCATTGAATATTCTTCTAATCTCTTCCTGTCAAGATGGTATCGAGTTTAAGATTGGAAGACAAGTTGGACGATACTACAAGACTTCAAAGGTATGCACTTGTATATTCTATCCAAGTTATATCATCTAGAAAAGAATGAGTGTGCTTGCAAGAAAAGTACTAGATACCTTGCCCAATCTGTAATCTTCGATTCGGTGGATTCAAAGGAACAAGCACACCCTCCATTGCAGTTGAGGCTTCAGGTTTCAGGTTTGATTAAATTGTTAAGATTCCAATTTTTATATATCAAGGGTGATAGTTGCTACATTACAAATTGTGAAAGCAGTCCTTGAAAAGTTTTATTACTGCTAGATATAATGAATACTTGATGGCATGTGAATACTATTGATATAGATGCTTATTGCAAAATGAACTAACATCTCCTCTAGAGAGATATTTCTTGTTTTCTCCTGGGTAGGTCACCTTGGTAACTCTATGATGACT
Organism: Picea engelmannii; assembly: GCA_009831015.1. Taxonomy (NCBI): domain Eukaryota; kingdom Viridiplantae; phylum Streptophyta; class Pinopsida; order Pinales; family Pinaceae; genus Picea; species Picea engelmannii. The sequence goes on from ML789467.1 coordinate 133,428, forward strand.
ACCATCATTATTACCATAGATATTTTTTTATGAAAATGATATTGGAAATGTTTTTTCTCTTGTTGTTCTTACTTCGAGCAGGTCACGAGAGATAGCTCTAATAAGGAGCTACAATGAAAGTTTCAAACATGGAGAAGATGACTCCATCAAGTGGTGAGGAAGGTGATCTCAGTAGATACCAATTCTAATGAAAGAATGGAAAGAAAAAAGGCGTTTTGGACATCTTTCACTCAGATGTGTGTGGACCAATGTCTAAGTGGAAGATAAAGATCTGGAGACTTGATAATGGAGGAGTATACACCTCCAAGAAGCTTGTTGCCTCTTTGTAAAACAAACGGAATTAGGATTGAGCTAATTTCCCCTCAGAATGATGTGGAAGAAAGAAAGAACCATTCCATTGAATAATATGTTAAGGAAATGATGAATGGCCATGATGAATGGCCAGAATCTATCCATGTTTCTATGGGGAAATGAAGTTATGGTAGTTGTATATGTTCATAATAGAAGTCCTCATCATATATTGAAGAACATGACTCCAAAATAATATTTCTCTGGAAAAGAAGCCAAGTGTTGAACACTTGAGGATATTTGATTGCCAGTCAAGAAGAAGGAATGGAAGATGGAAGCATAGATAGATACAAGGTGAGATTCAAGGATAGAGGGTTCTCCTAGAAGGAGGGAGGAGAGTATGATGACAACTTGTTCCAGTAACCAGATATACCTCTACTTGAGTCATTGTATCTCTTACAACATACATGGGTTGGAGTTTACATCAGATGGATGTAAACATTATTCTTCTCAACAGAGTAATTGAATAAGAAGCATATGTAGAGAAACCTCAAAGTTTTGAGGTATACCAAAAAGAGACCCTTGTATGCAGATGGAAGAAGACCTTGTATTGATTCAAGCAACTTGGTATAGAGACTCTCATGTATAGCAGAAGCATGGTGAAAACTTCCTATGACAAAGGAAGTGTATCAAAATGGTTCTTCAAAGTTAGCGATAATGGATTACAAATCCATGGCGAACTCCCATGATGACATATATGAATAATTTCAGAGACTCTGATCCAGTAGACTTGTCCCTGTATCTGCAATTGAATGGATCATTGATGTATTTGGAAAATACTCATCTAGATATTTGCTTTGTTGTGAAAATAGTTCTAGGTGGAACCTAGCCATGAAAATTGAATAATTGAAAAGCATTCCTTGAAATGTCTTCATGGATGTTTGAGTCATGATATACAACTTCTTTGATTTATAATTTCATATTGGGTAGGGACTGTGGATAACTGAATAAGTGCTTCTTGGATATGTCTCAGTTTGAGATTTTCCATGATATCAAGGATAGCAGAAAATGAAATTTTGTTGCACTCAGCACTGCATAAGAAGAATATATTGCAGCTTGTGATGCTTGTACAGAAGCAGTGTGGCTCTGTAAGCTAGTTTATGGATTGTCTGATTAGGTGCTAGATTTGATCGTGATATATTGTGATAATCAAAGTTGTGTGAAGCTTTCAAATAACCCGTTGTTCCATGATAGGTCTAATCACATTGATATCAAGTATTATTTTCTCCATGAAAGATTCCAGAGGGGAGAAGTGGTTCTCTAGTATATCTCCATAGATGAGTAGATAGTAGATATTTTGGTAAAGATTCTATCCAAGATGAAAAGTTTGTGTACTTAAGGGACAAGTTGGGAATCATGGAGATGACTTCCTTATTCGAAAGGGGAGTGATTACTCCTAGGTTGGGAGGGAGCAATGATATGTTATTGATTTTATGGACATTCATTTTCCCATTTGGAAAATGGTCCTAGTTGGGAAATCACTTTCCAGTCCAGAAAGGGGTCCAAGATTTATGATGGAAATTCATTTTCCAATTCGTAAAATGGTCTAGAGAGGACAATAATTTTTGTAACGAAAAATGGTTCGATAGATTGTTGATGTACCATAGACAGTGATTCCCCTTATGTACAGTGTGGGGGAATGGTATAGGATAATCATTCTCCTTGTAAGTCACTCTGAGTAATGGTCAAGAAGAATGGTCTGCCACTTTCGGTAGTCATTCTTTCGAAGTTCATAGTTGTGAGAAGTTTCGAAGAATGGTACAATGTAGGAGGTTGGTGCAGGACAGTCATTTCCATAGGAAATGTTCCAAACAGTCATTCCCTAGGGAAGCCTCATTCTCTCCAGGTTTCACTGTGATTAGTGTTGGAATACTGACCCAATGAGGTTGAATGGTCTAGGTTCAAGAATCAGGGAAATCCATTCCCTAGGGAAGACTCATTCTTTATAGGTTGCACTGTGATTAGTACCATAAGAATGGCCCAATTAGTTGAATGGTCCAAGTTCACAAATTAGAGACAAATATTCTTCTATGCTTGGGAAGAATAGTATAGATATCCCATGGCTGATGTTTAACTTTCCAAAGGAATATTATGTTCCATATATCACATATGTGAGTGGAAGAGTGGCCTAGATGGTTTGTATCATGACATTGTTGATATCAAATGATATGATTGTTGTGGAGACTATATGTCTCTGGACAATAGTTATATGCTACTATGGTGGATGTTATCCATTGGTAGTGATTGTGTGTCACTGGTTAGTATATGTGTGCTACTAGGAGTGTTTTTGTACCACTAGACAATATTTTTGTACTACTATGGATAAACACAGTTGTTTTCTATTGGATAGAATTATCTCAATTTCCATGGAGACTACCACTATTGTTGGAGATTATTTCCAACTATATGGATAGTGAGATAATGTAGAGGGATTTATTTGCATCATGCGAGTATAACATAGAGATGGTGCATTGACACCATGCTAGTACAACTTAGAGATAATGTAGATTCTACTCCACATCATGCTAGATATGATCATGCTAGTACATATTACATATGATGCAGAGCATCATGCTAGTACATATTAGATATGATCATATAACTTGGAGATGATGCAGTGGAGAGGTTGGTTGTTGGATCCATTAAGGACTTAAACATCTATTGGGACAATCATTCTTCTAGGACGTAGGTCAGGATTAAAAGAATGTTCCTTGTATCACTTTGTTGAGTGAGTGACTTATTCAACATCATGCATGATTACTTAGATGGCGTATCGCCTAGAGAGAGGATGCAATTGGTGTTATTAGATGATATTTATAGTGGTGATGTTGCTCGTGAATTGATCTATGTGATCATGAGATATCCTATGTGGCTATGACAATGCTACCTACTAATACCTCCCTAGCTAGGAGGGAGTGTTGATATTATGGTAGCTTTGGGAGGTATTAACCTCCATGTGTAACCTTTGGCTAGAATAGAATATTATGGAAGTAAGAGAAACCCTAAACAAATGTGTAGAAACCCTAGAAGACAAATCAACTCAGTACAATAATTAATATTAAAGTATTATATTCTAAAAGGACAATTCGGTCTAGATAAGTGACAAGAACCACTATAAATAAGATATGATCTAGCTCATTTGTACACACACTCTTAGTCAAGTTTGGCGCAAGTTTGGAGCTGCGGATGCAAGGATGGAAGGTGAATATTATGGGATGGTTTTTGATCTCTCTCTAGCACCATATAGCCTAATATGTGATCCCTATTGTCTAGTATCTCTTGGTGGTGTTCTTGGTGATGGTTTTGTTGAGGGGTCTTAAATCCCTTTAACTCAAAAAAATGAATCAAACCTACCACATAGGGCCAATTAGACTCTGCAACGTTTGATGGTGGAATGGTTCTCTAGATCTTTTGATCTAGCCAATTTATCAATGGGTTTTATGTGGTGATTGCCATGATACTTTCCTATGAAAGTTCCTTCTTTAGCTTAAGCATTCTCTTTTGTTTATTCTCTTATAACATGAGTCTGATAAAACGATTTGTGATAGTATAAACCAACTGGTGGAAGGGATTCCTAACTACTGAAGATGGCTTAGCTCAAGATATCTCTCGTGCTCAAGCATGCATACAAATATATTCACACATGTTACAAGCCTAGTATTAATACATTAACTTGTCGGTATATCAATTATTGATTGATATACAATTATCATAAAGAAAATACTCATGTAATAAGATAATGACAAGAAAAATATTTCCCTTAGCTCTAATCATTAATCACACATTAACACAACGATTTGCTTTCCATCATTAAGAACAAGAACTACAAAAATATTGAGACAGATAACTTATCAATAGATTCAGAAACTCCTACTTGTTATAGCATCAATTACTAAAATAAAGTTGGAAATAGTTCCTCCTCAATCCAATCATATAACTCCTTTGATAAAAAAAAATATTATGTCTCCGGTCCTAAACATGACTTGTGAATTAAGGTAGTTTAGAAATAGTTATTTACAATTCCAAAAAATTGAGGGTCTTTCCAAAACCATCAACCATTGCTATAAGGTCAATCCTCTTATTTATAATGAATCATTAACTAAAAATAGTTATTACAAGTGCAAGTTAAGTAAAAAAAAATATCGCCACATGGCGCTTCAATCTCTCTGTTCTCTGAGAATCATCTAATTGTTTTAGTGAAGTGGATGACTCTTCTCATATTATAACCATTTGACGAAGAGTTCCTCGCATGTGTTAGCATACGGGGACCTGTGTTGGTCCATCGAGGCTGAAATAATTTCTTTCCTTCTACTTCTCGTTCTATGTACTTGGTTATTTTAACACTCAACTGCTATAGAACTAATTGAGCCTTAATTGGATGCTCCATGAACTGTTGTACTTGACCTAGTGCCATGCTCACCACATTTTCTATCTGTGTTGTCCATGCCGAGTCTTGTTCTGCATGTTGCTTGACTATGTCATGCAGGTCGAAAAAGTCTTTGGGTGAGCCAAATTATGGGAGGTCGATGCCTTTCATCTCTTGACTAATCTTTTCCTGGCCCTTTTCACACTCGATCCACTTCTCCTGAATATCCCGCTGAGGTTCTTGGGCCATTTGTACCTAGTAGTCGGCTACTTTCCTGATTCGATCTATGTTTCTATCCCTTAGCACCCAAATATTGTGCTCTTTGGCATCTCGACCCTTGTGTACTATATTGATGTTATCGATCCTTTCTACCGCTTGATGATATTTTTCATACCACCTCTCCACATCCTTGCAGGTTGCTAGTGCCATAAGGGTATCCTCTTGGAAATCGGTTATGCCTGCAGTGAAAAGGTGTCATTCACTTGTGAATTTTTTATAAGCTTCGTGGAACTCACATATCAGGAACACCAAGTAGGGAGTTGAGAGACATCAAGTAGATGTATGACTCCCTCAAGTTAATTGTCCCATACCAACCATTGCTCAGGTTGGTAAAATTATTGTCCTCCTTCCACCATGTGGCCATCAACTGGCTGATGTTGTGGAATTCGTAGAACTTAACCATGAAGTAAGTATTCAACCGATCCTCTGGGTATTTGAGTTTGTAGTACTTATGGACTTTTGTCGAGAGGAAAAATCCAACACACCTTCCATTCTCATCATTGATCAGACATTTATGTGCATTTGTATGGTCGATTAGCCACTTCAAAACCTCCATGCATGGTAAAACCATAGTTTTGTTGGCTACCATGTGTAAGTATGATCATTGAATATTTGGGAACACCTGATCATCAAGTGCCCTTACACTCTGTTCGTTGTGTGGGATACACTCCAGGTAGTCCTCCCAGATCATTATGTTGAATACGTATCCCCACTGTTGGAGCATTCCTTTGGATCCAATGTTTTCTTCTGTATCGCCAGAGACCGAAGGTTGAATTAAATATTTCTTCGTTGAGGTTTTAATGACCGGCTCCGCCCTTAGAGTGTATTCCAACTGCCTCACAGTAACAGGAGAATAAACTTCACTTGTTTCTGCTTCCTTTAGCTTAGGTTCTCTCAGTGAGCATCTGGTCATTGGATTGCTTGGAGGCATTTTTTTGTAGCTAGAACATAGTTAGAGATTGTGCAAGAAATTAGATGGATATATAACAAATCACAACTATTGAATCGATAAACTTTAACACATACCTTTGTTGCTTGTTTAAACTGATTTTGATAATCTGAGGATCAACGTAGTCTCTAGATGCTTTCTTTGCTTCTTCGGATGCTCTGGAATTTGAACTTGTGCACATAATGAAAGTGTTCGAAGTTGTTTTAGTAATTTAAATAGGAATTAACTTACCTTGTCTCATGATCTATTCAATTCAGGATATGAGTGTTTTTCTACAAAATCTTCCGCCAGATCCTCATTACATTTAAAATTAAATTTGATTGTAGTTCGACAGTGCCAGCGAGGGCTATAAAGTGGCCTATCGGTGATTTCAAATTCTTATCTTTCAATTGACCCACGAAGTAGAAATGTATGAGGGGTGAAGCATTAAATGTCCTATTAAATGAAAAAATATGATCATATTTCATGCTAAAAACATCCCATCTTTTCGCTAATCTGGTAGGTGGGTCAGGGGTCAGGGTTTCTCTTTAAAAACTTTTCATGGATATCTCCTTGCAGAAGCTCCAACCCCAAATGATCTTTCCATACAGATCATACATTGCATGACTGAATTGGAGGTGTGACTAGGACACATGGAAACTTTAAATGACTCGGGATGATATTAGGTTGTACGACACCCCTATGCGATAAAGACACGTGGCACTCGGGACCGTCGTCTTCCTTTTCCCATGTTATTCGGAATTGGGACTTTTCTTAGGCTAAATGTTCTAACAAATGATTCTACCCTACCAACGCTGAACAATATCAAGGATTAGGGATCGATGATAAGCTTACCCAAATGCTCCTAGATTGACCTTCTCAAAAATTTCCCGATGTTGAAAGTTTATCGGGGGTCGACGATCGACAATATGTTTAACGCAAAAAAAATTGATGTTTTAACCCTTTTAGATTTCCCTGATCGTGAGCAAGCGCATGAGTCATCGGCTGTCGGGGGTTTTTCATGGATTTTTTCAATGTCTATCCCTCCCGTACCTTACCGATGTCGATGGTGCATTGTCGATCGACAATTAGTGTAACTGTGTGGCTACTTCATCTACTTGAATTTTTCTGATGCCGAACACAAGAGTCTTAGTCGTAATTTTAGTTGCAGATTCTTAATTAGAATGCCAAGTTCTTTTAGACACAAGGTTTGATTTAACAATTTCAAACAAATCTGACTTCATCGATAAGAGTCATGAGACAAAATAAACCTTTTGCCCACATAGTCAACTCAATTCAGACAGTAAAAGAAAACAAGTGGTGCCCAAAAAGTGATAAAATTTCATAAGGCTTTTAGGGTGTGTTAAGCTCTCAAGAAATGGTGATTTAGTAGATGAAAGTAGAATATTTGTTCCTTCCCTGGGTTTAGCTAATGCAAAAGATGGTTAAGAAACTAGTTGGTTTTTCTCTTATTAGAGTCTTTCATATCCTTGTGTTTACAATTCCTCTTGTTCATGAATCCAGGCTCACCTATGGGGTCTTAATCTTTATTCTTCCTTCGTTCCTCTTAACCATGACCCATTCCCCCTTTTGACAAGAACCAAGTAAAGCATTCACTAGCACCAAGCCTTTTAGGTATCACCATTCACTTGTACGGTGTTCCTCCGCTACCAACGAGCATCTATAGCCATGACAGATTCACCCCAACGTCACAGACATTTCTCCACTGCCAGCGAGCATCCATAGCCCCGACAGAGTTATCTACATACCCCTCCTACTTTGCACTCATTTGATATAATTGATTTATTTTCTTGCAGGGATGCCCTGAGTGAGTGGCAGAGGAGGACGTTTGTTATCTGCAAGATGAGATGGTTAAGGTGAAATTATTCCTAGATTTGTATATAGATACATGTGGTCCTTTCTGACTTTCCATATTTCCCTTTAGGTTTTACCAGACCACCAGGCAGACACTTCATCACTTTCCAAGGTCATTTATTTGCAAAGGTCTGATACAAGAATCTTTTAAGAGAAATGTAGTTTTCTCTGCGTTTCTTGTTTTGCATGTAAGCGTGAGTCAAGAACAGAGTTTGCTAAACCAACATTTCGCCCAGTTCCTTACGGAAAACAAATTTATTGCACAAAAATACCACAGAAAATAAAAACAGAAATAAAGGACTATGCAATCAGTCTAACTAGCACCTACACATAGAATAACATGAAAACACACAAACATTTTTTTTTAATTTTTTAACAGAAATATTGTTTTAGGGCTTGTCCATTCACTGGGAGGGCATCAAGTTCCCCCCTCATATTTTTAAACTGATAGGTTCCTCCCCCAAGTTTCTCGGCTACCTGGAAAGGTCTGAGCCATAGATTATGAAACTTCGAATGTTTTCCCTTCGGTTCATTTTCTCTATCCCATTTCAGGACTAAGTCTCCTACTTGAAAATTCTTCTCTCTGGACTTATGCTTGTCAAACCATATTTTAACTATCTGTTGATGAGCAACAAAAAATGATTTTTATTTCTCCCTTTCTTCTTCCAACATGAGGAGGGTATCAATTCTCCATTAAATAACCAATGAGGGTTGTCCTCTAGAACCTTGAGCAAGATGAAGCGATGGAAGATATAGCTCGTTCAGGAGAATGGATTATTGTCTGTATACCAAAAAGTATGGGGAGTTCCCTATAGATTCCTTGGGTGTTACTCTATCAGCCCACAAGGAATTATGAAGAAAACTATGTCAATTCCTCTGATTGTCTACAACTATTTTCTTCAAGATCCTCAGTAGTTTCTTATTGGTTGATTCTGCCACTCCATTTCCTTGTCGATAGTAGTTTGCAGAGTGTCTGATTATGATTCTTTTTCTGGAACAATCTCTATTAGTAGGGTGGAATAAAATTAAGCGGCATTGTCGAAAACAAGAATGGAAGGCATAACAAACCTTATGATCAGTTGTTTTTATATGAATTGGATTACCACCTTTTCATTCACGTGAGCCAAAGGGATGGCATCTACCCATTTCACAAAATAATCTGTAGCAGTCAATATGTATCTATGTTGTTTTGAAGAACTCAGGGTTATCTCCCCTATGACATATAACCCCCATTACTCGAATGGTCTGGATATGGCCACTAGTTGGAGTGGGACAACTGCTCTATTTTCCCTCCCAATGCTTATTTGACAAGTTTTACAGTTTCTAGCATATGTATGAGCATCTCTAAATAGCGTAGGCCAGTAATAGTTGGCTCTCAGTATCTTGTGAGTGGTGGTATTCCCTGCAAAGTGTCCACCTATAGGACCATCATGGGCCTCCTTCAAAAACTTGTCTGCATCTTCATGTTCGAGACATGCCAAAAGTACCCCATCATAATTTACACCGAAAAGCACAGAATTTATGAGACGATATTGTGTCGATTTCAGTCTGAGATCTCTCCTTCCTTAGGGTTTAGGTTTTTTGGGCAAGTCATGTGATGCAAGAGATAAATTAGTTTTCCATACCAAGACTCTTGCCATGGGGGAACATACAAAGCTTCACTACACCATAACGACAATTCATTCTCCCACCTGAAGTCTTTATTTACTTGATCTTGGGCTTCAACTGCCAGTTTGGCAGGTTTTATATCTAGATCAAATTCTTGGACAACTTCCATCCAATTTCCTCTTCTTTCTCCCATCTCTTGTTGAGTGAATAGAGATCGGATTGCGGGATGAGGCACAATGACTTTGATGTGATTTTCTAGGATGTAAGATATGAAATGTTTCACTACTTTGTACACATCATAAGCATGTTTGTCTATAGCATGGTAATTCAGTTCGTCCCCTTGAATATTAGTGCTCATAAATGAGACTGGTGCCTCATTGTTTCCATCATCCTTCTGAGTCAACACTGCAACTAAAGATTGGTCAGAGGCAAAAGTATAGAGAAAAAAATATTTGCTAAAGTCGAGGCTTTGCAACACTGGAGCTTGAGATATTGCAATCTTGATATTGTTGAAAGCATTTTTTCGCTCGTCATCCCACTTAAATTCAACATCCTTGTACATAATTTTTTGTAAGGGTTTGATAGTTTCAGTGAAGTCGGGGGTGAAATTACTCACAAAAATGATTTCCCCGAAGAAGGATTGCATACCCTTTTTGTTGTGGGGTAATGGAAGCTATGCTATTTCCTTAATTCATTCCGTGTCTATGCGAATTTGTTCTTGATATATAATATGACCTATTAATTTCCCTTCCTTGACACCAAAGACAATCTTCTTAGGGTTTAAATATATACCATATTTTCTACACCTTTCGAAAATTTGGGTTAGATGTTGGATGCGATCTTCTCTATTCTTTGAACACATAGTCACATCGTCCAAATAAACTACCACACACTTATTGATCAATCCAAGAAAAGCTATGTGAATGGCCCTCAGGAAGGTTGACCCTACATTAATTAACCCAAAGGGCATGCGTTTATAAGAAAAGGTTCCCTACTTGGTTCGGAAGGTAGTTTTCAATCGGTGTTCCTTTGAAACTAGAACCTAGTTGTAACCTAAAAAACCGTCTAAAAGGGATAAAACTTTAGAACCATAAATGGTCTGCAAGAGTTGTTCCATTAGTGGGACTTGGTAGTTATCATTTTATAATACTCTGTTGAGGTTTCTGAATTCCACACATAGGCAAATTTCCCCATACTCTTTCCTGACAAGAACCAAATTTGCTACCCAAGAAGAGTGTCTAACCTGAAATATATTTTTAGAATCTAGTAATTTCTTTAACTCTTGATACATGAGGGGTTCCAAAGATGGTTTGTATTTTCAGAGTTTTTGTTGGAAGGGTTTTACTCTGTATTTTAGCGGGACTGTATTTTGGATAATGTGAGTGTCATAAGTTTTCAGATCTCGGTAGGACCATGCAAAAACATCTTGATATTCTTTGAAAATTTTGAGATAGGCTTTCCTTTCTTCTTTAGAAAATGTCTTTCATAGATTTGTATCCTTAGGGTTTTTTGGGGTTCTTAGATTTATAGTCTCATACATGGGACACGAGATCTTAGTCTTTGTGTTTTTTGACCCTTTAAATCTTTCCCTTAAGTCAAAGAGGTTCTCCAAATTGGCTACCCATTTCAGTATTGTGTGAAACTTTGGTTTATTACTAAAGTGATATGTTTCACCTATTTGTTCATGGGAATCGATTTCTACTAGTTTCTCTTGGAATACTTCATCGTCAATAGCCAGGTCTTTAACATTTTCTTAATTGGTTAGGAATTCTATAATTTGTTCATCTCCTTCAAGTACCTTCCAATTAGAAATATTGTTGGGCACTGATTTTTTGTAGAGTAGTTCCACAATGAACCGGGACGTTTCATAGTCTTATAAAGGAGATAGATTCTAGGCAGCAGTGTCTAGAGAATCAACAAGATTATTCTTTGTCATGGGAATTACTGTAATATTTAAGGCCTCAAAATATTCTATTAGCATGTACACTTCCTGTTGATAATTCCTCAGGTTGGGAGAGTTGCAATGTATAGTATTATTTACTTGCCTGATGATAATTTTAGAGTCCCCCAAAACTTTTAGTTCTTTAACGTTCAAGTCTATGGATTTATTTAGTCCTTGCACTAAAGCTTCATACTCGACAATATTATTAATGCATTCAAATTCTAGTCTGCAGGACGAGAAATTTTGTTTCCCCTTTGGGTCAATGAGGATACATCCTACTCTCGACCCTTCTTTCGATTTAGAACCATCAAAGTACAGGGTCCAAACTTGTGAGAGAAAATCATCAGCTTCTCCATGCCTACTAAATTCCTCCTCTCCACCTACTTTGTCTATGGTTTCCAACAAAGGTTCTTGATAGAAGAGGATTTCTTCCACCGCTACCAGTAGATTTAATTTAAAATTCATTTTGGAGTTTTGAGTAAGAGGTACATCAAATGAGAAAGGGGAGACATTGCCGAAATCATAATCGCATGGGTAGTTTCCTAGCATGGGGAAATATGTTGATGAGGGTTTATTGAAGGTTTCTAAATTGGTGACAGTATGTTTGAGATACCTTTCCCTATTGATCCTAATCATGTTTGTGTGTCCCTTTAATGGAAACCAGAGGTGAGCCCAGTCCGTGCTAAATTATCCATTCAAATTCTCGGACCAATATCGACTAAGTAGCAGTCCATAAGATTTTGGTATATCCACTACAATGATGTCAATTACTTGAACAAATTTTGGGTGTGTATCCATTATGATCATTACATCCTTGATTTCCCCAATAACTTTCACCTAAGTCCTATCTAGTTGTATTACATTATAATCTATTTTGAGAAGGAATGTGTTTTATTTCTTGCAGATAGATAATGGCATAACATTATAGGATTCCCCTAAGTCAACTAAACAATTATGGAGGTTTCATTTGAATACTTCAAGCGTTAAAAGTAATGGTGGGACAAAAGGCTTTATTTTTTCATCTACAGAGAAAGTGTTCACATTTGCTTTATTTTTTAGGTCTGTGGGAGAGGAAACCTCCCCTGGGTTAGTGCTTTTTATAGGGGCTTCTACTGACTTTAAGGCTTGTAACATAAAGTATTTTTGTTGGGGAATTATGCACATGTCCATGACCGACACATTAGCCTTCAATCATTTTAAGTCTTCTACTATATTATAGTGTAGCTTACGTGACTCTCGTTTATGGATGTTTATCAGATTTGTTTGGGAGACAAAAGGTTCTTTCGGGTGATCGACTGTTTGTTTTCCTCTCAAGGTTTGGAACACGGTAAGGTCATTTTAGATCAGCTAACCCTTACTTCGCGTTTACATAGTAAAAACCTCAGCAGGTGGTTATGCAACCTCAAATATATCATCATAAAGCATTGGCAAGTCAGGATCCCACAACAACATGGTTGTTTCTTCCGACGGGTCAACTTCCTCCTGATTCGAAATATTTACCGTTGATCTGCTTTATTGTTCGGTAAGGGAAATGTTGGCACAGGGTTAGACCCAGGGTTCAATGCTACAACAACACACCAACAAAACCCTAACTACCTTCCCTTTCGGAAAAACCTACGAAGCATATGAAGTCTCACCCGAGGTAGAGGCAGGGGTGGTTGCAGGACTCAAGTGTCTGCAACCTTAGTTGGGACACAGATCTGTGATTATACTACTTAACAGAGCACTTAGGATCAACAGTTCATCAATATTCAACCAATAACTACTGCACAGATAGAACAAAGCATTGCATCGTTCACTCAGATCTGATGTATTTAAGCACTTTATCATAAATAGGCAGGTTATATCTAGCAAATCAAGCACTAAGCACCTTCATATAGATCAGATCTAACATTATTACACATCATTAGCACAAAGCATAATAAGATTTATCTATATCTATCAAAGAACTTAGCAAGAGAGGTTATAAATACATCAATACAAGCACAAAGCCTAACAACATAGTGTTTGCATGGTTCACCCCCACCCTGGGGTTACGTCCACCAAATCTTCTTCTTTATTGTCTTCAGTCAATCAGTTATAAGCATAGAGCCTCAAAACCCTACTTCTCCTAGGACAGGAGATCTGCGTCGCTCGCTAGATCCTCCTCCCTTGTGTTGCAGGACAAAGCCTTCACAGTCTCTTACAATGACTTGCACTTAGCTCTGCAAGTCTCATATAGTATGCACGAAGCCTTACAAATATTGATCACACAAATCCCACTCTTAGCACTTAGCCAACTTGCACACTACTTGCACACTATTCCACTGCTTCTTACATTTCCTAACCTTCTATTTATACATACAAAATAGGCCTAAACATGGGTAAACCCATGGGGCAACATCCCAATCTCGTTACATATTCCCAAATCCCAAAAAGGACCCAAAAAGGGGTCAAGATCCCGCAATCTCTGCTTCATCTTACGCTCCATCTTCGACAGGCTATCGAAGTCCCAAAATAGGTCAAACTTGACCAGATCCCTCAAGACTTGGTCAAGGGCCAACAGGCCCCCAACACTCACCTGTGACTCATCCTGAGTCACTTTGATGTGGGAAGTTATGATTTGAACGCTTTGAGCTTGGATCGAACTGCTTCAACTTGTTGTTGTGCTACAAGCTCTTGTTCAACAAACTCTTGAATGAATGCATCATTCACAAGTCCTTCCAGGCGTTGTTTTACTGTGGTGATAACCTACTCCAGTTTTGCTTCTTGGCCTTCTACCTCTATAAACAACTGATAGGCCTTATCTTGCACAGGTTGGAGTTTCTGAGTTATCTCCATAGCTCTTCTCTAGATAGTATGGATTTGTTGTTGGGCAGTTCATTTCTCTTGAGATCTATTCATTCTCTCCACAACTGTTAGGGCTTTCAGTTGTTCCTGTAATGTTTCTACGTGCTTCTTTGCTTCCTAGAGTTGCGACTCTAGTGCCTGCAACTTTGGGTTCTCATTGAGTTTCTCATATGTCTGGGCTCTACGATCAGTGAATTGCTTGCATTCTAAGGTAAGGACCTTTAACCTTTCAACTGTGCTCTTGGCAATTTCTTCTCTTTGGTCCTTTACCTCTTGTGGGGTCTCGGGAATAGTGCATAGTTCTAGGTCTACGATCCGTTGTTGTAGCGATTGGATCACTTCTTCATGTTGCGCTACTTGCTTCATGACTTGATCCTCTGTCTTTACTTCTATGATAGTCACATAGCATAGTGCTCTATTAACTACTTCCTTCACTTCGAGTTGCTCAACGAGCAACCATTCCTTGCCTTTCTATAGCTGTTCCTTTTCTTCATAGAACTTCGCTTGGAGAGAAGTCTTTTCTTGTTCGAAAGCTCAACGTTGTTCTACAATTACTCCCTATACTTATATCAAAGCCTGGGTGGCTTGGGTTGTTTCCTCTTGTTCTCGTCGAAGGCAAGCTTCGACTGTGTCAACGATCCAGAAGAGTTGATCTGGCTCATCTCCCGGTTCTGGTGTTCCTAATGATGGAGGCATAGTGGAGACTACGCGATTGGACTATAGTTCCCACTAAACCCCTTGGAGCTCGACCTCAATTCTATTGTACATATCCTCCTTCTTAACTTATTGCTTCTCTGCTATATCCAGTGAAGCATCATTTAGGGTTGCTATGATGAAATTGAAATCATCAGAGGTGAGGATGGTTTTCATCTTAGTTATAGGATCTTTTGATCTCTTCTGGGAGGAAGGTTTTGAGGGGGGAACCTTCCTTCTTTTTGAGGGGTCGTCCTCATCTCTGTGAGGTGTTAATTCACCTTTACTCTGTTTAGCTTCTGTTCCATCTATCTCTTCTCCATCCCCTCCTTGGTTTGGTGACATGGAAGCAGTGTTCACTAAGGCACTGCTTAAATCTTGTACTTCATTAGTCTTCTTTGTTTTTCTAGGTCCGGGTGTATCCTCCATAGCATTTGGACTGTCAATGTCGGATATCTCCACAGGGTCGGCTAGAATAAGGAGGTCAAGCTACCATTCCTTAGTAATCTCCTCTAAGTCCTCCTCGGTTATCTTGTAATAGGACTGAAGTTGTTGCGTGTTCTCGTCGGCCCATGCTGTGATATAAATGAAATGCCTATCAGCGTTGAACTTCATCAGAGGCCTGAATCAGTGTAAAGTGTTTGGCATCATGTGAGGCTCGGACTGGATGGCTATCTTCAGCTGATTATAGTATGTATGGAACACGACATTTGAATACCATTGCTTATTCATGTCACTTGAATATGACAATGTACTGAACTTCGCGACCAATGGTTCAAATGGCTCGATGTCCAGGAAGGTCGCACTTTCCAGCATCTCCCAGGCGATGAAAGTGATCAGGATCAATAGCCAGCTGAAAATAAATTTGTACCCTTGATCCTGGGATTCTCTACAGTCAAGTTCTAATTGGTTCACTAGGTACTTCTCCCAATTCATTTGTAGGCCCTCCACGCACTTCCTTGCAAGGTCAACTACAAAACTAGTCACTTGGGTGGGTCGGTTCTTGTGTACCAACTTCCCTACAATCATCTGACAGGTGATGCACACTACACCATTCTGAATAGAGGATACCTTATAGCCTGATGTTCCCTTATCAACATCATCGTAAGTGTCCTTGATCCTTTATGCGAGAGTGCGATCCATGGATTTTCTAGGATAGAAATCTCGTGGGTTGGGTCCTTTCATACTCAAAATCATGATCTAATTGATCAAGGTCAGATCATCTATGATACGATGATTTAGACACAAATATCCACCATGGTAACAAGAAAAAAACATCTTGACACATGGATTCACCTCTTGGTGTCTTCCGAAGTGGGGAATTTTCATGACATTGAGCAGAGTGGACTGTGCGAGGTTATGGGTCCATGCTTGGGGAATTACCTTTGAGTTTTTCCCTTTTGGTCTATTCATATACTTATGTGGGGCTAACATGTTGTAGACTTTGTGATCTTCAAGGTTGAAGTTGCTAAACTTCAACACTGCGATCTTATCTTGGTCTGCTCGCACTGTGCGTATCCCCTTCGGGAGGTACACAGTGACCAAGGTGTACTTTAAATCTCTAGGTACGCTATCGTGATTTACAACACCGCTCAAAGGTGGTATATATGTGGGTAAAATGGTTGGGATCAGTTTAACATTCGCTAAGTCATCCCTGTTCTTAGTTCACTTCTCATCGGATGGTTGGGATGGTCCTGTTCCGCGAGAAGTCGATGGCGATGCTTGAACTGTTCTCGTAGATGAAGCATGTACACCTACAAATAATTGTGTCTCTGACATGACTCTTTCAGTCATCAGGTCGAGGAGTACTTTCGTCACTGATTCTTTGACTGTGGTGAGCTCTTCAAACATACGTGCTCGAGATGGAAATTCTCATTTCAGAGGGTAACTTAGACATTTCAAGAGTATAGATGGACATAATATGATGATTAATGTGTGAAAACAACTTAGTCTGCAGGCTCAAATTCTCAGTTGGAAAAAGTGTTCTTGTTGCTGGGCGCGATGGGATAAATAGGTAACTTAACAACGGGTCACTTGCAACAGTTATGAGGCCTTAATTAACTCTGTTTGGTCCATTATGGCACGGTCCAACAGTCTAGTGGTGAACCATAAATGCCTTTCTACCTGTTCGGAGCATCGCTTGAATGGTTATAATGTCCCCAACGGCTATATTGCTTCGTCCTGACGAAGTACCCTGTGTCACTGTTCCGAAATCCTGACGAAACTCAAATTTTGAAAATTTTCCTTCTGTGAGGTTCCCTCTAGAGCCTTCTGCAACTTATCGATCTTGGCTCTCTTCTTAATCAACTTTCTATTCTTCATCCCAGTGAGCTTCGTCTCGGTATTCTTTTTTCCATAATAATTTTTGTCTTCTTTTGACCAAGTCACTTCGTGTTGTTGATATTCTTCCCTAGGGTTCCAGGATAATGCTTCTTCTTTGTCTGGGATAGGTACTTCAATCTTCTGTGGATCCTCTAGTGTTCTTGCAGCTTTGACATCTGGGTCTCTAGTGTTAAATAGCTTCGATCTGTTCTCATGTTCTTCAATGAAGTGTGCGATCCTTCTAGCCATGAAATCTCCTAACTCTTGTTTCTTTTGTTCCAAACCTTCTTCTTATTCCTTTCATCTGGCTTGATCTCTGTTGATCCAAGGTTTTCCTAGTAACATGGTAAATGGGGCATTGTCCTCGATAAATTTAATAATCTCAAAATCTTCTTTTGTCGAAGTTCCATTAATAGTCATAGGTATCTGAGCAAGCCTTCCACATAGGTTTATCAGCTTTCCTCTGAATAACCCTATTCCTCCTAATGAAGGGCTCATAGTAGGCTTCCCTATATCTTCCCAAGTTCTCTCTATCATGATATTCACCTGTGTTTCCTTATCTAGAATAGAGTCAATGGCGAAGTCTCTTATTCTTGCTTCAATGGATTCTTTTTCCTTGAAGCTCTCTGATAATATGACATGTCGATGGTCATTGAGGGTTTCTTTTATTTGTAGCAATACTTTCTTTGATTCTTTCTGGGGTTCTGATATTTCTGGATCTTCCTTAGGGTTTTCTTGATTTAGATTCATTCCTTCCATCTTAGCAATCATTCTAGGACAATCCAACACTTCATGGTCCATAGCTTTACAACAAAGACAACTAGGTATTTTCCCAGGGCATTCCTTAGCAATATGTCCCAGTCTTCTACAACTGTAACATAGGGTTAATCATCTCTTTCATTTAAGTGATCCCCAGCCTTTCTTGTGTTGTGTGCTAGGCTCATAGGAGCTAACCTCCAAAAAATTATTTCTAGGATCCTGCATCCATTTGTTAGTCCAAACATTCTTTCTATAAATAGGTATAACACATCTTTCACTATTCTTATTAGATCTACTCATATCAAACCTTCTTTTATCTATTAGTGCCCTAGTTTTCAAGCTAAGAAATAATCTATCAAACACACCTAGATTCATACTTTTGAAACAAAAATTTCCCATTATCTTACTTTTTCAGAGCACAAAGCTTCTAGATCTAGAACTTTTCACTATTCTTACCTTTATTAGAGCACAAAGCTTACATATCTTACCCTTTTTCTTCATATCTGACCTCTTTTCTTAGCACAGAGCTCCTTAGGTCAAGTAGAATGTTGCGCACTATGGAAAGAGATCTATGCACATAGATTTCACAATCTCATGGTGAATCTTTGCACAAATATTCTTCTTTATCAGTTCCTAATAATCACAGTTTCATGTCCGATACTGCGCACTTCAAAAGTAGATCTACGAACAAAACTTCTATTTTCTTTACTTTAGTTCCTAGCAATCACAGTTTTAGGTCCCGACAATGGAACCATTTTTTGCAATAGGGGAAGACCCAAGGTTCAATGCTACAACAACGCACCAAAAAAACCCTAACTACCGGCCCTTTCAGCAACACCTGCGAAGCAGATGAAGTCTCACCCGAGGTAGAGGTAGGGGTGGTTGTAGGACTCAAGTGTATGCAACCTTAGCTGGGAGACATATATGTGATTATACTACTTAACATAGAACTTAGCATCAACAATTCATCAATATTCAACCAATAAATATTGCACAAATAGAACAGAGCATCACATCGTTCACTCAGATATGATTTATTTAAGCACTTTATCATAAACAGGCAGGTTATGTCTAGCATATCAAGCACTAAGAACCTTCATATAGATCAGATCTAACATTCTTATACATCATTAGCACAAAGCATAAGAATATTTATCTATCTCTATCAAAGAAATTAGCAAGAGAGGTTATAAATACATCGAGACAAGTAGAAAGTGGAACAACACAGTGTTTACATGGTTCACCCCCATCCTGGGGCTACGCCCACCAACTCTTCTTCTTTATTGTCTTCAATCAATCAGTTACAAGCACAACGCCTCAAAACCCTAATTTTCCTAGGATAGGAGATCTATGTAGCTCGCTAGATCCTCCTCCCTTGCATTGTAGCACAAATCCTTCACAGTCTCTTACAATGACTTTCACTTAGCTCTGCAAGTCTCATACAGTATGCACAAAGCCTTACAAATATTGATTACACAGATCCCACTCTTAGCACTTATCCAACTTCCACAATACTTGCACACTATTCCACTACTTCTTACATTGCCTAGCCTTCTATTTATACATACAAAATAGGCCTAAACATGGGTAAACCCATGGTTCGACATCCCATTCCCATTAAATATTCCCAAATCCCAAAAAGGACCCAAAAATGGGCCAAGATCCCATGATCTCTGCTTCATCTTGTGCTCCTTCTTCGACAAGCTACGAAAGTCCCAAAATAGGTCATACTTGACCAGATCCCTCAAAACTTGGTCAAGGGCCAACAAGAAACTTCGTTTAGGAACCAATTGGCCATCAAATTCATGGCATGCACCCATTTTGGGTAGTCTCTTTTATAATGTTTCTCTTGATGATAGGTACAGAAAGAGTCGGACACTACATTTCCCAGGTCGATGTTTAAGTTGGTTGGGGGAGGTTAAATTGCTTTGAACAATGGGTTTCTCTTAAAAAATGGTTTATAAGGCCTTTGGCCTTGGTTTCCTTCCCCTTCACTTAATTTCATGTATACGATTTCATTTGACAATTTCTTTATCATCCGTTGTAGGTCTTCTATGTCTCCAGTCCCCTTTTTGGGAACTTGTTCTGTTTGTTTTCACGGGGGTCTGGTAAACAAGAGTCCTCTCCTAGGTGGAGGTTGAGATTCCTTTTTAAGTAGTGAGACCTGGCCCTATTTACATCCCTTCATTTGGAATTCAATTGTTTTTTCTTCCTCAAAATTTTCAGCTAGGATATGCTCGACAACCCTTTTTACAAACATGGAAATAGAAGCAGGGAGAGCATTAGCATATACCTCAATCTGCAACTCCTGAGTGGGTTTCGCTTCAGGTTGAAATCTATTCAAGATAGTGGTAAATCGTTGATTGAAGTCTTTAACCTTTTCTTTTGAACTCATGGTGGCGGAGAACAGTTCATCCATTAAAGCTTATGTAGTGTTCTCTTCTGCAATTTTTTCTAAAAAAAAATTTGAAACTTCGTCCAACTAGTTATGGACCCTACAGGAAAGTTAAAATACCATGTGGAGGATAAAATCTCAAAGGTATAGGGAAAAATCATGCATACTACATCCTCATGCTATACATTCATCAGTCTAATAGCTAGTAGGAAATTTTTAATATGGTCTTCAAACAATTCAGACGTTTCAGGTTCAAACTTGGGAAGTAACGTTTTTGGATGTTGAGGGAGGTTATGTACCCGTCCGGGGATTTCTATAGAATCTATGGAAAACTAAGGTTGATTATTTTGAGGTGGGTTTTGCCTTTCTTCATTATGATCATTGTTATCCTCCATTTCATGCGACTCCGAAGATGAGTGATCTGAGTTAAACCCTTCCTCATCAGATTCCAAATCGTTGATCTCAGAGTAGTTACTAGTTGGTGTTTCGAGTATCCAATTAAGGGGATGTTAGATCTCGCTGAGGTAAAAATCTATCAGGTCTTCTATTGTGTAAACAAAGACTTGTTCGAGGATTTCAACCATTGGTATGCTTACTTGTTTTCTATGAGGAAGTAACATAGGTAAGGGTAATGATAAAATGTTTTGGGCATAAGCTCTTATGATTCTTCTTAATTGTTTCAACTCCTTGTGAGGAAGAGTGTAAGGTATTTCATGGAATATATGTTCTTCCTCTTGATGGGGTGAGTTACTCATTTTAAGAGTACTCTGTGTATGTGGGTTGTCTTTAGAATGACTAGCCATGCATGTGGGTTGTTCTGAATCTGTAGGCTATGAAAGATATTATATTAGAAATATTTTTACCCATTCATTCATAGGCCCTCCTTCTAGTGCCAATTCTGTTGAGGGGTATTAAATCCCTTCAAATCAACAACATAAACCAAACCCTCCACAGAGGCCCAATTAGATTCTGCAGTGTTTTATGGTGGAATGGTTCTCTAGATATTTTGATCAAGCCAATTTGTCGATGGTATTTACGTGGTGATTGCCAAAATACTTTCCTATGAAAGTTCCTTCTTCAGCTTAAGCGTTCTCTTTTGTCTTTTCTCTTATAAGATGAGTATGATAAAACAATTTGTGTTGGTATAAACAAAATGGTGGAAGGGATACCTAACTACTGAAGAAGGATGAGCTTGGTATAGCCCTCGTTCTCAAGCATGCATACAAATATATTCCCACATGTTACAAGCCTAGTACTAATACATTAACTTGCTAGTACTTCAATTATTGACTGAGATACAATTATCGTAAAGAAAATACTCATGTAATAATATGATGGAAAGAAAAATAGTTCCCTTAGCTCTAATCATTAATCATACATTAACATAACAATTTGCTTTGTATCATTAAAAACAAGAACTGCAAAAAATATTTAGACAAATAACTTATCAATAGATTCAAAAACTCTTAATCGTTACAACATCAATTACTGAAATAAAGTTGGAAATAATTCCTCCTCAATCCAATCATATAACGCCTTTGATAAAAAACAACATTATGTATCTGATCCTAAATATGACTTCTCAATTAAGGTAGTTCAAAAATAGTTCTTTACAATTCCAAAAAATTTAGGGTCTTTCCAAAACCATCGACCATTGTTAAAAGGTCAATCCTCTTATTTATAATGAATCATTAACTAAAAATAGCTATTACAAGTGAAATTTAAGTAAAACAAAATATCACTATGTGGAACTTCAATATCTATGTTCTTTGAGAATCATCTAATGGTTTTACTAAAGTGGATGTCTCTTCTCATATTCCGACCATTTGACGAAGAGTTCCTCGCATGTGTTGGCATACATGAACTTGTGCTAGTCCATCGGGGCTGAAAGAATTTCTTTCACTTCTACTGTCTGTTCTCTATAATTAATTATTTTAACACTCAAGCACTGCAGAACTTCTCGATCCTTAATAAAATGCTCCATGAACTGTTGTACTTGAGCTGGCACCATGCTTGCCACCTTTTTTATCTCTATTGTCCATGTCAAGTATTTTTCTGTGTGTTGCTTGACTATTTCATGCAGGTCGACAAAGTCTTCGGGTGAGCCAAATTCTGGGAGGTTGATGCCTTTCATCTCCCAATTATTCTTTTCCATCTCTCTTCACACTCGGTCCACTTCACCTAAATATACCGTTGAGGTTATTGGGCCATTTTTACCCAATATTCGGCCACTTTCCTGATCTAATTTGTGTTTTTATCCCTTAGCACCTGAATACCATTATCTTCGACGTCCTGTCCCTTTTGTACTGTACTGATGTAATTAGTACTTTATACTTCTAGGTGATCTCTTTCATACCACCTCTCCATGTCCTTGCAGGTCCCTAGCACCATAATGGTATCCTCTTGGAAATTGTCTATGACTACGATGAAAAGGTGTCATTCAGTTGTGAATTTTGTATAAGCTTCTTGGAACACACTTCTCAGGAACACCATGACCTACATTGAGTATTGATAGTATTTCTCCAAATAGAAAAGATTCTCCAACTCCTTTAGCACGGTGGCCAACTCCTTTTCATCCCTCCTTGATCTATCCAATGTGCCATTCATAATAGCCATCCCTGTGCCGATAAGCTCGGATGTCTTGGCGTGTTCAGTGCTGAGCAAATTCTCCTCGGTAGTGATGAGAATCAAGCTATCTAGTGTGAGAATTCTCTTCTTAGTGGTCCTCTTCATGATGGAGTTTCTCTTTTTGTCATAGGATATCGCTTGTATGTCGATGACCTCATCAACAGGTTCGGGAATTTGTTTTTCTTCCAGGTTAGAGTATCTCCTAGGCTCCCGACTGTATGTATTTGTTCCAAAATTGGTTCCTCAAGTTCTTCTATAAGTTTTGATGGCTCGAACTCCATTTGTTGTGCATTGGATGGTGAGGTATTGCTCGAAATTGAATATCCAGAGATGGGTAAAGTACTTAATTGGTAATTGGTTCTCAATGTGTCGATTTATTGCTGTGGAACTTCCTCTTTCTGACCACCTGATCCCAGCTCATCCCTTGAGTTGTCCATTGGGGTTGTCGGAAAGTCGAGTAGCTTAGTGTCTAAGACACTTTTGACCTCATGGTCGCTCTATGGAAGATTTTTAATTGGAGCATCGGGACCTGGGGTAGAGGCTTTCTCGGGTTCCTTTTCCTCTGTAATAGGTACCAGGGTCACCAGGGAAACCTCTTAACTCTCCTCATCATCATAGATGGGTATTATGTCAAACAAGGGGTTTGGTACACTTTTCCTACCTGGTCTCATTGATATCTCAGGCTGGGTTGCAATTCCCCCTTGTGATCTGATTCGTGGTGATGGAACTTCAGGGTTTTTTGGCCTAGTGATTTATTCAAGTTGTATTGGCTCTAAGACACTTGGATCTCCTCTTCTTGTGATTGGGTCATCAGTAGGGATATTTGACATCTCTATGAGATCTAGTTCATTTTGTAACTGAACAATGATTCTCTGCACCCCTTCTAGCAAGATAAATCCTCTTCTTTGTGCCTTTGTAGTCTTTGTTGCTCTTATTTCGTCCCTAACTCTGAGGGCCTCTTGAGCCAAAAACTCTATTATCTCCACCTATTCATCCATCCTCGTAGTCTTGAACCTATTCATGTTCAGTTTGGCCTTCCTCTGTACTACCTCCTCCCATTTCTGAGTGCATTCTATGAAAATTTCATCCTAAAATTTATCATGCGCGTATGGCCAACAAGATGATACTTGTGAAGCATGTTGGGGGACCATGCCTTTAGGGTCGTGCTTGCAGAATCGGCATGTAGGGAACCTGAATTCAAGCTGACTCATCCCTTCTTGTTTTCCTTGAGTAGTGTCCTTTACCAATTAAAACCCCACATGGAATTCATAGGGTATGAAAGCCCGCTTCTTGTCCTTGACTAGTGTGGCCGTATATCCCTGCAGGATAGTCTAATAGCATATTTCTCCCATAATGAGTTGGTCTGGTACGTGATCAGGGAGTATATACAGTGCTCCAGTGGCCCCGAACAACTTGATATAGGTTGTGTGTTCATCTAAATACCAATTTCCTACCTTCACTACCATTTTATTGGTTGTTGCGGATAGTCTCAAGAATTCCTTTTTAAATACAATAAAATAATTTTGAGTGATGAATTCATCGCAAATAAGGGCATAGGATTTTTTGTACCTATTATCCCATAGTATGTTGAAGTAAACATCAACAGGGAGCTCTGCAACATGCTAGCTTAAATTCATGCTGGAGAAAACATTTCTCGAATAGATAACATCGAGTAGGTACGAGGCCATGTGGAAAGTGGGTGGTTCCTCCTCGTTCAATGTTTGATCCTGTTGTACACGGATGCTTAATTACTTGGAAATTATTTATCCCTTGTTGAAGCTACTCCTGAAGATCACCATAGTTAATGCCAGGGGCATCCATGCTTCTGAAAACTTGGAGAATCCTTCTCTCCATACAGTCGGAAAATGAGAGCCATCAAGTAGATGTATGGCTCCCTCAAGTTAACTATTCCATACCATCCATTTCTCTGTTTGGTAAAATTCTTTCCCTCCTTCCACCATGAGTTCATCAACTGGATGGTGTCATTGAATTTGTAGAAATTCACCATGAAGTCACTGTTCGACTGCTCCTCTAGGTCTCTGAGTTTGTAGTACTTCTGGACTTCTGTCAGGAGGAAAACTCCATCACAACCACCATTCTCATTGTTGATCGGGAATTTATTCATGTCTGTATGGTCAATTATCCACTTCAAAACCTCCATGTATGGGAAAATCGAAGTTCTGCAGGCTACCATTTATAAGTATGATCGCCAGATATTTGGGAAAACCTGGTTGTCAAGCGCCCTTACATCTGGGTCATTATGTGGGATACACTATGGGTACTCCTCCTGACTGATTCTATTGAATAGGTCTCCCCGTTGTTGGAGCATTACTTTGGATCTAATGTTTTCTTCTGTATCACCAGAGACCGGAGTTTGAATAAAATATTTCTTCGTTGAGGTTTTAATGACCAGCTCCACCCTGGGAGCGTACTCCAACTGCCTCATAGTACCAGGAGAATAAACTTCACCTATTTATGCTTCCTTTAGCTTAGGTTCTCTTGACAAGCGTATGGTCATTGTCTTTCTTGGAGGCATTTTCCTACAACTAGAACATAGTTAGAGACTATGCAAGAAATCAGATGCATATATAACAAATCCCGACATCCAAATCGATAAACTTTAACACATACCTCTTTCACTTATTTAAACTAGTTTTGATAATATGAGGATCAACACAATCTCGAGATGCTTTATTTTCTTCTTCGGATGCTTCGAAATTTGAACTTAAGCGCAGAATAAAAGTGTTCGAAGTTGTTTAGTAATTTAAACAGGAATGAACTTACCTTGTCGCATCAACCATTCAATTTGGGGTATGAGTGCAGTTCTACAAAATCTTCCACCAGATCCTCATTACGTTTAAAACTAAATTCGATCATAGGTCGACGATGCAGGTGTGGGATATAAAGTGGCCTATCAGTGATTTCAAATTCCTATTGTTAAATCGACACATGAAGTAGCATTTTAAGTGGGGTGAGGCATTAATTGGCCTATTAGATGATAGAATTTGATTGTATCTTGGGATAAAAACATTCCATCATTTCACTAATCTAGTTGGTGGGTCGGGGGTCAGGGTTTCTCTTTAAAAACTTTTCGTGGATATCTCCTTGCAAAATCTCCGACGCCGAACGATCTTGTCATACAGAGTGGCCATGGCACGAATGACTTGGAGGTGTGACTAGGACACAAGGAAACTTTAAAATGACTCGGGATGATATTAGCTCGTACGACACCCTTATGCGACAAAGACATGTGGCACTTGAGATCGACGTCTTCGTTTACCCATGTTATTCGGAATCGAGAATTTTCTTAAGCTAAATGTTCTAAAATCGATTCTACACTGTCGATGCCAAACCGTATCAAGGATTGACGATCGATGATGCTTACCCAAGTGTTCTCAGATTGACCTTCTTAAAATATCTCAATGTCGAAAGTGTATTGGGGATCAGTGATTGACGATATGTTTTATGTAGAAAAAATCGATGTTTTAACCCTTTTATATTTCCCTGGCCCTGAGTAGGCGCATCGGTCATCGACTGTCGGTGGTTTTTCCTGGATTTTGTGAATGTCTATCCCTCCCATAACTTACCGATGTTGATGGTGAATCGACGATCGACGATTAGTGTAACTGTGTGGCTACTTCATCTACTTGAATTTTTTCAATGCCGAACACAAGCATGTTAGTCATAATGTTAGCTGCATATTCTTAGTTAGAATGCAAAGTTGTTTTAGACACAAGGTTTCATTTAACAAGTTCAAATAAATCCAAGTTGATCGATAAGAGTCATGAGACAAAATAAAACTTTCCCCCACATAGTGAACTCAATTTAGACAGTAAAAGAAAACAAGTGGTACCCAAAAAGTGATAAAATTTCAAGGATTTTAGGGTGTGTTGAGCGCTCAACAGGTTCTTGTTGGTATTCTTGATAAGTGAAATTGCAATTGTAGTTTTTGCAACTACAACTATTGCAGCTGAGTATTGTTCTTGTTTTGTGGCTTTGGGACTTTCTATTTGGTGAGCTATATTTGGGGAAATATGAGCTCTCTTGGTTATATTTTGGTTCTAGTGTTGCTTCCATAATCATTCTATCTAGAAAAGGTAATGGTGCTCGGGGGTGGCTGTATGCCTATGGTTGGGTGACAATAGTGATATTGTCTATGGTAAAACAAGAGAATATATTTAATTACAACACTATTTAGGAGGACATTGGAAAATGATTGTACACAAAGGAGATCGAGTTTGTTGTTGATCAGAATAAGAATGCACGGATCAATGCAGAGAAATGGCTATAAAGGTATGTGTTTATAGATTTGCATGAAAAATTCTTTGCTGAATTTTTCAAATATTTTAGCAGAGTGGATCCAAAGATTAGTTTAACAGATCGGAAGATTTCATGCTTTTGTTTTGAGAAATTGGACTCTTGAATTAATTATGAAAGTCAATATTATAACCAATCTGGTATCACACATAATTGATTACTATATGGAACGTTTGTTGGGAGGTTATGTTACTCAATCTGTGATAGATTATACTTAGTCATATAATGTTGTTGAAAGGGAATTCTTTAAGGTATCACGTGGAAGATACCTGAAGTCACTATCTAATTGGATTAAGATGTTGTTGTGTGATAAGGGATTTATGAAGATGGAATTTGATTTCTATAGTAGCTAAACGTATTTTTGCACATAGGGGGACTGGGGGATGGTCCAAGTGTAAAGAGGGATGAAGAGAAGGAATGAAGAATGGGTGGGCTAAGGATGTCGAGAGAAGAAGAGTGTGCAACAAAAAAATAGATTGCAGTATTTTGTAGTGGTAAGAGATTTAGAATGAATAAGAAGAGGATTGTGGTTGAGAGAGATGGGAAGAATAGTGAGATAAAGGAAAGAGACATTGGTGTAATACTTTAGATCGAAGGAATTCTGCGTGAAAAATAAAACATATGTCAACTAAGTCTAGTAGAAGAATATCCCAATCATATCAGACTCTACGTCGAACCCACGACCCTATGTTCGTTGCCAATAAATGAGGTAAGATCAAAATCTTTGTCAATTATAGTTAGTGAAGGAAGTAAATATAGTAGTAAAAGTTGTCAGAGTAGTTGAAGTAGTATGCCAAGTCAGAATCAATTAGTGTTCTTAGGAAAGAATTCCACACAGAACATGATGGTAGAGGTAGATCCTAATTTAAAAATTCCTATCTTCCATGGAGTGGGGAAAGAAGATCCATAATAACATTTGTTCATTTGTGAGACAATATGGACTATGAATAATGTCCAAGATGATGATGCAAATATTGCGTAGTTTTAAATGACATTAAGAGATCACACATTATTATGGTACATGAAATATCATAGTAAAACACCTGTAGGTAGACTATAACATTGGCAGAGGTAGGACAAGATCTATTGAGAGAGTTTTAGAAACCTAAGTCTAAGTCGCATTACATTACAGAGTTGAATATCCATAACAACATTTGTTCATTTGTGAGAGAATATGGACTATGAGTAATTTCCAAGATGATGATGCAAAGATTGCGTAGTTGGAAATGACATTAAGAGATTGCACATTATTATGGTACATGAAATATCAGAGTAAAACACCTGCAGAATAGACTAGAACATTGGCATAGGTAAGACAAGCTCTATTGAAATAGTTTCAAAAACCTAAGTCTGAGTCACATTACATTACAGAGTTGAAGGAGATCAAGCAGGTATGAATGAATTAGTGTGGGACTATGATCAAATATTCAATATACTGAAGGATCGGTTAACATTCCAAATTCTAGATGAACAACATAGGGAGTGGTTAATTGCAGGATTATTGTTGTATATATGTTTCCCTTTGATGCAGCATAAGATTGTGTCACAGTTGGAAGCCTTAGAAATTTCTATGAAATTAGAAGTATCCCTAGTAGAAGAAAATGGCACAGGGATATCTCATGTGTAGTTGGAGTTAGCAACACTGACTATTCAGTTGCATGAACTTGTGAAAGGAAAATAAAAACGCGAGGAAGTCTAGTGTGTTACATGTAGAATATAATTTCATCATAAGAATGAATATGAAACTTTCCAGTATTATTTGAATACAGGAGCTTCGAATCCACTAGGGGTATGGTGTGCAGACAATGGGTCACCACCCTAGTGCTTGTCCGTTGATGCAGAAGTACCATAGTACAATGATAAAAATGTTTTGTAACTTTTGTAAGTCAGTAAGATATGAAGAGAAGGAATTTCACAAATTTTCTCTAATGAGAGAGCACACTTTATATGCATATAGTGTCTAGGGAGAAGAATCTGAAGGAGGATCGATTTAGTATAATACTCCAAGAGGTTATAATCAAGTATGAAAAAAAGAGTTCATAGACCGTGGAAGAAGAGGATTCGGCAAAGTAAGAGGACCAATTATATGTTATAAGTGTAATCAATCCATACATTTTGCGCAAGACTGCCTGAATCTCTATACGACATGTACATATTGCAGACAACTATACCATGTAATAGAAGATTTCCCACATCTGATCTCAAAGTGGAAAGAAAAGAGGAACCTGAATGTATATATGATAGCGACAGAGACGTGCAACGAACAGCCCAAGATAACAAAATTTACTCACAGAGGAACTAGAACTAGATCTAATGCGGTGGATCAAGGAAATAGGATCCACTAGTGGCTCAGGAAAGCAACAGAGCCTCAATCATTGTTTGACCCTAAAAAGGAGAAAGAGATGTATCCACAAGCAATGAGCGAAGTGATAGGAGCATAATTACTAGCATCTAATTTAATTGTGCCACCTTTGTATGACAGGCCATTGGTGTATGACATTCCATTAGTCTACGACCATTCATAAAGGAAAGTTGACAAGGTAGGAACTTTGAATAGTTTTCTAAAAATTTGTTTATAACTAATGAAAGATGATTCTAATTTGAGTATGTTGCATGGAATGATAGACCATTGAGCTCAAGAGATAGAGATACCTATCTCACACATAGCAGTTAACTAGGTGCACCACAAGAAGAGAATGAATAGGGATTTTCATCTCAATGCAGAGATATGAAACTACGACATGAACAATATTATTTTATATCTAGGCTCTGATGTGAATGTCATCATGAAGCAGAACTAGGAAGTGATGGGTAAGTTGAAGTTGATCTGATCTCCCATTCAATTGAGGTTATAAAATCAGTATAAGATTGTTCCAATTGGAAAGATGACAGGGGTAAGTGTTAGTATTGATGGAACACAACTTGGTCGAATTAGAAGTAATTGATATCAATATTCACTGATGGATTTTTAGGGTATCATCAGATCAATATTGCGTAGGAAGATAGATATAAGACTATATTTGTGACAAAATGGGGATGTTATTAGCACACAATGATGCCTTTTGGATTGAATAATTCACCAACAATATTCTCTAGAGTGGTTGTAGAAACATTTAAAGAATTCATGCATAAGTTATTAGAAGTATACTTAGATGATTGGATGGTGTTTATCCTATTGAAAGATCATATTGAGATTCCATGCTTGATGTTGGATAGGTGTAGGCAATTTTAGATATCTTTGAATTTGAAGAAGTTCATTTTATGCGCGTCATTTGGTATCTTAATGGGCCATGTAGTCTGTAAGAAAGGAATTTTGGTAGGTCCTTTGAATATTGTTGTGATAGTTGACTTACCACCGCCGACTTCAATGTGATAGTTACAAGAAACATTGGGTCATACAAGGTACTACAGGAAGTTCATTAGAGGATATGTATATATTACATCCCCAATGGAAAAATTTCTAAAGAAGGAAAACAAGTTTCAATAGAGTGAGGAATGTCAGAAAGATTTAGATACTTTGAAGTAGAAATTGGTTACCACACCAATTTTGATATATCTAGATTGGAAGAAGGAGTTTCATGTTCACGTGGATGCATCATCTGTAGCCTTAGGCACCGTGTTATCTCAACCTGGATAAGTATATATAGATCATCCCATTGCATTTGCAGGAAGGAAGTTATCAACTGCAGAACATAACTATACTACTACAAAATGAGAAGGATTAGCAATGGTGTATGCATTGGAGAAGTTTAGACATTACTTGTTGGGTTCACACTTTAATATGTACACACACCATTCTGTGCTAAGATGTTTGGTAAATAAGCCATTTTTTGGGGGGGGAGATAATATGCAGATGGAAATTATTGTTTCAGGAATATGACTTTGAGGTAATTGTAAAACCAGGGAAATTTAATTTAGGACCCAATCACTTTTCGTGCATGCTATCATGAGAAGATGAAGGAAACTCGAATGAAAACTTATCAGACGTGCACTTATTTGTAGTACAAATGGTTGATGACTATTTTTTAGAAATAGTTTAGTTCTTCGATACAAGAGTAACTCCACTTGAGTTTACAATTGCACAAAAGAAGTAGTTAGTAGTGAAGGAATCATACTATCAACTTATAACGAGAAATTTGTACAAGTTAGGCACATATGGTATTCTATGATGTTGTGTATTAGAGCATGAAATACATATGATACTATTAGAGGCACACTAAGGGGTTGCAGGAAGTCACTACATAGGAAAAACAACAACTTAGAATATTTTGCGCACAAGATTGTGGTGGACTACCCTTCACAAGGATGCTAAAGAATTTTGTAAGACTTGTGATGTTTGCCAAAGAATTGAGAAGCCTTACATAATATAGGAGATGTCTTTAGTACCACAAGTGACATTATAGGATTTTGATAAATGGGTCATTGATTTTGTTGGATCAATTAGTCCACCAATAAAGAGGTCATGAGACAGTTATATCATTATTGTGACATATTACTTGACCAGATGGGATGAAGTGGAACATGTAAGAGATTTCAGCGCGGAGACAACTACTCAGTTTTTGTTTAAAAATGTGGTGACAAGATTTGGATGCCAGAGAATTATTACGAGTGATTAGGGAACTCATTTTCAGAATAAGACGATTGCATCTTTGACAAAGGAGTTATAGACTCATGATCATAAGAGCACATTGTATCATCATCAGGAAAATGGAACAATAGAGGCATTCAATAAGAGATTAGAGCACACACTGATGAAGGTGTGTAATGTAAGTCGGGACGATAAGGACTTGAGAATTCCAACAATGTTATGGGTGTATAGGACTACACGTAAGAAGTTGACAGGAAATACCTCATTCATACTAGTGTATGGCCAAGAAGCAATTATGCTTATAGAATTCATAGTATTGAGTCTGTGAATTTTTGCATTGACAGAGCTTACAAATTCTGGCGTAGTGGAGAAAAGACTGTCAGAGCTAGTAGAGATGGAAGAGAACATTTTTTTCGCATGTTTTCATCAATAATTTTAGAAATCACATGATAAAGCATGGCATGATAGGAAGATTAAACAAAATACGTTCCAAATAGGAGACATAGTTTTTCTTTATGACAAGTTTTTGGGGCACCCTAGGATGTTTTAGATGGAAGATGCATTGGCTAGGTCCATATGTGATCATAGTTTTGACATATGTAGGTGTGGTTCAGTTGAATAAACTAAATGGAGAAGTTGTGGAAGGAATGGTTAACTGTAGTCGGATGAAACTATATAGGGAAATTTGTACTTCCACGTAGTAGTCTAAGAACGCAATATGTGTACCATTGTACTTTTATTATCGTGTATTATAGAAGAAAAAGAAAAATAAAAGAAGAAAATAAATAAAATAATTTGAATTTTGAAGTGACGCATAAGGTTAAATGAGTACGGAGATAAAGCCAAAAAATGTCACATATATGTAGAAAGAGGAAGGAATTGTGTATAGGAAGGAGGATTGAAGTGTGATAGATATCGATACAGGGAGCGGGAAACACATTAAAAACTATACATGATGGGACAAACATTAAAGAGTGATCATAACGGAGAAGTAGTGGAGACGTGTAGTCGTAAATGGAAACCGATGACGAGACCATGACAGAATGTCAAGATATAGACCATGATCTACAGAATAATCTGAATTTATTGCAGAGTATGGAGATAATTGAATATGTGTACAATTTGGAATAGACTATAGGTTTTGGGCACAAAAATGGAAAGTAACATCTAATGACAAGTTATAAAAGCAGTTGATGGGTCGATGGAAAAAAGTTATTATCATTTGAGACCAGCTAGATCTTAGAGCCATGAGAACACACACAAATCCAAAAAGTTAGTTGTCAAGGAATGTGTGTTATAAAGAGCTATGGCGCCACCCAAGGTAGTAGACACATCATCCTCGAGGATTGAAGAAACAACACACTAAGCCACTAGTAGCACCAATAAAGGAAGGAACCCAGGAGCATCTGAGTAAGAGACAATTTCATCCAACTTTTTGAGTGAGTATATACCACCCAAAAATAGGACAATGAAGTCAGTCAGGTTGCAAAAGAAAGCAAAGTATGATCTTGTGGAGTCAAAAATTCCACCAGGTGTAACCGTTGAAGAAGATATGTTAGGAGAAGTGGAAAATATGAAGTTTTCATATCATGACATATCATAGGATAAGAATTTCCCAGAGTTAGCACCGAATAAATACATGAAGACAAGAATTTTACCAGAGACATTTTTTTATCTTAGTTGAGCCACAGGCTTGGGCAACAACGTTGGAGAAAGCGTAAATTCTGAACTTGTTAGAGATCCTTCACTTTGGTAGGAGCGTTGAGATCAACGCCTGTGTTAAGATGTTGTTAAGTTTCATTCTTGGAAGATGCCTATGGATGGACAAATTTGTGTCCATAGATACAGAGTTGAGTGCATGGAAAACAGGGTTTCCAATGGTAGGGGAGGATCCATCACCATTTTTTACAGATAATTCAAACGAGAAATCTTTGTTGAAGAGGATGAAAGAGAATTTTTATATGTATAGAGGATCATGAGGGATCAATGTAGTTACTATCAATGACAAGTACGTTAGATTTGCAATGCAAGTGTTGTCTTGTAAATTGTTGAGAAATTGTCACAAGGATCAAGTGCCGACAAGTGTGATAGAAGTAGTAGAGAAGTGCGTCGAAGGTGTACAAATGAATTGGGTAATGATCTTGTTAAATCAATTTTTATGGATTTCTCACAGGCATGGGAAAAGAAAAACAAATTACACTATGCATGGTTGTTAATATTGATAGCATTAGTGGCTTGGAGGGAGCCAAAAGAAACATAGTTTCTATTAGCTACGAACAAACCATGTTTGGTAGAAATATACACTAACTTGTGGCATACTACGCACAAGGACAGACAATCGGATAACAACATCTCTTTTTACATCTATAAGGAGGTAATTCGAAAATGCATTCAAGATACACCATGCATATTACTACAAGTGGTAGAAGCATAAAAGGAAGTTGTGTGTTTTAAGTAAGGACACCATAATATGTTCATTCAAGCGAAGAGGGACCCAACTCAAGAATGGTTGACAACAAGATACAAGGTGACTGAAGAAGAAATGGGACACATCATGGAAGGTTGAGACATCGAGTGGAATATCCCAACAACAGAAACAAAGCATCCAGAGACAAAACACCTAGAAGTAGAGGAAATGAGAGATGATGAAGAAGAAAAAGGATAGGGAAACCAAGGACATGGAACATGTGACACACATAAGACTATACCACGGTTGGGAGAGAAGAGGAAAGACACAGACAAAGGGAAATAAATTCAACAACATAAGAAGAGGAAAGTTGTGAGGGAAATGACCATTCAAACACTAATAGATGATGATTTAGACAAGATCACAGATAAAGTCAAGGAGGTTACAAAGGAGGATTTTGAGTGAGTGATGCAGAATTTAGAATAAAGGCACTCAAACGTGTTGGAAAATTGATTGCCATTGATGTCAATTTTAGAAGAAGTCTAGAAGCCTCTAGAATTAATGGGTATAATTGAAGAACTCTCCAAAATGGTCCCCTTATGGCATATATTTAAGCATGCCCCTCAAGGGAAAATGCTTTGAAGAAGTCTACAAGAAACCTAGATCTGTTCTCATGAGGCCCAAAGTTGACTGAGGAAAATGAGGTTGAAGAACATTACAAGTATATGTAAAACCCTCATACATGGATAGTCTTCATCCTTCCATTTCGAGCTGTATGTGGAAAACCACATGTTTTATCACACTTGAGGAGTTATTCCCTCTTGAAGTTGGAATCCCCTAAGAATGGTTAAGAAGCCCCTAAACCCTTCTCGATTACTGATGACCTATGCATTCCAATAAGTTGGATTTATTTATGCTTTCTCGATTACTGATGACCTATGAATTCCACTAAGTTCGATTTATTTATGCATTCTCGATTACTAATGGCCTATGCATTACAATATTTAGAAGAGGAGCATCCTGCTGCAAATATATTTCATGCTCAACCTCTCTTTTAGGAGGAAACCCTATAGGTTCCTAAAAAAACTTATTGTAATTAGATATGATGTCGATCAACTCCTACTTATGATTTGGATTGTAACCTAATAAATCATATTTTATATCTTCTTCTTTTTGTTTCACTATCATGAGAAAAAAAGATTTCCTTGTGCTCACTAGTCTCTTCACTCCCCCTGTGCTCACTAAAGAAACATTAGCTTTGATGCGATGATATATGACAATATATTCAACCCCATCCTTGAAAATATGATATTCATTCTCTTCTTGGTACAATACAACCTTTTTTTCAAATAGATATGGAATACCCAAGACAATGTCGCAAATGTCAAGAGGCACAACATCTAAATCGACCTTGTCAAAGAACTTAGTTGTAATTGCAAAAATGATCTTATACTATTTCGTGACTTGAAAATTAGCATCGTTACACACCCAACATAATGGATATGGTTTTTTGTGACGTTTCATCTTCAAACCCTTATTCATAACAATCACTTCATGATCCAGGTGGATATTGGTGGCCACTCACCTATTCCACTTGGACCCCCACCATTGTTTCTTTCAGTTTTTCAGTTTTCTTACAATTTACTATTTTTGGTAGTATTTCCGGTCCTAAACTTCCAAAGTCGTTTTGAGGCCCTAAACGACGTTTTTTGGGCATCAATGGGTCAACGAATACTAGTTTGGTTCAAACCATGATATTTGTTGTTATCATTTGTAGTCCTTGGATAAATCTTTCTAATGATGTATCATATGCATCAAATGGAGGTAGTATGCCAAAGTTACGACCTCGGGAAATTGATGTACCAATTTACCCTGATGGGGCCCATATTCTGGTGTTTCATCTCCTAGGGTTAGGTTTTTGGATGTTTAGGGTTTCCATTGTTTATCAATAATATATGTTCCTTAGAGCCTAATTGTAACACAGAGTTTAGAGGCCTGTAGCTGCCACATCTCTTCTTAGAGATAAGCTACCAGCACCCTAGCTAGTTTATTTCTATTATGTTTGTAAACAAATTTCAGTTCTTTGATATTAATGAAATGAAGTGTTATTTCCGCTGCATCTTTGTATTCATGGTTATTTTTGTATTCTGTTGTGTTCCTGCATAAATTTGGATCAGTGGTATCAGAGCAGTCTGCTCTTTCTCGATCCTTTTTTGCATGTCCCTAATGAGGTCAGGGTATAAGGAGTTATGGCTTGATTTGGTTGAACCTTTGCAAGATCATCCTTGCAAACCCTGATGGTCTCCCATGGGAGATGAAAAGAAAGACAAGGGAGAAGGATATCCTATCAAAATATTGCTCAAGGAGGCCCTTGAAAAACAAAGGAATGCGATGATGGATAACTTCACCCATATCCTTCAATGATTGCCCATTGGTGGTGCATCTGCATCCAGCAACCACTTTGGAGGTGCAACCCTTTTTAAGGTACAAGTAAACTTTGACATTCCCATATTTGATGGCCAAATATATGCAAACATTGTATATAGATGGTTGAATCTCTTAGAAGGATATTTCTTGGTTCATGACTTTTATGACCAGGAGAAGATTAGTTTTTCACTGCTCAAATTTTCCCCCCATGTCGAGGACTGGTGGGAAACCTACTATGAGAAAAAGAACGAGGAGGAACCCTCTCTGTTCTCGGTCGTACCCACTTGGAATTATTTCCAAGATGACATAACGGAACAATATTATCCTATGGGGAGCTATGAGGACAAGTACATATAATGGAATATGTCGCGACAGTAAAGGGATCAAGATGTGCATGAGCTGACGAATATGTTCCATACCTTGCACACAAATTTGGGTATCTAATATTCGGAGAAAAATTTGGTGCTGAAGTACCACAGTTGTCTACACAGATACATTCAAGAGTAAATGGAGTTCCTCGACATATCCTTGCTTGGTATGGCATACATTTATGCTGCCAAGATTGAGAAGAAATTCAAATAGAAGAAGCGAGACTTTGGATACTTGAATCAAAAGCAAGCGAAAGGTGCCCCCAAATAGCAAAACAAAGGACAAATCCAAGGCATGGCGGCTCAAGATAACCTACCAAAGTCATAATAAAATAACAACACCGTGAATTCGAAGAAGGACATGGGAAAGTGGTGTGAGTTCCATAAGAGATCCACTCACAACACAAGTGAGTGTCGGGCCAAACAGTGACTGGTGGCGGAAATGAGGGCTTGTGAATCAGATGCATGCTCCAATGCTGAATCAGAACCCGAGAAGGGGAATGACAGAGGGAAGCATATTATCGATGCGGAGTCCAACACCATCATTTCCACCACGAAGATCCAAAAGTAAGAACCGAAAGATTCAGAGGAGGAGGAGCGTCTCTTCCACTCCCAGATGTGGGTAAAGGGTTCCCTGCTATAGTTCATTGTTGATAGTGGGAACCAAACGAAACTCATTTCAGCAGAGGTCTGAAGTGGTTGGGCTTGCCGACAACAACACACCCACAACTGTACACAATCAACTGGCTTCACCAAGGACAAGATCTTCGCGTCAGCCAACAATTCTACCTTCCCTATAACATCAAGCCCTTCACCGATGAGTTATTATGTGACATTGCTCCTCTTGTTGTTTGTGATGTATTATTAGGCCAACCATACTTGTGGAAGAGACATGTTGTCTATGAGTCCTGCCCTTGCATTGTTATTGTTACCTTGGGAAATAAGTTGTATAGGATACCATAGGTACCACCACCTGTCGCTATCTCTTTGGTTATTTAAAAACAATGCAGTAACCTCATTTCCAAAATTAGGAAATCTATTTTCCTGATAATCCACCCTTAGGGAAAGAAGAAGATTGTGGCCATGAACTCCAGATATGGATCCTCCACATGAAAACAAAAAATGGACAAGGTCATGGAAGAGTATTGGGACATCATCACCTCACCCACAGGGGTGAATCTACACTGTCAAGTCAAGCACCCCATCGATATGACCCCAGGTGCGTCGTTGCCTAATGGACCGATCTATCGATGCTCTATTATGGAGAATGATGAAATCAAGAGATAGATTCAGGAGCTATTGCAGAAAGGTCACATCCGTCCAAGTTCATCGCCCTATGGGAGCCCAATCGTGTCGGTGCAGAAGAAGTATGGGACTTGGAGACTCTGTATTGACTATCGGGTGTTGAAAAAGATCAGTAATTAGAATAGGTATCTGATCCCATAGATTGATGACCTTCTGGACCAACTCAAAGGGGAGAAATAGTTCAGCAAGTTCGACTTGAAGTCCCGGTATCACCAGGTACCAATCGAACCATCCGATGTGTGGAAGACTGCCTTCAAAGATAAGGAGGGCCTTTTTGAATGGCTAGTCATGCCTTTCAGGTTGAAGAATGCTCCTGCAACCTTCATGAGACTGATGGATGAAATATTGAAACCATTCACAAACTCATTTGTAGTAGTATACTTGGATGACATCCTGATCTTCATCCATACTTGGAAAGAGCACCTCCACCACATCCGACAGGTCCTCCAAACACTGCAGAAACACAAGTTGTGTACCAAATTGGAGAAGTGAAATTTTGGCATGACCCAAGTTCAGTATCTGGGATACATTATTGATGAGAGTGGGGTGCATGTGGATCCAACCAATATCAAACTCATTTAGGATTGGCCATCCCCGACAACTCTAACAGAGCTTCACATCTTTCTGGGTATTGCTAATTTCTACTGCAGGTTCGTGTTGGGATTCTCTTATATCACTTGGCCCTTGAGTCAAGTCACCAAGGGAGGAGAGAAAGAAAAATTCCTTTGGTCAAAATCTCAACAGAAGATGTTCATAAAATTGAAACATCGCCTCTATTGTGCCCCATTGCTCACATTACCAGAATTGCAACAACCATTTGAGATCGAGATAGATGCCTTTGACTATGCTATTAGGGAAGTTCTTACTCAACAGGGGCATCCAATGGCATATCACAATGCGACACTATCCGACACAGTTCGAAAGTATCCCACTTATGACAAAGAAATGTATTCCATTGTGCAGTCTTTTTGACAATGCAAGCATTACATTTTGGGGAAGGAAACAATCATCCACACAGACCATTGACCCCTGCAGTTCATACAGACAAAGGAAGTTGCAGAATGATCGCCATCAGAATCGGTCCACATATCTGTGATAGTTTCATTTGAACATCAAGTACAAGAATGGAAGTAGCAATAATGTTGTATACTACCTCAGCTGACCACCGATCATGGCGGTAACCACCATGCTCAACTCTTGTGGGAATGATACTTCTGATTGGCCAGTTCTCTACAAGAGCGATCTATATTTTGGCCACACATACAAGACGATCTTGGAGGGTAACCGAGTTCCAAATTTTCACCTCTAGGATGCACTACTATGTCACCTGGAACACCTTTTTGTTCCTTCAAGAGAGTGTAATAAGATAATTTGGGAAACACACTATAGTCGGGTCGCTAGGCATTTCGGGGTCGAGAAAACTGTGGCAGTATTGTAGAAGTATTTCTATTAGCTAAACCTTTGATAGGATGTTGGTAAGTACATCAGATCATGCACTGCCTGCTCCATTTCCAAACCCACCATCAAGAAGAAAGGCCTATATACTCTGTTTCCTACCCTTATTCGACCTTGGGAATTCATATCCATGTATTACATGCTGGGCCTTCCTTCTACTAAGCATGGAAATGATTGTGTTTTCGTGGTCGTTGACAGATTCTCGAAGATGTCCATTATGGAAGCCTGCAAGAAGAATATCACAGCAGAAACCACTATTAAACTCTTCGTTTAACGAGTGTGGGTAAACTTTGGGATCCCATAGTCTATCATCTAATATCGAGAAACAGGTTCCTCAATACATTTTGGTTTAGCCTCTGGTCAATGTTGGACACCAAGATCACCAATTTCACAACTTTCCATTCCCAAACTGATGGCCAGACAAAGGTCATCAAGAGGATGTTTGTACACATTTTGCACATGTACAACTCAAAGCATCCATGCACATGGGATTAGAGCCTTCCCTATGTACAACATAGCTATAACCGGGCCCTCCACAATTCAACTGACCACATCCCCTTTCAGGTGGGCTTGGGATTCCATCCACTATGTCCCATTAGCATAGCCATACCATTTGCAGCTACTCAGGTTGATTTGGCTCATGTCGAGTCCGAAGCTACCAAGGCCAACAACTTCATTGAGTGCATTCAACACATTCTCTAATAGGTTCATGACATATTGGATAGATCCAATGCTAAGTACAAGCAACGACATGATCAACATCGGGTGCAACACAACTTCCAAGTGGATGATAAAGTGTGGCTACATTTGCAGAAGGAGCACCTTGCTGAACCCTGGACTACAAGCTTCAACTACTTCGATATGGGCCATACACCATCACCAAGGTTGCAGGGGACAATTCCTTCAAGCTCAGTATCCCACCATTCCTTGGTCTCCACCCAGTGTTCAATGTGGACCACATTTGGCCTTACTTTCCACCTCTACTAGACACATCCGACATGGAAGAACAACTCACGCCAATAGAGTTAAACCTGAAATGCATGGAACAAGCCACAATTGATTGGATTATGGACACACAAATCAATAACACCCGCCAACAGAGGATCCATCTATATCGAGTTGTCAAAGCAGGCCAACTCCTGCACCAAGGCAAGTGGCTCACCAGGGACCAAGTTCAGCAGAAGTTTCCTCATCTTATGGAGGAACACAACCCAATGGGGAACATTGCTTCCTAATGGGGGAGGAATGATCTAGGTGGATATTGGTGTCCACCCACCTATTCCACTTGGACCCCCACCAATGTTTCTTTCATTTTTTCATTTTCCTTAATTGTAGAACTGTTACAAGGAAAATCTCTCTATGGCTAGGGTGAACCACAACAGACCAGTATGACTGTATAAATTGGATCAATTCCATCATATTCTATATAAACTAATATGCAAGAGAAGTAAGAAAGAAACTTACCTCGTCCAAATGTTTGATTATGTCCACCGTTGATCACTTTGACCCAAAGCTTTATACCTACAACAAGTTCTCAACCAACAAGCAAAGAAAGCATATAGTGATTATATAACATGTTAGCACATTAGATAGCATAATCCATCAATATACAAAACAAACATGCCCATGGATCATAACACATATATTTGAAAGATATCAATTGGACAGGAAATGATTATTTCTATTAATAAATGATCAACAGAAGTGAAAACATTATAGACTTCCATGTCGGCACGGTTCATAACCAAGAAACAGAGTTCCTTCCAACTGGGCCTCCACCACTTCAATCCTCCACCAAAGGCAAGCTGATATAATGGAGACAAAGAGGTTCTCCATCAATAAGGGAATATCTTGGGGGTTTAACACTATGTTCACACTTAAAGGACAAAGGGATGCAGACTCAATAATGAAGTAATAATTTCTCCAGAGTAACTTTTATCTCAAAGTTGAATTCTCTCTTCTTTTCCATAGCTCGGAATTGGATTCTTTATATCCTTCAAAATGCAACTGAAGGGTCGAGTCAGAATGTTTCCTGTATATGGAAGGCCAAGGATCATAGATATCCTGTTGTGACATGGAAACCCGACATTTAATTTTGATTTTCTAGCACAAATCCTGATGTACGTGAGCTATAGTGGAGAAGCCAACGTATACGCTTGCCATATACCTTTCAAGGTGTGTACAAGTGGAAAAATATTTGTTTTTGTCTCTGGATTTATCAATCAGGGAACGCAAGTCTGCATGGGGGAATGGAATAAGGCCCTCTCTGCAATATTGCATAGGGTGAGGCAAATCTTGCTATAACAAGAACAATTTACTATTTTTGGCAGTTTTTCGAGTCCTGAACTTCCAGAGTCATTTTGAGGCCCTAAACGACGTGTTTTGGGAATCAACCAGTCAACGAATATTAGTCTATTCCATACCATGATTTTCATTGTTAGAATTTGTAGTCCTCAATAACATATTTCTAACGATGTATCATATGCATCAAATGGAGATAGTATGCCAAAGTTATGGCCCCGGGAAATTGATGTACCAATTTACCCCAACGTGGCCCATATTCCATCGTTTCATCTCGTATGGTTAGGTTTTTGGATGTTTAGGGTTTCCATTGTTTCTCAATAATATATAGGCCTTTGAGCCTCATTCTAACACAGATTTCAAAGGCCTATAGCCACCGCATATCTTCTCAGAGATAAGATACCAACGCCCTAGCTAGTTTATTTCTATTATGTTTGTAAACAAATTTCAATTCTTTGATATTAATGAAATGAAGTGTTATTTCCATTGAATCTTTGTATTCATTGTTATTTGTGTATTTTATTGCGTTCCTGCATAAATTCGGATCACTTCATATATTAGATTAAATTGAGATCCACTTTTAAATAGAGTATCTACCTTGGTATGCTTGACTATCACTCTGACATGAAAAAACTCATTTCTCTTCTTTTTATCAATATCCCTTTCTATTTTGGGGGACTGAATTGAAGAATTTGAATTCAT
Source organism: Picea engelmannii (assembly GCA_009831015.1). Lineage (NCBI taxonomy): Eukaryota > Viridiplantae > Streptophyta > Pinopsida > Pinales > Pinaceae > Picea > Picea engelmannii. The sequence continues at coordinate 176,270 of ML789467.1, forward strand.
AGATGATATACCTTTCTTTCCTATGGCCTTGATCTAAGATTTATCTTTGGAATTTGACCCTACATACTAATGAGTTGATGCAATAGTCTTGTGCTTCCCTTTATCCTTGAATTTTCTTAGTTGTAATTCTGGATGCAGTTTACAACATTGTGATTCGTCATTTCCCTTTTTCTTATAGTGGGAACATGCAGGTATTCCCTCATCTTGCTTCAATGTGGTTGAATTCTTACTCTTCCGTTTACCTTTCAGTTTCTTTTGGAACTTGAATGGCTTCTTATCTTCACTCACATGCTTACCCTTACTAGCCTCTAGATGTGTCGCTTGTACTGACACTTTATAAATGTTAGTAGGGATAAACATTAGAATAGTGTGACGAAGATATGAGTGCATGCATCCAATATACTTCAAACAAGTTTCATGAGCATACAATGGAATTCACTGTGATAATAATTTATTTTTGAATTCTTTTGTATATTCCTAAATGTTTTGGCCTTTAACCTATCTTAGAGTCTTCCACTCGATCATTTCCGTATGTGTATGTGCCAGTGGATAAAATTGTTTCCTTATAGACATCATAGATTTATCCCAGGAAGAGATTACTTTACCATTTTTATAAAGATTAAATTGTACCTTACACTCCCACAATATTATGGAAGTTCCACTTAGTCAAAGAGTATCTAATTGTATCCTTGCATCCCCATCCATAATCTTTTCAAACCTGCAATATACCTCTATCTATTTGATCCAGTTGTCCAATTTATTAGCATTCATTTCTCCATCATAGGTCGACAATTCGAACTTGACATCCAATTTTAGTAATGGTAGATTATGATTATACTTCTTATAAGACTTATTTTGTCAAAAATAATGTTTACTCGCTTCAGAATAAACTCATGACAATGATGAGGATGGTAAGGGGGATTTGAAGATCCACCACCTTCATCTCCTCCTTCTCCTTTTACCGAACATTATCTGATTAGAAGATTTTGAATTCTTCATTCCAACTCATTTATTGTTTCTTTCAATGATTGAAAGATAGCTCTGATCTCTTAGGGACTCATGGGATTATATTATTCTTCTCCTTTTTCAGAAGCCATCTTACGTCTTTGAAATCTCTTTCCAATTTCATACATATAACTTGCAAGTTTTACTTTACCAATTTTGAGTTTGGCTCTTGTAAGCATTCACTTTCAAAAACTTGTCAAACCTGCTATGATACCAACTTGATCTAAAAAATCCTTAGATTATTTTCAATTTTTTAATACGTAAAAAAATCTACTTGTTCTTCAAAATAAAATGATCACTTGACTGTATGAAAATTGCATGTGAATAAATTATCTAACCAAGTCCAGTTTAATGATAAAATAACTTGCAAAATAATTAAGCTTGAAATGAAAAACAATAATGAAATCCCATACACAAGGTGGAAAAACAAAGTTCACCCAATTTGGGCTACCTCTCCAGTTCCACTTCCAATAGAGACCTATTAATGCTCAAATGTTTGTGTTTTACAGTGACTTATTTACATGTTGCTCAAATGCAAAAACATAGTGCATCGTTGGATTCTTAGAAAACAATCATGCAAAATGAGTATAAAATTATTGAAATTTTGTCAAGGTACAATTTGGCATGCTTTGCAGTGTACCCTCACAACTTAGGTACCCCCGGGCATGAATTATGAGATTACCTCTGCATAAAAATAATGGGTGTACAATCCTCAGTCCACGCACCCATTAAATAGGGCGCCCCCTTAACCAATTTTTGAAATTGTTGGGTAGCATTAATTATAAATTAAGAAATTTATTATAACAAATGCCATTTTTGGCACATTGGTTATCAACGTTATGCTAAATCGTTGGCATAGTTGGCGAAGGTTATGGTGGATCGGGTTTCCAGTCCCTTCGACCTCTGATTATTCCTATGGATTTTGTTAGATATGGTTTTATAACCACATATATATATATATATAGTATGTGACTAGTCCATTGTAACTCCCACATTACTTTGGGTCATGGTCATATATACCTTTCATACAACCGAGGGTCGAGGGATTAGGCCCCCTCCCCTTTAAAAATCTATTCAATACAATGTTCAGGCTTAAATAGTTTTTGCAAAGTATGATGTTAAGTAAGATTGTGATGACACGTTGGTAGTGGGGTTTTGTTAAGTTTTATGGAAGTCGCGGGTTCGACCCTCGTCGACTCCATAATGTTTAACAAACAATTCCATTATAGGACAATGGGAGGTTTCCATGTGGCAGCCTCTCACTGGCTCATCCTTTCCATGTGTCATAATAGGAGTGGACAAGTTGTGCACCACTTGTCAATGTAACACACCCACGATGGGGCATAAAAAAATTTCTTTTCTTAAAGGACAGATTGTTTGTTCATGGTTTCTAATTTGGAAAGTCGGGGAAACAGTCTGACCTCCCGATCAAGGATCTCTGATTCTAAATCCAAATGACTCTCTGAGACCTTGATGGTCTCTCTCTGTAATAAAAAACAGACCCCTTCAACTTCTGGGTGTAGGTGTAATGGTACCAGCGACCTTCCCCTTCGCACCTACGGAATCTCAGAGTTTGGGTGCTAGCTCATTTTTTGATAAGCCCCTTCCTTGATACGACCTTGGACGATGGCCTTATGTAACCACATGATTGCGGGTTCTTCCAAGGGTGGTTTGAAACCAAACTACTTTTCACCCCAAAATTCACCTTGATCCTCCACGTGTCCTTTCTCCAAAACCATGGTCTGGATTGTGGCCCGCCCTCAAATTTTTAAAGTTCATGCACCTTCGTTCCTAGTAATGCAATGGGACCATCGATCTCACGACCTTGACGATGCTTCTAAATTGAAGGCTCAGATTCATCCTTTCTGAATCTACGGATCATATCTAATATTTCAAAATCAACGGTTGTGATTTATTTCGTGATTTGGGTTTTGGGAGTTTCACCTCTCAACTTTTTCTTCCTTCGTTAATAGATATCTTCTGGAGTGGAAGATCTGCTGACACCTGTCCTCCACAAACGAATGGTTCTGATGAGCTTCATCTCTCTGGCCTTTGGGAGTTCTTTCTCCTTCATTCACCCCTTTCTCCAGGAGTGATCCATACCTAGAGTTGTATATCCGATGCCACACGTCTACTCTGATAAACAGTCTATATCCTCTCTCCAAAAACACAAATATCCAGAGTGTCGGATATTCTGACACCTGTCCTCTCCAAATCAATGACCCTGGTCCTCTTCAGGACTTCGACACTTTTCAACCATGACCGAGTCAATGGTCCTTCGACCTCCTCCTTGATCAATGATCGATATCTCCTTCGAGACATCAGCACTTTCACCCACTGCTTTCCTCCGAAATCCCGCGATCTATCACCAGGCCTCTCTCTGGATCTGAGGATTCAGAATCACTCCGGACTTCAAGTTTCGGTAGTTTCAAATATCAACTGAAACCTTTGAATTGATTCTTCCTGAAGCCTCGGATCTGTTGACAGGTACCTCCCCTGATGACCAATGATCAGGATTTACTTCGGCGATTTCAAACTCTCCTTGACCACAAGCTCTCGCTTACGGGTTGTGGATCTTGCACCACCTGTCCCTCTTGGCTATGAACGGACCCAATTCACTTGAAGACTTCAGGACTTTTGCCAGTCAACCCTTATGTGCACACAAAGGTTAAAAATCATGCACTTTACCTTAGATCGGATGACTATCATCTCCTTGCGCTCAGATCCAATGGTTAGGATCTGTTCCCTTCTTAGTGATTATCCTCTACTTCCCTGGACGTTGATCTAATGGTCTAGGATTCTCCCAACTTGGAAGATTTTTGTAGATGTTCAAGGCCTCATCCTTCGTTCTTCCCCTTGGGTCTCACCTTTTCTCTTGAAAATGATATCTTGTGTCTCGCCTTTTCTCTTGAAAACGTTATCTCTTCTGAGCTTTTATGTTCTCTCAGACCGACGATAACAAAGGAATCTGTCACTATGTATATTTCCTAAGGGAGTCAAAACCATCCCTCTCGCAATAGTTCAAGGCCCGACGGTCATGATCTGACCAATACCGAGGTGTCTGTCGATCGACGGTTCACAGTAATTACGGGGCCCCAACGTGCGTGCTCTTTATCAGAGAGCTCAACCTCCGAAATTTGGAAAGTGTTCACTCAACTCTAGTCTAATCCTAGTCGTTGATCTCCCATCCCCAACGAGATCAACAATCTGGTTTGATTGTGGGCCATGAACTAGAAGGTCCACTAAATTCACCTTCGCACTCTGCAATGATTCCCAACCATCAATTAAATCGAGCGAATGGTGTTTGATTCGGTAACTCCAGTGATTATTTGAGTCGATATGACAACTGGGATGACCTCTCCTCCCGTTAAACGGCTCGCATCCATCTTCGTTATCAGATTATTAAGTCATGGGTAGTTCTGGTAACTTGATTGTCATCTACCTCCTAGATCTGACAGTCGGGACGGTTCCTGGGCATCCTTAGATATAAGGTTCAGAGTTAACTTTGGGACTTCGGGGATTCTACCTCCCTTACGATGAACTCACTCACTTCACCGAACTCAGGAAGTTCGAATAACTCAAAGGGTTAACTCCCACACTCTTTCCCATATCTAATGGTTGCAACAGACCGTGGCTTCTTCCGAACAGATTTCATTCGTTCATCTTCCAAACAAGGGAACCTTCCCTTTTGATACTTCATCCTCGCTACCCTTCCTGAGATTTGTTATCTCTAAAGGACTTAAGAGTTTTGCACTCTTTCTCTTGAACTTAATACTTGGAAGAATCCTTCCGTGCACCCCTTACGCTCATTCGTCAACTCTATAACTTAAGTGGTTCTTGGTCTCTGCCTACCTTGCAGAGAGGTTGTGGATACCTACACTATCTCTCTTGAGCTTTAACAAAATCCCTCCTCTAAGGGACACAGAACGACTAGGAGTGTCGACATGCGTACGTGAAACTATGCCCAAGGTCGACGAACTCACAGTTCATGGATCTAACTTAAGCCACCATAGGGTGCAAGCATTTACGAATACAAAACATGTCCATTGCATACTTGCTTAAATACACAATTTAAACAGGAATAGAGTGATATAGTATAACCATTAAGAAAACATACACATTCATGGGTCCTTCACAGTATACCCCATTTCATTACATAATTACAGCTTAATTTCACAGAGTATGAGAATACTTATCTATTACAAGTTGCATCCAACTAACTAACTATGGGTGTGTGCATTTCCACCCAACCATAGGCTCAGAGGCATCCATTTTTAGCACTTTGGCCACCCCCATGCCAAGCCATTATATCACTAGGGAATTTATGCCATCTCTCAGAGAAACTTTCTCTGTCACAATGACCCTTCGAGGTTTATCAAATGCTTCCTCAACATCAAACTCGTGTTCGGGTTCTTTAGGATGTGTTCTTGGCACTTCCTTTAGGTTCTCACATCTCTCTTACCAACTTGTCTTCTCCTCCCGTTTCTCTATATCTATCTTACCTTCCCTCCTCTGGAATTTTTTTCGGCCTGTCATGTTCCTTCTGTTAGAAGGAAGCTCAGGTTTGTAGGTCGCTGTGGTACTTCGAGCTGACATCCTACAGCTAGACCATGTTTCCACTCATGGGGGTGGTTGATGATTCAACCACCGGTCCTTTCTTCATTAACTGATTTATTTCCTCTAGAGATATCATGGATCGTACTTCAAGGCTTCACCCCAACATTCAGTTATGGGCAGTTTAACAATAATACGTTTACATTGGTCGCATGCCTTGGCATGGTAATCCTATTTTAAGATTAATTACAAGATGGGGGAAATAGGGTGTTACAATTCCCCTGCGCCCCTAAAAGTAACATCATCCTCGATGTTCTTTCTCAAAAACACCTGTCAATCCTTTTTCATTCAGTTGTTTCAGAAATCTTGATCTTTCTTCCTCGGTCAGATCCTCTTTTAGACCCTTAATCTTGGTCACCTTCTTTCAATAATTCTTGGACAACAAGCACATTAATCATAGTCTTATACGAAAACATTGCATATAAATTCCTAGGAAAATTTCACAATCTTAGCACAATAATTATCTGCACAGTTTGTGGATTTGTATCCACATGGTTGTTTTGCTATCCAAGCTCATTGTTTTCCCTTGGCATACCCATTGGGTGCATGATCCCAATAAATAGTTTACAAAAACTATTAAGGTCTTATCTTCCTTGCGGTCACTTACCCTCCAGGCCCAGGCTCAGACATCCCCTTCTCTGCTATACAGTCCCTTAGGTGATCCATCTTGCCTTGCCAAGGTTTTCTCGCACAAGAAGAACTACCCATCGTGTGCATAATCCCAATCAATAGTTTACAAAAACTATTAAGGTCTCCTCTTCCTTGTGGTCGCTCACCCTCTAGGCCCAGGCTCAAGCATCCCCTTCTCTACTATACAGTCCCTTGGGTGATCCATCTTGCCTTGCCAAGGTTTTCTCGCACAGAAAGAATTCCAGAGACTCTATCGAGTCTTACAGTCAAGGCATCCCTTAGACTTTCTCTATTAAGGCATCCCTCTGGCTTGTGTTACCTCAACGCAACATATGCTAGGAGATCATGGCTTACCACGGGGTTCTCATGGCTCAACAATAGCCATTTTTCATGCTTTTATAGCTTTAGAGCCTTTCGACTTAGCTAAAGTTAGGGACAAAAGTTACTCTCCTTCTCCTGAGTCAGACTCTATTTCATGCGATCGGATTATACTCTTTCTCACCCGTATCACAGGCATATAAAAATTCATGAGACATCATCATAAATTTTAAATTCAATTTTTTCTTGTAAATTTGTGACCCACAGATATCCAAATTCCACATTTTGTTTCCATATTTGTTTCGTACAAGAATTAGATTCATAATTATGGGACGTTCCTTTCCATAGCGGTTTGACTTAGAAGGCAATTGGTCTTCCTTATGGATTACAATGTTTCCATATTCAAGACTCCTTTGCTTCCTGCACTTTCAACTTCAATCAACCAAACAAATTGTTAGCTTTCATGCACATACATTTTATTACACCTTTTATAACGTCATCACAAACAATTTCAGAATTGTGCATACTAACAATCATAATCACTTTCTCAAAAAGGAAATACCATTCCTTGCATTTTGGCTCAGTAGGCAATTGGTCTTCCTTATTGGCTTACAATATTGCCATATCCAAGACCCATTTCCTCCTACAATTTCAACATTCCTCAGCCAAACAAATTGTTAGTTTTCATGCACATAACCTTTTCAAAATCAAGCATACTAATAGTCCAAGTCATTTTCATCTATTCAAGGATACAAAGCAAAATGATACATCATCCCTTACCTATGTATCATTTCATCCTACCAAATTTTTCAGAATGTAATTCAGATATAAATTGACCTTAATGAATGTGCCAACATTCATGGCCACATTCATACCCAATGCACCTTTGCATTGATTTTAAGTTTCCCACACTTTACGAAAAGTACTTTGTCATGGTGCATTGGAACTTATCCAATATTTTCACCATATGGTTTATTCATTCCCATTCATTGTTGCAGCAGGACTATGCTTCCGACTACAGGATGATCATGATTCCAATTCAGTACATATGAAACTACAAGTTTCACATGAATTCCTTTAAGTATTCCTCCTTCATTAATAACCAGGGTGCCAACACTCATGGCCACACAAATTTGGTTTTCTCTAACACCTATACAATGTAAGTAGAGATGTTGGAAGGTCTTCCTTCCTCAATGGAAATCCATTGTCTGTCCTTTATGCAAACATGCATTTCTTGGAAGCGATTCCATGCAACGTGCTACCTATGAGCACTTTTGTTTCAAATCATTCCTTGATTGGTCCATGTATTCATGAAATATCATTTCATGAATTCTTCCGAGGATTACAATCAGTCTTTACTACCAGAGGTTCACACCTCCATCATTCAATTTCTCCTTCCTGAATCATACTCTACTTGGGTATCCAAGGCATACAACTACCTTTCAATGTTCCATACATAACATTAAGACCGTAAAATACTTCAGAAGGGATTCTTACCCAATCCATTCATACCTTGTGCCACATAGGCATGAACATTTTTATACCTATTTTGGTCGTTAGAACCCCCTCTGATATTATCCCATCAGTGGTGCTCCATGGGGACTTTTAAAGTCCCTTCAACAATCTTTCAACAAGAACCTTCGCATAGTCATCCTATGATTGAGGTTGTTCATTATTGGCAACTGTCTTTCTCAACAGTTCCAATCTATTTCTTTCTGCACATGACATACATCATAAACATATTAGTCGTAATGTAAATTAAAAATGCAAGTACCATAGCATTTAAATTAATAAAAAAAATTCAGTCATGTCCTAGCATATCTGTATGCACTTCATCACATTATCCTTAATGTTTTCATGAGTGCAATACCGATAGTTCTCAATTGTTTTTGCAGTAATACAATCCTCATCACTACGGTGTTAAAACATTTACTTTCATTAGTGTACTAGCTTTCTTATCCCAGGGAAAAACATAATACACAACAAGAAAATAATTGAGGCGCTCCACTTCAAATTGTTTCTACATCGCCTGGGACTTTTCAGCCCAAATGAGTTATTTCTAAGGCCCCACTGTCTTTTCTCTGCTTTTTCAACTTACTCCCTGTTGGGATCTTCCTGCTCTTTTCCTTGAGCAACCTTGGTTAGGCCTCACCCTAACCTTTTTGGAATACAACAATATGCTTTAATAGAAATTTTTTTGTTCATAATGGATCATAAACCTATGCGTCCTGCACATTACCATTTGGTTATCATAATGGTCAATATTCATTTATTAGTCTTCTATTCCTTATATTATGTTTTTCAAAATGTAATCCATGATTCTGGTGTGTATATATATATATATATATATATATATATATATATATATATATAAAAATATAAGCTTGTGGCTCACTGCTTAATTCTCAACACTCATTATGGTTGTGACTTTGTTTTCCCGACAGAGTCTTTACACAGTTCCTCCACAGGGAACTCCTTCAACATGCAACTTCCTTATTTCATATCCATCACTATTTGTGATGGCCTCAACCTTGAGTTAGCTTCAACAGTTTACCAAATATCCTATAAGGAATATAAACATCCATCTTTGTCATGTACCCAAATTATGTATCCATACATATTCTGGTTTTGTTAACTTACATCCATGGTGTACTTAACCATATTCATAATCCTAAACATTCCTATAGCGGTCATAGGTAAGTTTCACATCCCACCTACATATCTACCTTTAAGATCAGTCAACTCAGGATTGTTCACAATCCTTCTCATATGATTCTCAAAGGCATAATCATTTGCCTCTTATTATGACAACAAAGCATCTTTGCTCATTTACTCTTTTTATCTAATTATATTAGTATTTCTTGAGGAAAGGGAATACATTCCCCCTCAAGATATTATTTGGAACATAACTTTCATGACTCTTCGGAATGGAGTCAGCCATGCATCCATAGTATTCATTTATTCTGGAGTAAGAGAAAATTTTTCTTTATATTTTACTCATCAGGGCAACCATATCGTATCTATAACTATAATCTTACATCATACATGTTCATCACTTTCACGTTCAATATCGTTCATACCTAACTAGTATTAATACCATGCTTCATATTAGGAAGCTCCACAATGCATTAAGCCTATGCACTCAAACATAATTAAACACGGATAAGTATTCATCCTGCTAGCTTATTGCTTGCACTTTTTCCATGTCATTCACACACATGGACATATCAGGCTTCTATATCCTTTTTCCCAAGGATCTTCCAATCATCCTTATGATCATGTATACACATTCATGTATAAGTAGGTGCATCTCTTGCACCTTTTTACCTCATGCATTCACTTGATAGTTTAATTTCATCATTAGTGTCCTTTAGTTTGATATTTCAGTCACTTACATGACTAATCTCACAGTCATATCTCGTATTGATGTTTCCTTCTCTCATGGAATTACCCAACCAGGGTCACTTTCCTCTTTATGCGACAATGTCTAGTAAGAAAACCTTCTTGCCTCAGCATCCATAGGGTTTTACCCATTTCACTTTTCTCTGGTCATGAGGAGTTATATACTTTGATTTTAATTTAAAGAAGTAACTATAACTACCAAGGATCTTACCTGATCCTATCATATTCCTTTAATCCCACAAAGGTATTAACCATTATATAATCCACCATCATTAGTGCTTGAAGTTCCAACTGCCCATGCTTAGAAGAAGTGTTACAAACACCAGGTCATTCATCCTTCGGGCTTCGGTTTCCCTTGATAGAACCCTACCACCTTCAACTATCCACATTCAAGTCTTATTATAAATGTTAATTAGCATATCCCTACTCCGGTATAAGTAGTTATCACTTAGACAAAGGGATAAAGAAGTTCTTCTACTGCAATTCAACAAGAATTCCCAAAATCACAGGTTCAATCTGCAGTCCTTCTCCTCAAGAAGTAAATGTAGATAAAAATACCTCCTTATGTGACTCGTACATGAGCCCAAGAAGGCCAAGTGTTATAACCATTCCCTGATACCAATTTGTAACACACCCACAACGGGGCATAAAAAAATTCGCTTTTCTTAAAGGATGGATTCTTCGTTCATGGTTTCTAATTTGGAAACTCAAGGAACCAGTCCAACCTCTCGGTCAAGGATATCTGATTCTAAAGCCAAACGACTCTCTGAGACCCTAATGGTATCGCTCTGTAATTAAATGGAGACCCCTTTGACTTCTGGCTGTAGGTCTAATGGTACCCGTGACCTTCCCCTTCGCGCCTACAAAATCTCAGAGTCTGGGCGCTAGCTCCTTTTCTGATAAGTCCCTTCCTTTATATGACCTTGGGCGATGGCCTTAGGTAACCACGTGATTGCAGGAGTAGCCAAGGGTGGTTTGAAACCAAAATACTTTTCACCCCGCAATTCACCTTGATCCTCCACGTGTCCTTTCTCCAAAACCGTGGTTTGGATTGCGGCCCGCCCTCAAAATTTAAAAGTTCGCGCACCTTCGATCCCCGTAAAGCTACGAGACCGTCAATCTCATGACCTTGATGGTGATTTTGAATTGGCATATCAGATCTATCCTTTTTGAATCTATGGATCAAATCTAATCTTTCAAAATCAACGACTGTGATTTATTTTGTGATTCGGGTTTTGGAAGTTTCAACTCTCAACTTTCACTTCCTCAATCAGTAGCTATATTTCGGAGTGGAAGATCTGTTGACACCTGTCCTCCACAAACGCATAGTTCTGATGAGCTCCAGCTCTTCGGCCTTCGAGAGTTATTGCTCCTTCAGTCACCCCTTTCTCTCGGAGTGCTCCATACCCAGAGTTGTATATCGGATGCCACGCATCTACTTTGATCAATAGTATATATTCTCTTTCCAAAAACACAAACCTGTTGAGATTTGTACCTTGGGAGGTGTTCCCCATGTGCTTTTTTCCTCCTTAGCACATGTGGGAAGGATTAGACACTTTGTACCTAGTACTTTTGTCTATTTTCACTTTGACTTTGGTTAAAGTGAATTTTGGTCACTTTTGGCAAAAGTGAGTATTAAATCACTTTGTGGTGATTTTGGAGACAT
>ML789467.1:193577-230579 GCA_009831015.1 Picea engelmannii
ATTCTTAGGTTTCCTATTCTTTCCTAAAGAGGGGCAAAGGAGTCTAAGGAGGGCGCATTGTTCATAGAGGGTTTTGCTTGTTGGAGGAGGAGGACTCTAGCTATGGAGATGAGATCAGTTGCATGAGGTTTTGAGGAGGAGGCCGCTATCTTTCCCCATGGGAGACTTGGAGCAGCTTGCTTCCATTATTTACTGGAGTTATTCTACATTTGAGGAGGGCGCATGGTCTTGGCAGGCTATTTCCTTCCTAGTAGCATATCTAGCCATCAGATTTCAGTGAGGTCAGTTGTAGAGTGAGGACATCAGCAGGAGCTTCATTCCTGTGGAGGGGTTTTCCATTCTGGCATCACAGTTGATTTCTGGAGCATTTACAGTGGTTCTGGCAGTTTTCATGGGGGGCGCACCATCCAGGAGTGCTTCTGAAAAATAGAGCTTGTGTATCAACTCAGTTGGAGTTGCTATTGTATTATGTTCCATCATTTATTGTGTTTACTGTAACCCTTATTTGCTTTTCCTCATATATACATCTAGATCTCAAACTGGTTTTCCCCGGGGGGGTTTTATCCAGGGTCATGTTGACCAAAAATACTGTGTCTACAAATGCATGCTATTAGTTCTTAGATCTGTCCATTATTCATCATAAAAGATGTATTAGGTGTGTTGTATTTATTTGAGATGCATGTACTAATTTCCTATGACTGAAACGACATGCTAGAGCACCCAAATTGAGAATACAACCATAACAATCATCTTAAAACTAAACATGACTGTTGGCTGTTATAAAACAGCAGAAAACTAAAAGAAGATAGCAGAAAACTTAGAGCCTTTGCTTGGTCAAAGACAGACCAAGAAGGCAAGCTGATAGGACCTGGATTTTTCACATGGAATCAGAACTTCAGTTGCTGATTTTTGGGGCAATTTGGACATCATATTGTGTGGCTGCTATATACTTTCATTTGGCAGATTTTGAGGACAGCCATTGACTCCTTCAGTGGTTGTTACTTGGCAGAATTTTTCAGTGGATTTTTGGGCAGTTTGAGACACCTTGAGATCAGTCTCTTTTCATGCCTACGCAGTAGGAGTGAGGCTGATTTCTTTGACCTCTTTTCACACCCATTTTGTTGGGATTGAGACAGTGTGTTCCTTGGCAGAGCAGCATCAGTTGGGGATTGCAGATTGGCAGTGATGTTAGCATCTCAGATGCGAGTTGAGGACAGGCTAGCTGGGGCTGGCAACTGGTCATCATGGAAGGCCAGGATGGTCTTCATCTTGGAGGACCTCGAGCTATGGGATATAGTCGAGGCGTTTGTTCCTGTGATTCCTGTGACTGCTCCCATCTTGGTGGAAGAATACAGGAAGAGGAACAACAAGGCGAAGAGGACTATTTCTGATGAAGTCCGGGATCACATTATACCTCATGTGACGGGGAAGACTCATGCATATCAGATGTGGGCATCGTTATGCAAGCTATATGAGAGCTCAAATGAGAACTGGAAGATGGTTCTTCATGATCGACTCAGGGGAATTCGCATGCTCAAGGATGAGTCGGTGACTTCATTCCTTGGTAGATTCACTCAGATCAGAGACGAGCTTAGAGCTGTCGGCGAGGTTGTAGAACCCAACTCTTTGGTGAGGCAAGCTTTGCATATCTTTACCAAACCATGGGGTCCATTCATACAGGGAATTGTTGCCAAAGAGGCCTTACCCACATGGGAGAGGATGTGGGATGACTTCATCCAGGAGGAGATCAGATTAGCATCAAAGACTTCTGGTCAGAGGCAGCAGCAGCAGCAGAAGAGAGGTCAAGGTGAGGAGGATCTTTCTCTTTGGGAAAAGGGAAAGAAGAAGGTCGGCCGGGGTGCTCGGCAAGGTCCCAAGACTGGGGACCAGCCACAGAGGAGTGGAGGAGGAGCAGAGAGTAGCAGTGGTCAGAGAAGTGGTAGTGAATCCTTTTGGAGTGTTGGATCTTCTGACACCTGTCCTCTCCAAATCAATAGCCCTGGTCCTCTTCGGGACTTCGAGACTTTTCAACCAAGACTAAGTCAACGGTCCTTCGACCTCCTCCTTGATCAATGATCGAGATCTCCTTCGGGAGTTAGACGCTTTCACCCACTCTTTCCTCTGGAAGCTCGCGGTCTGTCAGCATGTGTCTGTCTGGATTTAATGATCCAAATTCACTACGGACTTCGGGTTTCGATAGTTTCAACTCTCAACTAAAACCTTCGAAGTGATTCTTCCTGGAGCCTCAGATCTGTTGAAACGTACCTCCCCTGATGACGAACGGTCAGGATTTACTTCACTGATTTCAAAATCTCCTTGACCACAAGCTCTCACTCAGGGGTTGTAAATCTTGTGCCACCTATCCCTCTTGGCAATGAATGGCCCCACTTCACTTTGGGACTTCGGTACTTTGGCCAGTCAACCCTCCTGTGAACAAAAAGGTTAAAACTCATGCACTTTACCTTAGATCGGACGACTATCGTCCCCTTGCACTCATATCCGATAGTTAGGATATGTTCCCTTCTCAACGCTTCTCCTCTGCTTCCATGGTTGTTGATCTAATGGTCCAGGCTTCTCCCAACTTGGAAGAGTTTTGTATATGTTCAAGGCCTCAACCTTCGTTCTTTCTGCGAGCCTGACTATCTTGGGTCTCGCCTTTGCTCTTGAAAACATTATCTCTTCTGAGATTTTCGATTCTCTTAGACTGACGATACCGAAGGACTCTATCACTCCACATATTTCCTAAGGGGTTCACAAACATCCCTCTCGCAATTTCTCATGGCCTAACAGTCATGATCCGACGAATACTGAGGTGTTCGTTGATCGACGGTTCACAGTAATTGCGAGGCCCCAACATGCATGCTCTTTATCAGAGAGCTCAACCTCCAAAATTTGGAAATTGCTCGCTCGACTCTGGTCTGATCCTAGACGTTAATCTTCCATCCCCAACGAGATCAACAACGTGGGTTTATTGTGGGCTGTGAACTAGCAGGTCCGCTAAATTCACCTTTACACTCCGCAATGATTCCCAACCGTCAATTAAATCAAGCGGTTGGTGTTTGATTCAGTAACTCCAGTGAGTATTTGAGTCGATTTGACGACCTGGATGGCCTCTCCTCCTGTTAAACAACTCACATCCATCTTCGCTGTCATATTCTTAAGTCATGGGTAGTTTTGGTAACTTGACTATCGTCTACCTCCTAGATCTGACAGTCGGGACGATTCCCAGCCATCCTCAGATCTAAGGTTCAGAGTTAACTTTGCGACTTCGGGACTTTGGGGATTCTACCTCCCTTATGAAGAAATCGCTTAGTTCGTCGAACTCGCGAAGTTTGAATGACTCCAAGGGTTAACTCCCACACTCTTTCCCATATCCAACGGTCGCAACATACCATGGCTTCTTACAGACAGATTTTGTATGTTCGTCTTCCAAACAAGGGAACCTTCCCTTTCGATACTTCAACCTCGTTACCCTTCCTGAGCTTTTTTAGCTCTGAATGGCTTAAGATCTTTGTGCTCTTTCTCTTGAAATTAACGCTTGGAAGAATCCTTCCGCTCACCCCTTACGCTCATTCGTTAACTCTAGAAATTAAGTGGTTCTCGGTCTCTGTCTTCCTCACAGAGAGCTTGTGCATACATTCATTGTCTCTCTTGAGCTTTAACATAATCCCTCCTCCAAGGGACTCAGAACGAATAGGAGTGTCGACATGCATACGTGAAACTGTGCCCAAGGTCGACGAACTCACAGTTCGTGGATCTAGCTTAAGCCACCATAGGGTGCAAGCATTTACGAATACAAAACATGTCCAATCCATACTTTCTTAAATACACAATTTAAACAGGAATAGAGCGATACAGTATAACTATTAAGAAAACATGCACATTCCTGGGTCCTTCACAGTATACCCCATTTCATTACATAATTACAGCTTAATTTCGCAGAGTATGAGAATACTTATCTATTACAAGTTGCATCCAACCAACTGACTTTGGGTGTGCGCCTTTCCACCCAACCATAGTCTCAGGGGAATTCATTCTTAGCACTTTGGCCACTCCTGTGCCAAGCCATGATATCACTAGGGAATTTACGCCATCTCTCAAAGAAACTCTCTCTATCACAGCGAACCTGCAAGTCTTATCAGATGCTTCCTTAGCATCAAGCTCGCGTTTGGGTTCTTCGGGTCGTGTTCTTGGCACTTCCTTTGGGTTCGCACATCTCTTTTACCATCTTGTGTTCTCCTCCCGTGTCTCTGTATGTATCTTACCTTCCCTCCTCTGGAACGTTTTTCGACCTGTCCTGTTCCTTCTGTCAAAAGGAAGCTCGGGTCTACAGGTCTCTGTGGTACTTCAAGCTAACATCCTGCAGCTAGACCATGTTTCCATTCATGGGGGTGGTTGATGATTCAACCATCAGTCCTTTCTTCATTAACTGATTTCTTTCCTCTAGAGATATCATGGCTCCTACTTCAAGGTTTCATCCCCAACAGTCAGTTATAGGCAGTTTAACAATAATACATTTACATTGTCCACATGCCTTAGCATGGTAATCCTATTTTAAGATTAATTACAAGATGGGGGAAATAGGGTGTTACAGTCAACCTATAATTGGACCACTTGGATTGTACCTTGCCCAATCAACTGCCAACAATCATGTGCCATGTGTCACCCTTGCAGTGGTGAAACGTGTCACCCTTTTTCTTTTTTTCCTCATTTGGATTTTGACTTTTTACATGGTTTGATTGGAACTTTCACCACTTATAACTTTTGCATACGAACTCCGTTTGAGGCAACTTTTTGCGTCATTGGAAATCTATCGTTGATCTCTACGAATTTATGGAAGTTTGTATAGAGTTTGGGACAGTCGAATGAGCATTTCCAAACCATTTTGGACCTTTGTGGATGTTCCATATCTTTTTGGACCTTTGTATGCGTTCCTGGATCCTCCTGGATCAAATATTTTGCATGATTCTAGTAGGAAAATCATTGGCAATATCTGTAGAATGTTTTTTCCATGTAGCCGAGTAATTATTTTTCCTTCAATCATCAAAACTAATTGTCACTTATCACACACCAAAGTTCACATATTCAACAAAAAAATATCTCAATGATAGAGAATAAGAATAACCAACTAGTCTATCAATAACACTAAATTATAACGTCCATGGTTCTTGGGCTCATGAGACATTGTTGGGTGATGGGAGGGGGAATGTGAATCACTATCCTAAGTAACATCTAATCCAAGATCAAGTTACATATGCGAAGAATACATAGGCGACGACTGAGTAAGTAATGTTGTAGTACCCAACAACATCATATCCACAATTGGAATAATAGAGGGGTCACATATTTTGATTGTTTAGTGGGAAAATAAGTAAATGTAGTGGATGTTGGAAAGGATTATGGTAGTGGCAGGAAAGAAGTCACCAAAGACAAATGTGTGAGTGTGCTTACAACAAATTGCAAAGTGGGGTGAAAAAGTCCTAGATCATGTCTGGTAGAGTTTATGAGGCATGACACATAGAAGATTACAATATTTAGGGAGAATTTTAGACTATGAGCCAATACTAAAGAAGTGATGACATGTTCCATCTCGTAGCAATTTCGGGAAAATGAACCATAATGGTCACAGAGCTTCAAAACCAGTATGTTCAAGTAGGGTTTGTCCATGAGTTTTTGATATATGGAAAAGTACCATTGTTGGAGCTACTTGATATTCTATGGGGCCATAGTGCTCGATCCCATCAAATTTGAGCTGAGTGCACTTATTGCATGCAATCCTTTGCTATTGGAGCATCTTCTCTGAATAGATTTTCATTAGATAAATATGTTCTTGATAAGGAAGAGATTCAACTTGTGGGTGAAAATTTTATGAGTTGAATGAGCCCTTACTGTAAAATAGCATGATGTAGAATGTGAGGGGGATCCCCATTAAGTTCATTACTCTAACGATAGAAAACCAATCCATACAAACGAAGATAGCGGAACCTCAGTTCATTACTCTAAGAGGTCACAATATAGAAAACTGATCCAAACAATCGAAGATAGGGAGAAACTCAGTTCATTATTCTCACAAGTCCAATTTAGTCTGTAACGCTCAACAGCAGCAATAATAATAACAGTGTAGACAAAGGAAGTTGTCATAATCTTACATATAAATCATAATACACACTGAAAGCATAATACATAATCTGTATCACCTTGCCGGTTTCATTTCCTGGCACCAGTAACAATACTTCAATAGACTACTGATATACAAACATAAACTTGACAATCTTATTCTATCAATTAGCAGATCTTCCGTTATTATTACACGATGGTGCAGGAGCCATGTTCGTCTTCGTTCCAAACATACCAAACCTCTTCGGGAGCAAAAGTATTATGGTATTGCGGCCACAGTATTTCGGATTTGCTTGAACTACCATAGGATGGAGGACAGCACTTTACTAATCTGCATGAACAAGCCGAGGATGGAGGGCAACATTTCGGTGACTCGCACACCGGAGGACAATTCACCCATTTCTCGCACACCGGAGGACAATTCACCCATTTCTCCTCGGGAGGAGAGGCGGGGTGAGGAGGTCGTGCAGATTGACAGCAGTTTCCTAGGCTGCATGAACAAGGCGGGCATGGAGGACTGCACTTTGCCATGCACGCCGGACAACATTTCAGTTCGCCGTACTCCTGACCACATTTCTCACATTTCAGCTTCGGAGGAGGCGGAGGAGGAGAACACGCGTGACAATATTTCGGTGGGTCGATCTCCTTACCACATTTCTCACATTTCAGCTTCGGAGGAGGCGGAGGAGGCGGAGAAAGGGGCTTCGGAGGAGGCGGCTTCGGAGAAGAAGGAGGTTTCGGAGGAGGATTGGGCCCGAAGGAGACCAATTCAGCGCACCTGAATTTCTTTCTGAGCAACATGGTCATGCAAGCGGGATCTGCGTCTCCGATCACAGTCAAGGTGCTCTCCTTCATATTGATCGTCAGGGAATCGATTCCTGCAATCACCGAAACATTCAAAAATATTTATACCAAAAACAAATTGAATCGCGAGAACCCAAATAGTTATTACCTTCGATATTCGTAACAGAATGCAAGGCGACCTTCTTGCATTTGGAGCACTGCATGTCCAACCGTATCACAGCTTTCTGCAGATCAGTGAACATGTCAGCATTAACGAACAAATAATCAAACCCTAAATCTCCTACACGTATGTACTTACATATGCCATCTGAGACTGTTATTCCTCCGCTGAGATCGATCTGACGAATAATAGGATTTGAAGGCCTCTCAGACAAAACGCAAAACACTCTAGAGACAATCCCAGAAGCCGCTCGGCCCAACTTTATTTATAGGAACGACGGATGGAGGAATGAATTGTTTTACACAACAAAGAGAAGAACGCATCGGACTGACACAACCCCACAACAACCATATAAAGCCGAAGCTATGTTGCCAAGTCCTAATGATTATGGAGTAGGCTAATTTGGGCAATTTTCCATCTCAAGTTCATCTTTTCAGGAAAAAAAAAAAAAAAAAAAAATCTGGTCAGATTTTTAAGGGTAATTTGAATTTCGCATGGATCAAAATTTCATATATTTCAAAATTTTACTCGAGAAATTTTGCCCCATTTTAAACCAACCCAAATACTCAGAAAATCGATCAAAATTCTAAATTAACCAGAAATTTAAAATCCAACAGCAAAAAAACATACAGAAAAGATAACTCAGAAAGAAAAATGGCTCCCAAATTGTCCTACTACAATGATCATTGGATTGTGAATGTCAACAATATGGTAAGAGTTGGCATCAAATCAATCCTGTCATGTACACTGTAGGAGATGTCAGCTTCTAAGATGAAGTAGTGGACAGACTTTGTTTCTTAGGTGTGTTGACTTTTTAAAATTATTGAAGTTATAAGCTTTAAAAAAATATTTAATGATTTTTATAAATTTATTTAAAAATAAATTGTTTTAATCATGGTTATAAATTTATTAAATATTTAAAATTTAAAAATATAGGTTAAAGATTTGTTTTTAAGGTGAGATAGTTTCTCATGAATAATAGATTTTTTTTTTAGCCATATAACTTTTCAAGAATAATAATGATAAATCAATTTAAAGATATTTTTAAATGATATAGATTTTTTTAGATAATATAGATTTGTTTTTATGAATAATAATGATGAATCAACTTAAAGATATTTTTTTTAGTGATATAGTTTTTATGAATAATAATGATGAACCAACTTAAAGATTTTTTTAGGTTATATAGTTTTTCATAAATAATAATGATGAACCAACTTATATTCAAAAGATTTTTTTTTAAGGGATATACTTTTTCAACAATGATAATGATCAAACAAATTATATTCAAAAGATATTTTTTTAAGTAATATAGTTTTTCATGAATAATAATGATGAACCAACCTATATTCAAAAGATATTTTTTTAAGTAATATAGTTTTTCATGAATAATAATGATGAACCAACCTACATACATTCATGTAAAACTATTAATAATGATTATATTTAATATCAATTGACAACTATATTAGAACAAATTTTATTAACTGAAAACTAAATTATCATAAATTCTACCCCTATCGGAAATGACTTCAAAAATAAAAATCTATATACAAATCAGTTACGCATCCACTACTCTACCCAATAAGGCGGCCACAACGCAAATTATATTACCAATTTGACACGGCTTGTTTGTCCAATTATAACCGAATAATTCATTTGTTCAATGAAAAATGTGAATGGTAACAATAAAATCGACGGTCGCTTCAATTGTAAAGTGCCACTTATAGTTCATATAATGCAATTACGCAAGTCAAAAGTCATTATCGACAAATTTCGCATCTCTCCATAATTCGAATGTAATAAGTAAAATGTTCATTATGAAGTATTTTAAAAATCTCATCAGCATAAGAAAAAAATTTAATGATTAATTTAATCTCATAAAAGAAAATTGAAAACGTGATAAATAAATAATGTTTCACCGAAACTTAGAAATCTCAATCTTATTAAAATTATTCCTGAGTCAATCCCATCACTATTTTTTCATAGTTGTTCGTAGCATGCATCTTGAAATTAAATTGCATTTGCGCTTTTAGTTGGATGATGAAGTCGTGCATAGGCGAGAATGTGCTCAGCGTAACCCGAAGTAAATTGGGTACGAGACCAATCCAATGGGTACAGCTTAAAAGGCCAGTGGCTGTGTGGGTTCATTGCCCTTCGGAGTAATAGCTGTCATTCAAATTTAACAATTGAGAACACTATGGAATCATTAAGGATATTAGACGAACACTACCATTATACACGCAGCTTTGGATCAGTAGATTCTTTGTGGGATTTGACAAAATGAGAAACAAAGAAGATAACATAGAGAAGCTGAAATTGGAAACAAGAAGGGGTGTATTTTATTAAAAGAAAAGAGCTGAGCTAAATAGGCTCAAGCAAATCAAGAAACAAAACAAGAAATCTTAACGAACTTGTACAGTTGACCAGAATTGCTGACAGTGTATAATTGTATATGTTGAGGTTACAGTTATTACTCGAAAGGCGTATACGTATTGGAGATAGGCACAATTAATCACCTTTTAATCTAAAATTCTAATCCGATGGCTAACAATTGAAGATGTTAGCATATTCTTAGTCGTCCTCTCAAATCAACTAATGAAATTTAATATTGATAACTTCCTTGCATTTATAAATGCTTACTTTTACTTGTTTACTTTTTCACATTTACTTAATATGATTAATCTGCCCTAACTAGTGATTGCCAAATTTACCTAATTAACCAGGATTAAAGTGTCATATTGTTGCACGTACTTGTTTTATTTTGAGGATATATTTATGAATTTGAAAAGGCAGACTCTTGAATTCCACATTTGTTGAATGTACGTGTTTTATTTTGGGTATATATTTATAAATCTAAAGCAGCCAACTCTTGAATATGAAGCGGCTGACTCTTAGATTCATCAACCACTTTTGAATCTGAAGAAGCCGACTCTTGAATCTAAAACGGCCTATCGACGTTCATCAACCACAACTTAAGTCACTGTGCAAGTAACTAACAAGATTAAAGATTTTGACTCCTAATATTTACGTTATTTTTTCTTTTACTTCTCCTTGATAACATCTGGGAAACAACTTGGCAAAGACAAATGGAACTTTGACCCTAGACTAAATACGAGTTTTCACTTCCCTTTATGGGATAATCCCTGATGAGCAACCATTGCCAATCTTAGCTATGGTGAGATGGGCTTGTGTTTAGACATTTCTCTTGCGATGTCTTCTTGCAATTTTGGGGGCTTGTTTAATCATTACTAGATTTAGGAGAAAGTGTGAGAATAATTATTTGAGATGTTGATCATCAATTTTGGGGGCTTCTTTAATCAAAACTAGATTTAGAAGATATTTGAGATGTTGATCATCAATTTGGGGGGCTTCTTTAATCAAAGCTAGATTTAGAAGAATGTGTGAGAAGAACTATTTGGGATGTTGATCATTGTTCATATAAGAAGTCATTAAGAGGGTGGTTGGAGAGTTCCCTATTCCAGTGTCCCAAGAATGCAAGAATGCAGTATACCGATTTCTATGGCTCTCTATGTTGGCTTATTTGGAGCGAATAATGTTTATCAACATTCTCTCTTTGCTTTCCTGTGGCCGATCTAAACCTAGTTCTTGGATTTGCCAAGAGTACTTGCTGATCTAACCTAGTTCGTACTTCAAGGGAAGTCTTGTGAAAGGATTGGTTTTGTTCAGGCTAAATGTAATCTTTTGGTGATTTTGACCCCTTAGATATTTGTAGGTTATAGTTTCTTAGTTAATGGTTGAAATACTAGCCCTGTAAACCAGGAACATTTTTAACAAACAAAAACTAATGTTATCTACAGTTATCTATTTTTTTGGCATGAATGTCCATGTTCTCAAGTGGCCTTGTTCAACTATTAGTAGTGGAGCTTAAAAAAATAAAATAAGTTTAGTTAGCCTTTGTTGTTTGGGGTTTGAAGAGTGTAATCATTATTACTAAAGAATAACTCTCGCTAAATTGGACATTGACTTGGCATTTCTCATTCTGGTTTTTGAAGGTCATATTCATTAGGACTGAAGGCTAATAGAACGATGTTGTTGATGGGAAATAAAAATCCAAAACATCAAAAAAAGTTAATGTGAGAGAAGTAAAGATTTTACCAAATTCCAACACTCGATCTCTCATAAACTTTATTTAAAATATTTAAGTGACAAGTATTTTGTCCAATTTTACATTAACGAGTGGTGTTTTTTTTACGTGATATATTTACATTATTCAATTTGAGAAGTCTTACCAAATTACAACACTGATCTCTCATAAACTTTGTTTAAAATATTGAAGTGACAAGTATTTTGTCAAATTTTACATGAATCAGTGCTGTAATTTAGCATGAACCAGTGCTGTTTTTTTGACATGAAATATTTACATTCTTCAAATTTGAGAAGTCTTAACTTCAAACAAAAATACCGTGCAATCGATATTTTCAATCTTCCTCATAAAAGAGGCCTTGCTTTAGACATATTTGAGAATGACATCTAAAGTAATGCACAACAAATGAAAAAGGGATAGTAATACAATCCATTTTGTAATTCCTTATTCAAGAATCTTTGTGAACTTAGATATCGAAAATAAAACAAATCAAAATAATACAAAACCAAAACGATTACATCATCCTATACGAACACATAATTGGATCCTCAGACCATAGAGGCAAATCCCCTAGAACTCAAAATAGCACAACAAACATTTATAATGACAAACAAACACACCAACTAGCACTCTCTTATAGAGTACACTCATATATAATCATTTTAGGTAGGATATTTGAAAAGATTCCATATGTTAGGATATTTAGTCACTTAGGAGTTAATTAAAATTTATTTGGTCTAATGTGTTATTAGGTAAAAGTGTGTTTCTTAGTGTGTTTCATTAGTATGCATTTGTAGTTAGGAAATCCGACGGTCACGATATGTTCCTGACATAGAGTGATCCAATGGTTCATATTCTCCTCAATCTTAATGGAAATTGAGTTGTGTCTTAACACCCGATTGGTCTTTGATATTTATTTAAAGAGCATGGAGGGTCATTTGCCGATGATTGATTGTGAAAAATTCTCTTGTAAAATCTCTCTGTAATCTTTTTCTTTTGCATTAATACACTGCTTCAAGTGGCCACGCTGGCTCGGGTCGTGGATATTTCCCCATAGGGTTTTGACCACGTCAAAACATTGGTGCGTTGATCTTTGATCTGGTTGCAGAGTATTATTTTTGGTTTTTATTCGGTTTTATATTATTTGTTTCTGAGTTGTTACTCTTTTAGAACTTTTCCCCACACCCTCAGCAAATCAAAAACAGATAAGAAAATGTGCATCTTTTGGGTAAGCTAACCAAAATGTAACCCTTGTTGTCATCAAGAAGCAAAAAAAAAATTCTTGTGTGAAAAGAGTTTTTTTTTAGCATGCTCTCCAAGACCGTTTTCCACAACAACAAAAACAACACCTTCAATCCTCTTGCTAAACAACACAATATGTTTTACTAGCCCATTTGGTTAAAATTTTTCTTATTAAGTAAGAGGTCTTGAGTTCAAGTCTCTCAGTTTGTTACATTTTTTAAAAAAGTTCATGATCCATTGTAAAGTGTATTTCACTTCAAGTATAAAAGTGAATCACTATAAGTAGTATAAAAGTTAATCACTATAAGTAGCTTTAATAGTTTATTTTAGAGTTATTTATTTTGCATGCAAATTTTCTTTTATAAAATAACTTCATTGTAAAAGTGATCGCCATTTTTTTTAATAAAAGTGGGTCACTTCATAAAACAACTTACATCACCATGTGGTCATTTGGTTACCGGTTATGTTTTTGTTTTAAAGGGAAAAACTTTCACATCTGAAGTTCGTTTTTAGTGTCGTTTTTTTAAAACCGCATAATTTTTTTAAATATTTCCATCTAGATCATCAGTTTCAGTTTTTAAATCCATATTATCTACATATATCATATGGATTCTTCCAATAATCTTTTGTTTACTACCACCAACTAATTCCAATGGAAATCTCATATGGCGGTATTATTAAGAAGTAAAGGCTTGTACCGGATTACCTTGGGAAAGGAAAACGAACCCACTGATGTTGATAAGAAAGTCGAATGGGATTTAAGGTTCCACCTTAAAGAAAGTAATGACCCCGATGAAGCTTGGGAAAAGATTGAAACTGTGTTTGGTAAACTCAATATTATTCGAGCACAACAATTAGAAAATAAAGTAGTGACTTTAAATCCAAGTGATTTTTCTTGCATTGGAGACTATCTATCTAAGTTTGAAACACTCAGAATTTTATGTGAAAAATGTGAGATAGAGATGGAGGAAGAGTGTTGCATCTATTTTATTCTCTCTAAGCTAGGTATTGCATATTATGTGTTTGTATCTACCTTTTATTCCATGAGAGAGGCATTAGGGACAACTTATAAAAAACTCACTCTTGAGTCCTTTTGTGCTTCTTTGATTAGAGAGGAAGATAAGCTTGTACAACTTGGAGTGATCAGCACTGCAGGTACCTCCAACAAAGCCTTAGTTTCCCAATAGAAGGATAAACCCAAGAATCTCAAGAAGCAACATCCTCGCTACAATAATAAGAAACATAAGGGTCCCAAACCCGCTCAGACAACTTCAACTCCTAATGGTGACAAAGGAGCAAAATATAAAAATAAGAATACTGACAGACATTGCAACTTTAGTAACAAAAATGGTCAAGATAAGTCCAAATGTTTCAAGAAGATGGAAGCATTAGAAGCAGCGATGAATAAGCACAACATCAGTATTGATTTTACTTCTTCTTCTTCTCATGGACATGCACTTTCTGCTTTTGGTTTCTCCTTCAATAGAACTTCTACTTCTTCTTCGAATGAGTGGCTTATTGATTCTGGAGCATCTTATCATATGGCTAAGGATAAAGACATATTTTCTTCTCTAAATGAATGTAACACCAAGAATTTTTTTGTTGGTGATGATAGATCTCATAGTGTTGTAGGATCTAGAACAATTCAAGTAGATAATGGTCATTTCAATCATGTATTATGTGCTCCAAGTCTTTCTTGTAACCTTCTATCAGTATATCAAATCACTCATTCAGGTGAAGGTAAAACTGTAGAGTTTTCAACTCCAAGTTGTAATCAAGGATCTAAAAGATCCTAAGCATGTTATTGCAACTAGAATTGTTGATGATATTACTAGGTTGTATAAGTTTGAAAACTTTGGGACATCATCTTTTTCATCAGTTTTTGTTTCTTATAGCGATGACTTGAAAAAACTTTGGCATGAGTGCTTTGGTCATCTAAACTATTGCTCATTGCAACAACTATGTAATCAATAGATGGTGAATGGTCTTCCTCTTGTTTCATGCAGATATGGTATTTTTGTCAGTTGTGTTCTCAACAAACATCATTGAGATAGTTTTGACAAACGTGCCTCTTGGCATGCCTCGGGACCTTTGCAGCTTGTTCACAGTGATTTATGTGGACCACTTTCTTCTCCTTCTTTTTCTGGATGCAAGTATTTCTTAACTTTCATTGATAAGCTTTCTAGGCATACTTGGGTTTACTTCTTAAAACTTAAGAGCAAATTTTTTGATAAGTTTTTTGCCTACAAGGCCCTTGTAGAAAAGCAATCTGGACATCAAATTCAAAAATTAAGAACATATAATGGAGGCGAATATGTGAACAATAATTTTACAAGTTAATGCACTACATAGGGCATCCAAATGCAACACACTATTCCATATACACCACAACAAAATGGTGTTGCTGAGAGAAAGAACCGCACATTAAAATAAATGGCTAATTATATGATCCAATATAAGGGATTAAGTCTAAAGTATTGGGTGGAAGAAATCAACTGTGCAAACTACATAGTAAATCACACTCCCACAAAATCTCTTAAAAATATAACACCGAAATAAGCTTGGACTAAAATTAAACTAGATGTAAGTCAATTCTGTGTATTTGGAAGTATAACACGGGCTCACATTCCTGATGAGAAAAGGAAAGCATTGCATCCTAAAAGTGAGAAGTGTATATTTGTTGGTTATTTTGAAGATGTCAAAGAATATAGACTTCTTCAACCACATTGTAATAGAATTATTATTAGAAGAGATGTTAAATTTGATGAAAATATCTTAGCCTGCAAGTCTAATTTGACAATTGTGCCTTCTTTGGCCTGTGAACCATCTTCGATGTTTGTTCCTTCTTTTGTTCCTATTATGGTTTCTTCTTCAGATGATGAAAGTGAGAATGAAAATCCACCTCTTCCTACTCACCTTCCTCCAGATGAGTCCTTTGAACCTAAACCAACACCAGTTCCACCGCTTCCTAGATGGGTTTGTTCAACACGAGAAACAATTGGTGGTCTTGTTGGTGATCCATCAGATCAGCATCGAACATGTTCACAGTTCCAATGAGCCTCTTCTTTTTTGGCTCAAGTTTTAGAGACTCATCATCCAGAGACATTTGCAGAAGCTTCAGGTCATCTAGATTGGGATGCAACAATGAATAAATACTATCGTTCCTTAATGGCCAACGATACTTGGGATCTTGTACCTCTTCCAAAAGGAAGAAAATTTGTCATTTGTAAATGGGTCTACAAAACTAAGTATGCATCAGATTGAAGTGTTGAAAGACACAAGGCTCGGTTAGTTGCAAAATGATTTTCCCAATTTGAAGGAATTGACTATAATGAAACCTTTTCCCCTATAGCCAAATTTAATTCCATCTGCCTTGTTCTTTCCCTTTCTACCTCACATAAATGGGAGGTCCATTAGATGGATGTCAAATCTGCCTTCTTGCATGCAGATTTGTAAGAATAAATCTACATGGAGAAACCTCTTGGCTATGTCTAGAATGACTCTAGACTTGTTTGTTGGCTTAAGAAATATCTTTATGGTGTTAAGCAAGCTCCCCAAGCTTAGTATGCCAAAATGGAAAACTTTCTTATTGACACCGGATTCTCTAAGTATCATTCTGGTTCTAATGTATATACCAAGAAGATACGAATCCATCTCATAATCCTTGTCCTTTATGTTGATGAACTTATCCTTACTGGCAGTGACTCAAAACATTTTAACCATGTGAAAATCAGCCTTAAGAATAAA
This sequence comes from Picea engelmannii, assembly GCA_009831015.1. Taxonomy (NCBI): domain Eukaryota; kingdom Viridiplantae; phylum Streptophyta; class Pinopsida; order Pinales; family Pinaceae; genus Picea; species Picea engelmannii. The sequence continues at coordinate 209,756 of ML789467.1, forward strand.
TTTGAAATGACAGACTTAGGTTTTTTGCTCTATTTCCTTGGCCTCCAAGTTTTGTGAACCAATGAAGGAATTTTGATTTCCCATTATAAGTATGCTTGTGACCTTATTCATCACTTTCACATGGATGATTGTAAACCATCCCCTTCTCCCTTCCAGTCTGGATTCAATCTAGCTGCCACTTGTACTTCTCCTGAAGTTGATGCCACCTTGTATCGTCAGTTAGTTGGTAGCCTCTTATACTTGACTCATACCCGTCTTGATCTTTCCTTTGTTTTTGGTATTGTTGCTCGGTATATGCAAAAACCCCATGAAAGCCATTGGAAAGAAACCAAAAGGATACTTCGGTATGTCTGGGGTACAGTTCAGTTCAGGATACATTACAATTCAGAGGGGACTCCTTTATTGGTTTCTTTCACTGATTTAGATTGGGCTGACGACCCTGATGATCGGAAGTCTACTCCAGGTTATGTTTTCAACCTTGGTTCAGGACCTGTCACTTGGGCCTGTAAGAAACAACAAGCTATTTCACTTTCTTCGGCATAAGCAAAATACCGAGAAGCGGTAAATGCAGGTTAGGAAGTGTTGTGGCTTCAACAACTCCTTTTAGAGTTTGGATTCCAGCATAAGCATCCGACCAGCCTTTGGTGAGGCAATCAGAGTGCCATCAAGCTCGCCAAAGACCTAGTTCAACATCAGCACATCGAGCTACACATGCACTTCATCAGAAAGTTCATTCATGATCAAGTTATTGAAGTGCTCTTTTGCCCTACATAAGATCAAGTTGCAGACATTTTCAGAAAGTCTGTTACAGAAGCGGAGTTTTCCAAAATTCAATCTATGTTAGGAGTTCAGGAAGTTGTCATTAAGGGGGTATAGTCTCAAATGCCTCCTTCCTTATCCTATTGTGTCATTATTGCAAATCCTTCAATCCTATCCCAAGTTGTTCTTAAGGGGGGATGTTAGGATATTTAGACACTTAGGAGTTAGTTAATATCTACTTAGTCTAATGTGTCGTTAGGTAAAAAAAAAATTCTTAGTGTGTTTACTTAGTATACATTAGTATGCATTTGTAGTTAAGAAATTCGACAGTCACGATATGTTCTTGACATAGAGTGATTCGACGATTCATATTCTCATCTATCTTAATGGCCATTGATCCTTGGATTAACACCCAATTGGTCCATGATCTCTATTTAAAGAGCATGGAGGGTCATTTGTCGATGATCGGTTGTGATAAAATATCTTGTAAAATCTCTCTGTCATATTTTTCTTTTGCATTAATAAGCTGCTCCAAGCAGTCGCGTTGGTTGGGGCCATGGATGTTTCCCCGTAGGGGTTTTACCACATCAAAACATCAATGTGTTGATCTTTGATCTCGTTGTGTGAGTGGTTACTGAAGGTGTTCGTCTTCTTTTGGAATACCTGTGTTGTCTAACACCTTAGTGATTGTTGTCTTTCACTCGGTTAAGTGGAGTTTGCAAATTGAACATTTTGTCTCCAACTTTAAAGTTCTTCAGGTCAACGCATCTACCGATGAAGTTATGTGTACTAGGATGTTCACATCTTCTTGGGAGGTCCGCTTACTCAATGTTTCATCGAATTCCTCCATGACTTGCTCTGTTTTCTTTTTGTCTTTTTCACAAAGGCTTTGGATCTATAGTGGCTTCATAAAAGTACAAAACTAGCCACAGTAGTCCCTAATCACGCTATCGAAGTCATCTCAAGTTGGGATGCCTCCTCATCTACAAAGATGACTTTGTGTCAGGAATCACCATCACTTTAGTGTCCCATAGTTGTTCATGATTTCAGAAGGAAAAAGTCAAAATCTACGCAACCTCTTCAACCTTCCCGACAAATGCACGATGCTTTCTTTGATGGCTTCTTCTCTAGGGGTTTTTTGTATGTGCATCTGCTTTAGGTCATCCACTTCTTCATGTTCCTTTATCACAAACCACGCCTATTTGGTCATACATATTGTTTCCTTCATTACGATTGTTTGTCTAGATATCTTCCTCGCTTCTTCGGTTAAGAAGTGATACTCTATGTAGCAATATTTTTTAAACCTATAAATAAATACCTTTTACGTGGACACTAAGACGAGTCTTATTTAGTTTAGTTGGGCATTACGCCTATTTAAGGTACATTTTTACTTCAAGTTGTCCTCTAAAAAGAGACTTGGGTATCTTCAATGATCTTTTGTAGGCATTTTGTGCATAACATTTTAATGAATTGATTTAAAAATGATCCAGGAAAACAAAGAAAACGGGAAACTCAGTTTATTATTCTCATAATAAAAGGTCACAATTTAGTTGGTGGTACGTAACGTTAGAAAAATAAGTAATAACATAGTAGGCAAAGGAATTTTTTTTTATTTTAATTAAAAGCCATAGCACACAATAAAAGCATACAACTATCTGCATCACCATGCAGGTGCCAGTTATGGGAACTAGTAACGACACAAACATACTTCAATACAACATTGATACCCTTAATAGAAACTTACATACACCGTCTTCAGAATCTCATCCTTTGAAGATTGTTATGAAAATATATGACAAATTATATGAATTCAAGGGCTCTCAAACAAAAGGAAAAAATTCCCAAAACAATCCAAAAATCCACTCAACCACTGAATAACTATAGCAATGGTAGATGAGTAAATTATTTTCCAAAAAAATGGATTAAAACAAGCCTAGACCAACCATACAATAGTTTGTTGATCACCTACTTCCTCAACAGAGAATAAGACCATTGGATGAGAGCATGTGGGAGTTCCATATGTTAAGTGAAGGCAGTGGGATATGGACATGCTCGTTTAATGGCAATTCACATGTATGCATTAATTTATTCTAATATAAGGGTGAATCTATAAATGAAATCTAAGATCTAAAAAATGTTTATTTTATAAAAATTTAAAATATTAATTGTTAAGTGATTTTAAATGGATCATTATATCATTTTTCATTTACTTTAGTACATTTTGGGTGAAAAAAATGGAGTAATTGGCTTGCAAGTCAGTTTTAGTGATAGGTCTAAGTTTGGTGATTTGGTGTCTAGAACATTCCAAAGCCAGTTTGATGTATAAATTGAAACTTTTTGGGATCAACATTGCTCTCACATAGAAGCTTTCCAACTATGTAAAAATAACCTCAATTGGAGTTGGTATGTTGAAATTATGTCTCACCATGGTAGCAAGAGGATGTCACATTAGCCACATTACTTACACATGTGGGTCCAGTCACATGGGGAGTTCTTGAGGGTCCAAAACCCTAACATTAATTGAGGGTTGAGGCATGAGAAAAACCTCACCATAATCCCAGATAGCTATCACGCTATGTTAAATAGTGGGGCACTAGGAAAAGATGGGGTTTCATTCTTTTAGTATTGTACTTATTCTGTGTTGAATAGAGCATCTAGGAGTGGGATAATAAAACATAATAGAGGAGGAGGAAGATATTGTAGTAGCTACTGAGGTCACATTTTAAAAGAAAACTCCATAGTGAGTGTCTCTTCTTTTGTAATTGCATCTCATAACTAAAGAAAAGAGAGAAGATCATAGGCCTCATATTTTATCTAGGATTTCTCATATATCGTGTTTACTAGGATACATCTTATGTTCAATTGTGTGGATGGTGTGTTAATTTTCTTGTTCTTTCATTTTTGGATTTCAATTATTTTCATAAATTTGAGCACTAAGCTACTAATAAAAAACTGGCGATCTAAGGAAATAACTTGTTCAATAAAATATTTTAGAATATTGCAAGATCTATTGTGATGAACTATTCTTGTGGAATATCCACAACAATTTACATATCATATTGGTATCACAACATTTTTTTTGGGTTTTGTGGGAAGTTGTAAGCTCTAGGAATTGGCTCAAGATGGAAGTCGAAGAACCCTATCCATGGTGGACAATTCCAGTAATAAAAACCCTTGTGATACAACATAATATATATTTGTGAAGCTGGAAGAACAATTCATTGATATCTATTATAACATTTCCCTTGTCATGGGATATAGAGAACAGGTTTTGACATTTTGGGGAATTTTTTTGAGAGGAATCCCTCCTATGGATAGGTGATATCTCTCACTGATTTGACAAAGATCCAAGATAGACTATGGATATATCTCCATGATATTTTCACTCTATATCTAAATTGTTCATTCACTCTAGACTAACAATATAGGGGGGAAACCCATACCCTTTTCCTATCATTTATCCCTATGTGATCCTGACTCATGGAGCTCCAAGACTTCAACCCAGATCCTGCAATCAATAACTTGCACAAAAACAATGAATAAATCTCCCTGAAAAAAATTTGGCATAAAAATAATATAGATGAAAATTAGATGTAATCTGTGTTGGTAAAAAAAAGATAGATCTACCAATGTTTTGCAAAGAAATTCCAACAATTCATAAATGTTAGACGGGAAAACCATAGATCTATATAAATAATAATAAAAAGTACAACAATATAGTGTTAACTTGAGAATATTGAGGTACCTTCCAACTCCAAGATTGTGATACTTCTTTATCCCTCTCTCTGAAATGTGATTATACTAACAAACAAATTTGAAGACTATAGGAAGAGCCTCTCTATGGTTGTATTTTTGAAGCACGAGGCTATTATGAACTGAGCTACTTTACCCCTTGATTTTCCCTCCTTTTATAGAATGATAGAGTAGGTTCTAGATATAGGTTAAAAGATTGGAACTTGATGAACATTGTACCATAAAAATGTTCCAAGGCTTGTGATAGATCATATATATCTTATATCAATATAATATCTTCACATAATCTTGAATATAGAAGGTTCTAGAGGCAATCACTTGTTGCATGAAGGGAAAAAGAAACCAGTCACACCTTCGACAAAACCAAAAATATATCGGTCACTCGTGTTGCTAAGAAAATAGAGACCATGCTAAAAAAAATGAAATTTTTTACTATGGCATGTAATTATAGAAATGTGACATCAGTAGGTTACCTGTGATGCCTAGTGTGACAAAAAGAGGCATAAATGTGCCCCCTAAGGTATGAGTTCATAAGAGGAATTGATGGTCAAAATATGTTACCAAAGTACATGGCACTGGAGTGGCATAATAAAGGACCTCATAGATCAAGGAACTAGTAAGTACCTTCAAACAATCATTAACCAATACCAACACACGCGTGCACACACACACACACACAGAAACACATATCATCCCTGAGATAGACATCTCCATGCTCAAATGAGAGAAAGAATATGGTCATCAACATAATATATCATAGATCCATGAAATGATATCCAATACCAGGCCACAAAAAAGTACACGATAGATCCATATCATAAAAGAAATCATAGCCACAAGAGAATATAATGTGGATCTATGTCACAATATACATCGAGAAGACATCTAGCACAAGTGAGAGTTCTGAAGTAGTCTTCAAAGTACTCATACAGTAGTGATATATTCCATTCCAACTTAGGAGGGGTAGCATAAAGGTGTGATTCCCCCTGGACCCAATGTCTTCAATCTATGCCCATCAATGGTGTGATTCTTCAAAATGAGAATCCATGAGATGATGTTCAGCATGGTAGAAACCATTTGATTATAGATCATTCAGGTATATTGTTAAGAGACACAAGGGGACCGATCAATAATGAAAAAGAACCCCAAGGTACCTAGTAAAATCTAGCAAGAGTGTAGAGAGTAGATATCATTGAACATTCATAGAATCAATCGATCAAGATCCAATGAAGTGAACATTGTTGATTGCGAAAAAATCTACCACTTAGGACTGCAAGCTCTAAGGTAATTGTTGGCATCTAGATCCATTTCCTAGATAATGTGCTAGTATCAATAGGAAGAGATTTGTCGAATGAGGGCCTTCATGTATCCCCCATTAATTGACATGAAACTATAATCGAGAGAGTATGTGAGGAGATAGAATCACCAAGTACAATTGGCATAGGGATGGTTGACATGAAAGGTCAATAAAAATACAAAATAGTAACTCAAGATTTATTTCCCTTGAACATATAGCACAACATACTAATAAATTTGCAGCACTAACTCAATAGCACCAATGATATAGTGTGACAACGCATGAGGAATTGAAGCAGTCCCCATAATGCCCAGAAGAGTTACCAACCACATAAATATGTGACTTATAATGATGGTACAACTCCTAGAAAAAATATAACCCAACTCTAAAATGAAGACACAAACATGTTTCAAAAAAAACTACAACTCACACACATACACACACACACACACACACACACACACATATATATATATATATATATATATATATATATATATATATATATATATATATATATATATATATAATATAATATAATATAATATATAGTGAATATTTAAAGAAAACTATGTCATTGATAATATTTGAATGATTGAAATCAATTCAAATGATATATATTTAAAATAAGATTTTAAAATAAAAAATAAAATATTACTTTTATCATATTAAAGAATATTTAAGTGTTTATAGTTAAAAGTAATTATAGCGCAATTTTTTTAAGAGTGGATATTTCAATTATCATTATAAAACTTCAATGAGATCTAATAATAATTAATAATAATAGATGGAATATTCAGACAATAAAAAAAAAAGCATTATATCAATATTTCTTTAAAGGATGAAGAATAAATATAATGATATTTGTATTATAAATTTAGGTATAAAATGAATAATTAAAATAAAAAATATATAAATGATTATATTTATTTAAAAATAATGAAATAAAATAAAAATGATTATTAAAATTAATTTTAGGAAAATTTAACATAACAATATACTTGTTAAGAGTTTAACATGTTGGTGAGAATTAAATCAATCACTTTAACTCAATCCAATTGATTCAAATTAAATATATAGATATACATATATTTATTTTAAGTAAATTTATTATATATTTGTTTGAAGTAAATTTATTGTTGTTGAATTATATATCATTTATAAAATAAATTGAAGAAAAATATTTTTAAAAACTCTCGTTTTGAATTTTTTTTTTAAAAGATAATAATATTAGTTTATTTTTTATAAATGTTAATGAGAAATTATAAAATAATAAGTTAATATGAGTTTGTATGTTTTTACAGCTAATTTTAATTAAGGTTTTTTTTTTTTTAATCCAAACTCGTAGATAATTTTTAAAAATTATTTACATAGTTTAGTTCCAAAAATATCCCAATAAATTAAAAATACCTGGATTATATATAAATAGTCAATATAGAGGAAATTGATAAAAAATAACTTTGAAAGTTTTTTATTTATAAATGATTGAAAAACAACATATATTGTGTTGTTATCACATTTGACATTTGTTGTATGCTGAAAATGGATGCAAATGAATCCTATCGTTAAGGTAACGGAACTAGTTACGCCGAAAGTCGTACACCTATTGACAATGGGCACATTTAATGATCTTTTAACATTAAATCTTAATCTTATGGACAACAATTGAAGATGCTGGCATATTCTTAGTCGTCCTCCCAAATCAATGGATGAGATTTACTATTCATAACTTCTTTGTATTTATGAATGCATGCATTAACATGTTTACTTTTTCACATTTACCTAATCATATTAAGAAATTACTGTGAGGCCATATGCTTGGCAGGTTAAGATGATTAACAAGAATTAATATGTATGTAAAATTTTATTGCCAAGTTTGAATGTTTAGCAGAGACTACCTAAAATGGACTACTGCTGGAATGTGAACCAGACTGAGTATGGAAGGCGACACCATAGCCGACGAAGTTTTTTTGGTATAAAATCCGTTTTGGCTGGGCTATAATCCAGACCCGATGGAATACCAGAGGCGGACGTTGAAATGAGGATGAGGAAAGCAAGAAGTCGGTTCCAGCCATTGTCGTGTTCGCATATGGTTTAGCGGATTTTCATCGCCTTTAGGCATACATCAGCCACAGGTTTAAGTGGCTGGGCTAGTCATATAATATAGAAAAGATCACGTTAGGGTAAAGGTAACCAAATATAGAAAATATTACTATTGACATTTATTTGAAGGAAAATGGTTATACGATAATCGAACCCTATAATGAAGGATGGTTGTCATTCTTATTGCCAAGGTTATAAATTGAGACATCATTAGTGTAACATACGAAATAAGATGTATTTCACATAAAATTTGAAGAGTAACTAAGCAAGAGATAGAGATGGGAAAAGAATGACCAAATGACTAGTTTTTATTTTGTTATTTTAAAGCATTGTAGGTTGGTTGAGAAGACGGAAGCAGAAGTAGTGATGAAAGTATCTTTCCATCCCAATCCCAATATCTCCCTGAATTATATTTATTGGTTTTCTTATGTATATTCTACTTATTGGTGTTCTTATGTATATGTATGTACAATTAAGTAAGGAGAAAAGTGACAGAGGAAAATTCATTTTTCTCACATGGCTGAGATGGGCTTGTGTTTAGACATCTCTTTCCATGCCTTCTTGCAATTTTGGGGGATTGTTTAATCATTGCTAGATTTAGAAAATGTCAAAAGAACTATTCGGGATGTTGATCATTATACACTTAAGAAGCCATTAAGAGGGTAGTTGGGGACTTCCCTATTCTAAAATAGAGGTGTCTTAGGAATGTGTTATTCTGATTTCTATGGCTCTCTATGTTGGTTTATTTGGACTCACACTTCAGAATAATGTTCACCAACATTCTCCCTTTGCTTTCTTGTTACCGATCTAAACCTAGTTTGTGGATTTTCCAGGATTACTTGTTGATCTAAACTTAGTTCATGGATTTGGGAGGATTACTTGTTGATCTAAACCTAGTTCGTACATTTTGACATAATTCCTGAGGAGAAAAATACCAATATGGGAGAAACAATTGGAGCACACAACAACCATTACATTCTCATCATTAACAAAAGCATTACTATATTACAATGCACATTATAACCGTGTAACCAAATTTTCTAAAAATAACCAAACACAAACTCGAAGTAAACTACAGACACCACTAAAAGCTAACTGGTGTCATAAATGCAATTACAAATGAACTCAAAGTTCATTAGTAAAGGTAGGGGACATGAGAGAGGATATGAGAGATTATTATCTAACACTCCCTCTTAATCTCAAATGTTAGAATCTTCAATGCTAATACTACCTAAGTGTTGTCTCTGAAACTCGAAAGAAATTCTTCCCAATGTTTTGGTGAATCTATCTACAAGTTGATCCTTAGATCCACAAACCTGAAGTGTGATTTCACCATTTTTGACAAGTTCATGAATGAAATGATAGTGAGTGTCAATATATTTTCTCTCCCTGTGAAATACATGGTGTTTAGACAATGTTATTGTTGAGCTATTTTCTTCATAGCCAAACTGCATGGCAAGCTGTTGTAGTTGTTGCTACATACTCTGCTTCTGTAGATGAAATGTTGATAAGGGACTCTTCTTAGAAGCCCATGAAATTAAATTCATGCCTAAATGAAAATCATATCTAGAAGTGTTTTTCCTATCATCAAGACTACCTGCAAAATCAATATATGTGTATCTTGTAAGTGTGGTGTATTCATAATATGTGTACCACAATCCAAAATACATCGTACCTACAACATATCTTAAAATATGTTTTCCAAATTTCCAGTGAAAGTCCTTGGGAGACTCCATAAATATGAAAATAAAACTGACTGCACACATTAAATCAGGTCTTGTTGTAGCAAGGTACATGAGACTTCCTACGAGTCTCTTATACAATGTTGAATCAACTTCTGGTCCATCATCATGCTTGCTCAATTTTGTACCTATAGAAATAGGTGTTTCTGTTGGTTTTGATTTTTCCATCCTAAACCTCTTCAAGATGTTTGTAGCATACTTATGCTGACATATAAAAATTCCTTGAGCAGATTGCTCAACTTCTATTCCCAAAAAATACCTCATGAGACCAAGATCAATCATCTCAAACTCCTTTTTCATGACTGTTTTAAAATCATCTAATTGCATATTTCCAGTGTAGATCATATCATCAACATAAAGACAAACATTAAGCATGTTACCTTGTTGATATACTTTACTATAGAGAGTAGGTTCATTGTTGCTTTGGTTGAAACCATTGTTGATCAGGTAAGAGTCAATTCTTCTATACCAAGCTCTCGGAACCTGCTTTAGACCATACACGACTTTCTTCAATTTGTATACTTTGGACTCTTGACGTTTAACTTCAAATCCTGGTGGTTGATTAACATAAACCTCTTCCTCTAATATTCCATTGAGTAAGGTTGACTTGAGATCCATTTGACATACTCGCCATTTTTTATGGGTTTCAATAGCTAAAACAACTTGAATGGTATCTAACCTTGCTACTGGAGAAAAGGTTTCACCATAGTTAACACCGAGCTACTAAGAAAAACCTTTGGAAACAAGACTTTATTTATGCTTCTCTACTTTTCCTTTCTCATTCAACTTTGTCTTGTAAACCCACTTGACACCAATGTTGGTTTTGTCTGGAGGAAGATCAACAAGATTCCATGTCTTATTTCTCTGAATTGCATCAATTTCTTCATTTGTGGCCTGCACCCAATGCTCTTCTTTCACTGCTTCTTCAAAATATGTAGGTTGACGAGACAAAAATCAAAAGTGAACTTGTTGATTCATGTCATTATCTCCCTCATAGATGTCTCCTAAACTTTTTTTTCTCTGATTTCTTGTAGAAGAATATGTTTCACTACTAGAAGAAGAAATATTTGTTGGTTGTTCTTCTTGTTGTTGCACCTATAATCTTGGCATCCAAATTGGAGGAGTTGGTTGTCCTATGATTTCCTCTTTTTCTTTGTTTTCTAGATCATCTTCTTTGTCACTCCAAGATTTATTTTCTAGGAACTTGACATCTCTGCTCACTACAAATTTCTTGGAGATTGGATTATACAGTCTATAGGCTTTGGGATTTTCAGTATATCTAGTAAAAATACACCTCTCACTCCTATAATCGAGCTTCCTTCTCAATTCCTCTAGAACATGAGCATATCCAATGCATCCAAAAACTCTGAAATTAGAGACACTTGATTTAATGTCACTCCATGCTTCTTGAGGAACCTTGTCCTTCACACCCATTGTAGAAGATCTGTTCAATATGTATATTGAACATTCTATAGATTATGCCCAATAATCATTAGATAAATTCTTTTCTTTGAGCATGTTACTGGTCATATTCATGATAGTCCTGTTTTTCCTTTCGGCTACTCCATTTTGTTGTAGATTTTACCTTGTTGTGAACTGCCTCTTGATGCCCTGTTGTTTGAAAAATCTTGTAAATTCATGTGAATCATATTCACCTCCTCCATCTGACCTGATCACATTGATATATTTTCCACTCTGTTTTTCAACCAAGTCTTTGAACTCTATGAACTTTGAGAAAGTTTTAGATTTGTTCTTGAGAAAGTAAAACCAAACTTTCCTGCTAAAATCGTCAATAAAGGTTAGAAAGAAAAAAATCCCCTGAATGGATTTGGTTTGCATGGGACCAAACAGGTCTGTATCGACTAGTTCAAGATTCTATTTTTCTCTACAAGAAGCAGTGGGAAAGAATATGCTTTCCTAGAATACAATTTTCACATGGACTAGATTGTTAATTTATCATTGGAAATCCCTTGACCATTGATTTATTTTATAAAACACTAAGACTTTTAAAGGGTAAATGACCATACCTATAATTCCACAACCAAGTCTCATCTATGCTAGATACATTTTGAGCATATGAATGTGACAAATTCACACTTTTCAATTTTAATGGAAACATTCTATTTTTGGTCATTTCCACCTTTGCTATGAGTCTCCTACTAGGTGGCTTATCTGAGATGAAGCAAGTAGAGCCTTTAAATATGACATCATGTCCATTTTCACTTAACTATCCTACATTGATCAAATTATGCTTAAGGCGTGGTACATAGAATACATTATGAATTGATTTCAGTTCATTCTGTCTAGTTAGGAAAGGAACAATACCTTTACCGTGGGCTTGAACTTGAGAATCATCACCTAGCTTGTTTTTTTATGTGGTCGAACTATCTATGATGGAAAACAATTTTTTCTTACCCTTCATATGATTGGTACAACCATTCTCTAGCAACCAAAAATCCTTGTTGTGATCTTCTTTGGTGATCTGGCATGAGAGGAACATTAGCACAGATGTCCCTTCTTTAGTGTTGGAAACATTGGCTCTGCCTTTGTTCTGATCTGATAGCTCCTTCTTTCATTCACTCTCATAATGTCCATACTTCTTGCAATAGAAGCATTGAACATTGGACTTGTCTATCCATTTTCTTCCTCTCCCTCTCTGACTATGAGAATGTCCATTTTGGTCTGATTGTACTAATTGTTCAGGAGGTAAATTATCTTCATTATGATGAGAACCTTGTCCTCTTCGACCTCTTCCTCTACCTCGTCCTCACCCTCCTCTTCATTGACCTCTACTGAAGGAATCCTGAGTCTGGAAGGCATTTTCCAAGGACTCTTCCTCCATGATGAGCCTTTATTCATGAGACAGAAGGGAACCCATTAGTTCATCAATGGTCAATTTAGATAGATCTTTGGACTCTTCTATGGCTATAACCACCATGGAAAATTTCTTTGTTAAGCAACACAATACTTTCTCAACAATCTTTTGATCTGTTATTTCCTCAGAATGAATCTTGAGTTGATTCACGATTCCAAGCACCTTGGTCATAAACTGATCAATATTCTCAATTTATTTCATCTTCAAGTTTTCAAACTCTCCCCTAAGAGTCTGAAGTTGAACTTTTTTGACTTTTTCATTACCCTAGAATGCTAAAGGCAGAGTATCCCAAGCCTCTTTTGCACTGGTTGCACCTGTGATTTTTGGAAAAATTGTGTCTTCTACTGAACTTTGGATTAGAAACCTTGCATTTGATTCCTTGTTTCTTCGTGGTTCAAGAGCATTCCTCTGATTATTGTTCATTTTTCTTAGAGTATCTTGTTAATTTTCTGTGAATCCACTCTCAACCATTTCCCAACATTCATGAACTTGCAAAAATGTCTTCATTCTGATAGACCAAAACTCATAATTTTTTGTTGTTAACACAAGCCCTTGCATTTTTCGTAAATTGTTTTTGGATGCCATGGTTTTGCACTCCCTCTTTTTGGCTTAGATTTTGACCAAACATTTTTTTTTGCATGGTTGCCTTTCCCCCACTGTCTAGACGTGATCGAGAAAAACAAGGTAAGTGAGCGAGCTTGGTCACTCTTTCTCCACTGTCTAGGGACGACCGAGTGACCAAAAAAGGCCTGGTCACTCCTTCTGAACTTGATAAGCATGAATGAAATGAATTGGTCACACCTTATAAACTAGATAGGGATGACCAAACAGTCCTGGTCACACTTTGTACTAAGGTAGGGGGTGACCAAACTAAAAAACCCAAATTTTTGAAGAATTTTTCTTCATTTTTTTGCACCATATTACCTTGAAACTCTCCCCATCGTGTTGTGGGTTCATCAAGCTCCAAATTACCTTGCAATATTATGAAAATTTCTCTACAATCTTCAAAGAAAATTTATCTCCACTCTTCAAAGAAAAATTGCTTTCCACTCTCTGAAGAGGCTTAAGCCTGCTTTGATACCATGACAAAAAATTTTAGCAGAAAAATATGAATATGGGAGAAAAAATTGTAGCACACAAAAACCACTACATTCTCATCATTAACAAAAGAATAAGTAGATTACAAAGCCCAATCTAAATCTGTAACCGAAGTTTCTAAAAATAGCCAAACACAAACTCAAAATAAACTAGAGACACGACTAACATATAACCGGTATCATAAATGCAACTACAACTGAACTCATTGTTCATTAGTAAAGGTAAGGGACAAGAGAGATTATTATGTAACACATTTGCCAAGATTAGTTGTTCAAGGGAAGTCTTGTTAAAACAAGAAAAAGCATTCTATATACAAAATATTGTAACTTGATATTAAAGGTTTTCTACTATTATGATGCATGTTTCATATTGTCAATTCCTATAGTTTTATATTGTTTTATTATGGTCGAGTTTTCAAATCTTTGAATAATTTTCTAGTATTAGTGATATCCCTATTAGGGCATTGAAAATTATATTAAAATAAAAAGGTAATTGTTGGGACTTTTCATTGTTGAAGGTTTTATTCTAATTTCTTGTGAAAATTTTGGATTATCTTGGTGATTCAACTACCTCATACTCCAGTTTTATGAGTGATGATAAAGAATTAAGAAAAGTTCAATGATTATAATGTTAATCCATGAATGAACATAAAAAATTGTGAAAAGTTTAGTAGTTATTTGGTTATGTTGTGGGTTTCAACCATGTTAAAGGGTTGGTGCTGTCCATGATTCTTGGGTGATTTTGACAGCTTAGATACCCCTAAGTTATGGTTTCATACCCAATGGTTAAAATATTGACCCTAAAAACAAGAAGCATTTCTAACAAACAAAAACAAATGTTACCTATTAGCACTCTGTAATTTGCCCAAGGTTGTGATGGCAGTCACAGAGGCAACATCAAAACCACTTCGAGTCTTGGATCTAGCCCTCCAAGACTCAGAGAGGGATCTCTCTGTTTGATATAACTTTGTTTGAAGAGAATATTAGGCTAGCTATGCAGAATAGGATAAGTTTCTGAGTTGGGTAGGTGCAGCGAAGAGGAACCATGGGCAATGGAGTCACAATCTGAAATTTAATCAAAAAACAAATCCTACAGAAAACCTTACAGGGAAAGGTAGGAAAATCACTGGATTCTTCGTAAGCTTGGGGTATGGCAGAGGGGGAAAATTTTTAATAGGTCAAATTAAAGATAGAGAAACAAAGAATTATGCGTTTAACTTTTAGTGGAAAACATTGACATTGCTTCAAACTGGGAACAGGGTGTTTTTACACAAATCCTGATCTTAAATATTTTTGAAACAATGGAGAAGACAAACATATATGATAACAGAGGAAAACAAAATCACAATGAGAAAAAACTTCACCAATGAATTTGACACAAGAATCCTGTAACTACTGCGACTGTATTATTTGAATTGATGAAAAATACAACTGGCTCTGTGAGCTCTGATACAAGATTTAAATCATGGTCCCTGACTGATCAACCCTTTTACATTAAAAATCATCTCTATAAATAGGAGAGGTCTCCTCATAAGTTTCAGAAGTTGGATTCAACTGCCTCGGCCAAAAATAGCCACAAATCCCCAAAAATCATGAACTGTCCGCCATGAAAGACGGGCCAGTTTTCTGCGAAAAAGGGGTCTGAACAGACGTTTGTTTCTCTTCAACGCTGACACCTGGGAAAAAATTGAAGGATTTTATTGTATATGGGCATGTTATGGACAAAAACGTCCTTCGGTTTCGCCAAATTCGCCTCCATCTGGCCATAACATCTCTTGCAAGATCGGGACAGTAACAAAAAAACCAAAAATCCGAAAAAAAGAGGCTGAAAGACAACTTCGATTCTCCCTGCTCATGGCACCTGTGAAAAAACCGAGAGAGGTTTTTTTCGTCACACCGTTATGAAGAAACATCTATCTCGGTTTTTAAAAATTCATTTTCATTTTCCCAGAAATGGCCTCGGACGAAGACATGTTGAACAGGCAAAAATGGGCGAAAAATAAGAAAAGCATTTTTTTTTTTGGGATGGGTGGTATTTCGGACCCCCCCTCGAGTTGGTAAACGGTTTTTTTTTTGGGCGGGGGGTCCACTAGCATGTGGGGGCGACACCTATCTGGGGGGTGGTTTTTAGAAACTACCATTCCGGACCCCCCCTCTCATTAAGTTTCGGATAGTGAGGTGGGGTCCGGAATTTTTAATGACCGTTGATTAGTTTTCATGTGAGACGTGATATTTTAGGATGCATTGAGGGTGGGTAGGAAAACTTAGGATAGTTTAGTTTTTAATTTTTAGTTTTTGTTTTTTTTAATATATTTTATGTTTGCCTTTTGTTTCGTTTGGTTTTAGTTTATTTCAATTTTGTTTTATTATGTTTTTATTATATTTTGTTTTTTGTTCTATTTTTACATGTTTTGTGTTTTTATAATTTGTTTTATTATATGTGTTTATTATAATTTGTATTATATTTTAATTTATTTTATTAATTTTTTATATATTTTGTTTAATTAATATTTGTTTTGTTTTTAATATTAATTAATAAAACATTAACCTAATTTATTAATTAATCAATTAATTAATTAATTAATTTTTAACAAGATTTGATCTAAGTTATTTAACTAATTATACTAACATTATTAAGTAATCTAACTAACTCATTTGATTTTTCCTTTTATCCTAAGTTCATTTATTTGTGAATGGGTGGTGGGAAAATGGAGGATGATGTCATGAGGTGACGGGGTATGTCAGGAAATGATGAATGGTAAGTGATGGGAGTTAGGATCAATAGATTCATGCCATGTAGAGGTAGGGGCCCACCAGAGAAAAATTCCATTCCGGAACCCCCCCCCCCCACTNCGTTAAAGACAGACCAGTCGAGGGGGTCTGTAATTCAATCTTAGTCATTGATGAAAACGCTGGTGCTTCGGCCGTTCAGATGTGTGCCTTCGTTATATTCGATTTCGGACCCCCCCCCCCATCGTTAAAAGTAGAACAGTTAACGGGGTATGGAATCCACTGTCATTCATTGATCTGCACGCCACTAGATCGAACATCGATCTAAGTGCGTTCTTTATTATCTAGGCACGAATGCAGCAAAAACTTAGGCTTTAGCGCTTTTTGTGGGTTTTGTGCATTGTTTCCATTGCTTTTGTCTCCATGGGGTTAGGAAAAAACCACTCAACATCAACAACCATGAATTTTCTTTTCCTTGAAAATAATTTGTAGAGATGAAATATTATTTGCAATCCTATACACCCAGAGTGAAGAATTTCCAGTCAATAGATGATCATATGAATTATAGGGTTATAACAGTGGCTCCACATGGGGATGGCAGCTCTTTTGGGAGGTTTCAAGAGCCATGGACCTATGAACATGCAAACTGGTTCTTTATCCATTGGGTTGATCCCAAAATCTTATTCTGCAACCTGTACCAGTTTTGATCTTGCAACTTAAACCAAATTAAAATAAACACTGTTGAAAAAGAGATGCTCAGAATGTTGAGCTTATTCACATTCTCCTACCTACCCTATGCTATTGATAATTTTTTTAAATCAAATAATACAAAAATGCCAATGAAGCCAATCAAGTAGCTGCTGAGACCAGAGCACTGTTTGACTGCTCGTTTGCATAGTGAAAAGTGCAACTTGACCTTTTTCCCATAGACTCAAAACTGCAAAGTGTAAAGGCCACTGCTGAAAACGTGATTGATATTTACCATAGAGACCTCGACAATCTTGAAGAACCAAAGTAATGTCAGAGATAGATTAAGGCTCTACAGTGAAAAAAATCTCCATATAGGTAGCTATAGGATCAAGGTAAAAATGACATGTTCCTTGATTTTTGGATGGCAGCTCTGGCACTATATCTATGTTATTTTCATCCTCATGCATTTCCTGACATGGAAACAACTTTTCTGATGGGTTCTGAAATGATGCTTATGTTGAACACACCCCTGTAACTGACTGCCTAATCATGTCAATATCATAACAACTTTTCATCTCATGACTGGCGAATGAAGAATGATTTTGACCACACAAGCCGTCCAACTGATCAACTATTGGATCCTAAAAAGACTGACAGGACTGTTGCATTGATTCAAATGAAATTTCCTGACTTTTTATGTATTTATCCTTCAACACTTGTCCAAGAGTCTCCTTCAAAATTTGAAATGAATTAAAGCACAATGGTATAGAGTTATTTTGGATTAACTCATAATTTGTCTTGGGCTTTAATCTTCCATTTGGAATTTAAAAATCAGAGTAGGTAAAGTGTTGCAATTCTGGGTTTAGAACAACCTCCACATCAGCACTAGCATCTTCACCTAGTTGATCAGAACACTCTCCCTCTCTACCATTGACAACTTGCTTACAATTTCCTCTCAAAAATTGAAAAGAAGAGAAACATAAGGGCAAAGATTTTTCCCTTACTCTGAAATTTTCTGCCTCTTCCTCATCGTTGTCATGACTGTTGTGCAAGGGTTGATTGTCATATCTGAACTGTAAATGATATTCTTCCTGCCAATGACATGCTATTGATTTCTTTGAACAATCCACCTCTCTTTCAACCTCATGATCATCATCATACTGATCATACTTGGGTGGATTATCCAAGTAGGGAATGCCATTGAACATGCATATCATGTCAGGAGAATCTTCCACCACTCTCTGATACTTCATCTTTGACTATATAGTGAATGAAATACATGAAAGAATCATTATCCAAACCATGGTACCAAGGGTGAACAGAAAAATGTTTGGGAATAATGACCTTTTCTTTCTCTAAAATCAATGGAACATGGTGTCTTTGGACAACAAGCTCATCTTTCCTATTGATCCTCTACATCATCTCTTCCATGGCACTGACCAAACTATCCAGTTTGGCTTCTGAAGATTTCAACTGCTCATTTTCTTTGTTCTTTACTTTTGACCTTTTGATCAACAAGTTGGCCTCCACATCAACTGCAACCTTTTGTATTTCTTCAAGACTTACAGTGTTCCTTTCTCTTAACTGAAATGTCATCTCAAGATCAAAGGCATCTGGGTAATGCAAGTGAGCTGATCCTGGGGGTGGCCTTATATCAGTAGGTATTGCATGATATACCTTATTGAATCTGGCTGAAAAATGATGTATTGTCTCCCCTGGATTTCTTTTCAAGTGGTCATACTCTTCTAGGATGAGGAAAACATTTCCCATGATCACCCACCTATCTAAGAAAACTTGCACGAACTGATGGAAATTGTTAATGCTTGCAGCTGGGAGATTTTTAAACCAGTTCTTGACTTTACCTCCTAATGATAGGGAAAACATTCTGATGCAAACATCATCATATTCTACCTCATAAAGGTCAAGGAAATCCTCAAGGTTTTGAATATGTTTTTCAGCAGTGATCTTCCCATTTTCTCCCTCAAACCTATGCAGATTATTGATGTAATTGATAGGGAGGTCATTGAGAATAGGAGGGAAATCTAGAGACTTATATCGGTCTAGGAATTTTGCAAGCACAGGAGATGAAGCAAGAGGCTTACAACCATATAGAGGTTTAGCAGGAGTAGGAGATAAAGCAGGGGGCTTATGTCTCACTAGGGTTTCTACAGGTGCATCTAGGATGTGCATAGGTGTATGAGCATGTACATAATCTACAATTTGGGGTTTAATCTCTTGAGGCTCTTCAGGTTGAAAATGATCATCCTGAAGTTCAAAAATATACTCTAGACCAGGATCATGATAAGAGAGAAAGTAATTGTAGATGAAACCAAAGATGTCTTGAATGCAATTTGAGCTTGAGTACCTGGTCTTTCTAGGCTACTTGGCCATGCTTCAGGTTCTTCCTTTAGTGGAGTCTTTGAGTTGGCACTATCTAGAGCTGATTTGGAGTCGCCAAGGTGAATGATCTCAACCTTCTTGTGTCTGGTCACTGTCCACCATCAGTGATCAGATATGGAGCTTTGAAGTGTACTACTGGGGAACTGTCCCCAGTATGGTCGCCATTCTGTTAGCACTCTGTAATTTGCCCAAGGCTGTGATGGCAGTCACAGAGGCAACATCAAAACCACTTCGAGTCTTGGATATATCCCTCCGAGACTCAAAGAGGGATCTCTCTGTCTGATATAACTTTGTTTGAAGATAATATTAGGCTAGCTATGTAGAATAGGATAAGTTTCTGAGTTGGGTAGGTGCAACGAAGAGGAACCATGGGCAATGGAGTCACAATATGAAATTTAATCAAAAAACAAATCCTACAGACAACCTTATAGGGCAAGGTAGGAAAATCACTGGATTCTTCGTAAGCTTGGGGTATGGCAGAGGGGGAAAATTGTTAAGAGGTCAAATTAAATACAGAGCAGTAAAGAATTATGCATTTAACTTTTAGTGGAAAACATTGACATTGCTTCAAATTGGGAACAGGGTGTTTTTACACAAATCCTAATCTTAAATATCTTTGAAACAATGGAGAAGACAAACATATATGATAATAGAGGAAAACAAAATCACAATGAGAAAAAACTTCAGCAATGAATTTGACACAAGAATCCTGTAACTGCTGCGACTGTATTATTTGAATTGATGAAAAATACAGCTGGCTCTGTGAGCTCTGATACAAGATTTAAATCATGGTCCCTAAATGATCAACCCTTTTACATTAAAAATCATATCTATAAATAGGAAAGGTCTCCTTATAAGTTTCAGAAGTTGGATTCAACCACCTCGGCCAAAAATAGCCACAAATCCCCAAAAATCCTGAACTGTCCGCCATGAAAGACGGGTCGGCTTTCTGCGAAAAAGGGGTCCGAACAGACGTTTGATTCTCTTCAACGCTGACACCTGGGAAAAAACTGAAGGAGGTTATTGTATATGGGCATGTGCTAGACAAAAAATTCCTTTGGTTTCTCCAAATTTGCCTCCATCTGGCCGTAACAGCTCCTGCAAGATCGGGACTGTAACAAAAAAACCAAAAATCCAAAAAAGGGACTGAAAGACAAATTCGATTCTCCCTTCTCATGGAACCTGTGAAAAAAATGAGAGATTTTTTGTTCTTCGGGCCGTTATGGAGAAAAACCTCTCTCGGTTTTTAAAAATTCGTTTTCATTTGCCCAGAAATGGCCTCGGACGAAGACATGCTAAACAGGCAAAAATGGGCGAAAAATGAGAAAAACGGTTTTTTTTTTGGGATGGGTGGTATTTCGGACCCCCCCCCCCGAGG
>ML789467.1:230614-244469 GCA_009831015.1 Picea engelmannii
GGGGGGTCCATTGGCATGTGGGGGAGACATCTGTCCGGGGGGTGGTTTTTAGAAACTACCATCCAGACCCCCCTCTCGTTAAGTTTCAGATAGTGAGGGGTGGTCCAGAATTTTTAATGACCATTGATTAGTTTTGATGTGAGACGTGATATTTCAGGATGCGTTGAGGGTGGGTAGGAAAACTTAAGATAGTTTAGTTTTTAATTTTTAGTTTTTGGTTTTTCTTAATATATTTTATGTTTGCCTTTTGTGTCGTTTGGTTTTAGTTTATTTCAATTTTGTTTTATTATGTTTTTATTATATTAGGTTTTTTGTTTTATTTTTATATGTTTTGTGTTTTTATAATTTGTTTTATTATAATTTGTATTGTATTTTAATTTATTTTATTACTTTTTTATATATTTTGTTTAATTAATATTTGTTTTGTTTTTAATATTAATTAATAAAACATTAACCTAATTTATTAATTAATCAATTAATCAATTAATTAATTTTTAACAAGATTTGATCTAGGTTATTTAACTAATTATACGAACATTATTAAGTAATTTAACTAACTCATTTGATTTTTCCTTTTATCCTAAGTTCATTTATTCGTGAATGGGTGGCGGGAAAATGGAGGATGATGTCATGAGGTGACGGGGTATGTCAGGAAATGATGAATGGTAAGTGATGGGAGTCGGGACCAATAGATTCCTGCCATGTAGAGATGGGCGCCAGAGAAAAATTCCATTCCGGACGCCCCCCCCTTCTGTTAAAGACAGACCAGTCGGGGGCTCCGGAATTCAATCTCAGTCGTTGGTGAAAACGCTGGTGCTTCGGCTGTTCAGATGTGTGCCTTCGTTATCTCCGATTCCGGACCCCCCCCACCATTAAAAACAGAACAGTCGAGGGGGTATGGAATCCACTGTCAGTCGTTGATCTGCGTGCCACTAGATCGACCGTCGATCTAAGCGCGTTCTTTATTCTCTAGGCGCGAATGCAGCAAAAATTTAGGCTTTAGCACTTTTTGTGGGTTTTGTTCGCTGCTTCCCTTGCGTTTGTCTCCATGGGGTTAGGAAAAAACCACTCAACGTCAAGGACCATGAATTTTCTTTTCCTTGAAAATAATTTGCAGAGATGAAATATTATTTGCAAACCTAAACACCCAGAGTGAAGAATTTCCAGTCAACAGATGATCCTATGAATTATAGAGTTATAACATTACCTTCAATTATCTATTTTTTAGACATGAATGTCCATATTTTCAAGTGGCCTTGTTCAGCTATTCATGGAGCTTAAAAAATAGAATATGCCTAGTTAGCCTTTGTTGTTTTGGCTTTGAAGGGTGTAATCATTATTACTAAAGAATAACTCTGGCTAAATTGAACATTTATTTGTCCTCGTTCTAGTTTCTGAAAGTCTATTCATTATAACTGAAGGCTAATAGAACGACGTTGTTGATGGGAAATAAAACTTCAAACATCAAAAAAGTTATTGTGAGAGAGGTAAAAATGTTACCAAATTCCAATACTGGATCTCTCATAAACTTTGTTTAAAATATTGAAGTGAAAAGTATTTTGTTCAATTTTACATTAACGAGTGGTGTTTTTTTACATGAAATATCTACATTATTCAAATTTGAGATGTCTTAGCTTCAAACAAAACTCCCGTGTAATTGACATTTTCAATCTTCCTCAGAAAGGAGGCCTCTCCTTAAACATATTTGAGAATGCCATGGAAGGTAATGCACAACAAATGAAAATATGGTGGTAATACAATCCATTATGTAATTCCTTATTCAAGATTTGTTCTGAACATAGACACTGAAAATAAGACAAATCATAATAATGGAAAACCAAAACGAATACATCATCCTGTACGAACACATAACTGGAGCCTTGGTAAGTCTCCATCATATGCAGTAGCTGACTTGTTTTACATTATACATTTAAAAAAAGGGCACATAGCTTCAGACCATAGGGACAAATCGCCCAGAACTCAAAATAGTAGAACAAACTCTTATAATGACAAACAAACACACCAACTAATACTGTCTTCTATAGTACACTCATATATAATCCTCTCAGGGAGGTTGTAGAATATTTTAGAATATTCAATAGTGACTATTGTCTTTCACTCGGTTCAGTGCAGTCTGCAAATTGAACATTTTGTCTCCAACTGTAAAGTTCTTGAGGTCAACGCATCTGTAGATGGAGGTATGTGTACTAGGCAGTTTGCGTCTTCCTAGGAGGCAGGGTTGGAGGTATGTGTACTAGAATGTAATGTTAAGTGTTTTGAAGAAGAAAACCCACCCAAATTTTATGTCTCATCTTATCTGCCTTCGTCTTTCATACTTCTAATTGGATTTTGAATTTAAGCATTGTCAAGTCATGGTTTTGGCAAAGCCAAGTTGCTCTTTACATTTGATTTAACTAAAGTATAAATTTACTTGGATTTCATTTTTATGGGAGTCTTCCTTTTAGTGTATATCAGTTCTCCTTTTAGTTTGTATCAGTCCTACATTTCACATTTTAGAGAGGATATAAGAGCATTGCTAGAATAATGCAAGTAAAAAACAATAAATACTAACACTTTAATACTAAAATGTCTTTTTGCATAAGTATTAAATGAGTTTAATTCTAAGTGTGCACTAGCCAGTAATTTGTAATATTGCCATACCCACCTTGCAACATTATTTTAGTCAAGACTCTACAGTCTGTTTGGCGATACCTATTCCTGTATGTAGTTCTTTCTTTACTTTGTCTTTGTAATTCTCGTTTTTTCTTTACCTTTTTTTTGTAATTCATAGATTCATCTTGCCTAGAAAATAAAAAAGGAAAATAGATCCATCATTAACCTTTTAGCAACTCACTTTGAGGTTTTTTATTTGTCTTGGTGTTTAACTCATGCTCGATCCATTTTAATTTGAATTATTGCACATTTTTGGTGTTTAATTGACTCCATGTTAAGAGTTTGACTCATTTTATTTTTTGAAGTACTTAATTGATTCTTGATTAATATTTTGAAATTTTTAAGTTGAATTAATATTTAATTGATAGTTTTTTATTCTTAGCCACTCTCAATTATTTATGGGTTGAAAATGTATATATGTTAGTTATTTAATTTTACTCAAATATAAATGTAACTAGACATATATATATGTATGGATGAATTCAAAGTTTAAAAATGTTAATATAACTTTATTATTGAAGTGTAATTTTATTTTTTTTTGTAAATAAGAAGTATATATATTAAGAGCCTTCCAGAACTGAAGTAGAGTTGCAAAATACAAAGATAGCCACATTGTAGTTATTGGACTGCCCCAACAAAGGGGAAACCAGTCCAGCCAGCCTATGAGTCAGAATAAGTAGTATGATAGACTAAGAAAAATGCCTTAGATAAACTTTTTTATCAGCTAAAACTAAAAGACTGACAAGACCTTGAAAAACACTATAGAACTAGACACCTGGTAGATAGTTTGGCCACGTGGCATGGAGGTCCTCTGTCCAGGGCTCCTTCTCAACATACGTCACCTGGTTTTCCCATTGCCTTTCAAATTTCACGTCGCACGCGGGTCCATCAGCACTGCTCTCTCGCCCATCCTTCTCCCGTCCCATTTCTGCTGAGCGTTGCATCATGTCATGACCTTCACCTGGAGAAAGATTCATGCATGGAAGAGAGAGCCTCCACCCCCTGGCAGAGTTCAAAGACCAGACCGTGAAGGATAGCTAGGTTGTCTCTAAACTGCGCGCTATTGAAGGAATCAGTGAATTGGTGTCCAACCTTCCTAGGCTTATGATGAGGAGAAGGTTCGCAGCCTGCATTTCTCAAAGGGTCAAGGACTAGCGTGGGGGTAGTGAAATCCACTGGAGGGTCGAGAAAGTGCCTTGAGAATGAGCCCAACGTCCGGGGGATTATTTCCAGACAATTAAATTGCAAGTTCGGCAGAGCATGAGAGAAAGCGAAGAAAAGATCGGACTGAAGGCGGGGGGAGGAGCAGATGGAGGGCGAGTTGGGGGGCAAGATCGAGGGTCGAAGAGGCTTCCAGGGAGAGCCTCTCCTCGGTCTTCCCCTTGGACGTGGCATAAGGTGCACAGTGTGACTAGCTGAGGAGATTAAGAGCACTCGGTGAAGGTGTATGGCCTGGGGATGAGCAGGGTCAGTATCGAACCAGAGAGTTCGAGCCGGGTCAGGCCATGGATGTGAAGGGATGAGCCCTACGGGAAGCAAGCAGCGATGAAAGACATACATCGTTAACCAAGCCATTCAAAAATGCAAAGAAGGGGAGAAGACTTCATAAATGCCCCTTCATATCGCAGTAATGACCAATTAATTGCATAGGAGGGTGGTGGGCTATGGCACGATCTCGTCACGTGGCTCCATGCCTCGGTGGCTGGTGCCTGCTCCCGTCGTATGCCGCGTTGGCTGCCCTAACACCCCATCCGGGGATTGAAGAGTAATTTTTTAATCAAAATTACATTATTGAAATTTTAATTTATTATCAAAACTTTATTACTGAATGGAAATTTTTTATACAAAACGTTCTTTGATGGGAAACTAAAAATCAAAAACGTAAAAAAAATAAAATTATTCAACGCTTAAAAGTAAATACAAATTCCAACCCTACTGGAAGGTCCGTCGTCCGCTTACTCAATGTTCTGCGGATTCCTCCTTGACTTGTTCTGTTGTCTTTTTGTCTGCTGCATGAAGGGTTTGACTTTCTCCAAAAGTACAAAAACTAGCCACAGTAATCCCTGATCACACTATCCAAGTCATCTCATGTTGGGCTGCCTCCTCATCCACAAAGACGACTTTGTGTCATGAAGAGCCATCACTTTAGTGTCTCGGAGTTGTTCATGCTTTCGGAAGGCAAAAGTCAAAATCTACGCAACCTCTTCAACCTTCTCGACAAATGCACCATGCTTTCTTTGATGGCTTCTTCTCCAGAGGTTTTTTGTATGTGCATATGCTTTAGGTCATCCACTTCTTCATGCTCCTTTATCACCAAGCACGCATGTTTGGTCATACAGATTTTTTTCTTCATTACTATTCTTTGTCTATATCTCTCCCTCGCTTTTTTGGTTCAGCAATGATACTTTATGTAGCTCGGAATCCAACCATTAAAATTTGTACAAAATGACTATTTTTTGTTGTTCAAAATCCATTTCTGAATGTAGAAATGGATTTAGCATGCTGAAAAAACTCTCCAGCACTTGAATTATACAGAAATAATCACTCAAATCTACAAATCTAACAATTTCTCACAGTATTTTGGGAAAATTTCCCTGGAAAAAATTGTCATTTTATAGAATGTTTAGACTACAGCTTTTTTTAAAGTCGTAGTCTAAACTTTTTAAGAAATGACTCTTCTCCGACGATTTTTTCTGGGAACATTTGTCCAAAATCCATCAAGAAATAATTAGATCCAGAGATTCGAGTGATTATTTCTATATAATCCAAGTGCCCTAAGGATTTTTCAGCATGTTGAATCCATTTCTACATTCAAAAATGGATGTTAAACAACAAAAATAGTGATTTTGTGTAGATTTATGTCGGTGGATTCCATCGAAAAAAACATTTTGTAGAAGAGTTAGACAACGCCTTTTTTAAACTATAAAGAAACACCTTTTATGTGAACACATTGCACTTTTCAGCAACAAATTAGTTAGCAATAAAAAATAGCTCATAAAATGAAACACATGAAGTCTATTATAGCAATAAACCATAAATAAAACACACCTAGAGGATACACATAGATTTTTGGTCAAACTTAAACCTTGGAAAAATTTGGAGGAGCATTTTATTATTTTCAGAGCTCAGTGAAATTATTTTGTTATAACAGAAACATTCACAGCATAAACACCACAAACTTCTCCCAAAAAAAGTGCCAAAATCCCTCTTGAACAATCCCCAAGTCATCTCCTTGATTTTTGTGCAAGAAATCCGTACTATAGTACAAGTGTCGCATCATTTAATATTGTACGGACTGTCTAAAAATTCTTGCCACAAAATTTGGGTTTGTTGTATGAAATTTCCAGCATTTAATGTGCTAACCTGCCTCAAAAATCATGCACCTCCTTTGATATACAAACTGTACTTTCCTTTTTTGTATGGTACAAAATCCGTACTATGTAGATTCCCTCTTTGTTGTAGCATTCACCCCGACATGTGTGCCTTATTTCTCTCTTGAAATTGTGCCCTAGGCAACAAGTCGACTTCTCTTTTCTCTTCTCTTTCTCTCTCTTGCACTCTCAAATTTTCATGAAGAATGCCAAAAGTGGGGCACCTTCTTTTCCCTAATTCGATTCAATGAGGGAAGTTGAAGAGTCATTATAATTGTGGAGATGAGATTATATCGATGGTGGTGAATAAGAGACCCTTTAGTCAGCCACTTCATTAACTTATCATAAAGTCACTTTGAATTTCACATCACATGAAATTAATTCACTAGGGACCACATTGGACACTTTCTCACCCCTAGCTGCCTAGGTGATGAGAAACACTTGTCAGTGGTACTTTTAATTTAATTTAATACTCCCTCTTACCGATAAAATGTTCCTCACCACCCTAAGCTTATCTCTGAAAGGTACAAACTTGTCTCTCCCTAAACCTTTAGTGAGGATGTCCACCACCTTCTCATCAGTGGATATATATTATATTTCAACTATCCTTCTCTAAATGCAGTCCTAGATGAAGTGATATCTAATCTCAATGTGTTTAGAACTGTCATGGAAAACTAGATTCTCATAGAGTTTGTTGCAACTTTGATTGTCACATTATATCGTCGTGGGTTTCATTTGCACACAAAAGATCCCAACCAACTACTTGCGAATCCATATGGCCTCACAACAGGCCCGATTGGCTACCATATACTCATCCTCTGCAGAACTCAAAGCCACTGACTTTTGCTTCCGACTGAACCAAGACACCATTGTTGAGCCCAATCGAAAGAAACAACCCGAGGTACTCTTCCATTCATTGATAGACCCTGCCCAATCTGAGTCTGTGTAGCCAATCAATATGACTCCATCCCCCCTCTCATAGTTCAAGCCATAATCTATTGTACCCTTAAGGTACCTGAGAACATGTTTTTTTTCTACCCAATGCACTCTTCAAGGCTCCACCATAAATTCACTAAGAGAGTTGAAAACAAAACAAAGATATGGTCTAGTGTTGACCAGATACATCAACGAAACAATAAACTAATGATACAAAGTGGGATCAACCAACTCTAGCTCAAAAGAATAAAGCTTCCTCCAGTTGGTTATCATAGATGTGGACATGGGCCTACAATCCTCCATCCAGAATCTCCTCAGAATGTCAACATCATATCTGCCATGTCCTAGAAAGATGTTTCCATGCTCCTGGCAAACCTCCAATCCAAAGAAGTAGTGCATTAGTCCAATGTATTTCATCTCAAACTTTGAAGCAATGCTCTCCTTGCAACTAGCTATGAGTCTCCCAACCCTTGTAATGAATATATCATTCACATATAGCACAAGAATGAGAGGATCCTCCCCATCCACAATGTAACAAAGGTTGGTATCCTCCTCATTCTTCTCGAAACATATCTACTGAAAGTGTGTATCTATCCTCAAATACCAATCTCTATGAGCTTTCTTCAACCCATACAATTATTTCTTCAGTCTACACACAAGAGAATATATCCCATGCACCTCAAAGCGATGGGGCTACTCAATGTACACCTTCTCCTTCATGAGACCATTCAGAAATATGATCTTCACATCCATTTGATGGATCTTCCAGCCCTTCTCTGTTGCAATGGAGATCGCTTCCCTGATCGAGGTATATCTATCAACCAGAGTGAAGGTCTCATCATAGTCAACTCCCTCTACTTGCAAGAACCCCGAGATACAAATCGGTCATTGTACTTTTCAATGCTACCATCAACATCATATTTGATTTTGTAGAGACACCTGAAAGTCACCATTGAATTCCCCTTAGGTCTCAAAATCACCTCCCAAACATCATTCTTCATGATGGAATTGTACTCTTCCACCATGGAATCCTTCTAGACCTACTGCCTCCTCAAAGGTAGAAGGCTCATACTCTTTGATGTTTCTCACCATCGCAAGATAACTAAAAAACCTCTCTATAGGTTTACTCTCCCTCACAAGCTACCTGGGATTCCCCATAGATCCTTATGCTTCCTTCAAAGTTTCTTGAAGCCATTGGGATTCCTCTTCTTTGAAGTAGCACAGTGTGGAGGGACTCACCCTCCTTAGTCCCACCACCTGAGGACTATGTACATGAAGATGATTCTGAGCTCATTTGAGAAGTAGTAGACTGAGAAATAGTATCATGTAAACCAGTAACATAAAGACCAATAATATCTGAGCTTGTCCTCTGTGGAGCAGTCATCCCTGAATAAAGTGGTCCTAAACTCTATGTCACTATGCTCTGTGAAGGAATCACCTGAGTCTGAGAGGATGACTTCTCTCCTTGCTCCATATCTCGTGACCTATGAAAGGTTCCATCCTCCTCAAATCTCACATCTCATCGCACAATTGTCTTCCTCAAAGAGTGGATGTATATGTTGATAGATTTTGAGGTCTCACTATACCCAACAAACATTCCCTTCTATGTCGTGGGTTCTAGATTTTTCCTCTTCTCATAAGGGACATGTGAATATGTAAGGCACTAAAAAATCCAAAAGTTCCCAACCTCGGGATTCTTCCTACAAAAATCCTCCTCAAGAGTCTTTTCCCCCAAGACTCTATGTGGAGTCGTATTCTGCAGATAAATTGTAGTGTTGCAAGCCTCATCCCAAAGAAAAAGAGGTATCCCTTGATCATGTAACATGGCTCTTGCAACCCCAACAATGGCCATCTTCTTCCTCTCAGTAACCCCATTCTGTTTTGGGTTGTAAGGAACTACACTTCTCTCTTAATGCCCTCCATAGCACAAAAGTAATTGAACTCATTGGAGATATACTCACCCCCATTTTCAAATCTCAACACTTTGATTTTCTTTCCATTTTGGTTTTCCACAAGAGCTTTGAACACTTGGAACTACTGAAACACTTGTCCTTTGGTCTTCCTGAAGAAAATACAAGACTTCCAAGAGAATTTATCAATGAAAGTGACATAATAGAAAAATTCACTCAAATAAGAAGAAGACATGGGACCACATACATCAGTATGAATCATATCAAGAGTACCTGCTACTCTGTTGTCACTTCTTGGAAAAGAATTCTTTGTGTACTTCCCAAGAGAACACCCCTTGAACACCTATTAGTGCTCTTCACTGATCTATGGCACTCTAGTCACAATATCTCTCAATATCCTTAGAGCCCCATGGTGCAAATGGGCCATCCTCCTATGCCATAACTCACAAAGGTCATTGTTGTTGGTACTATGCATCAATGCTTTAGCAGGATAAAACACGAGCTTTTACAAATTCTCATGTCGGATTCCAATCATTTTGGTCGAAGTGAGACTGGATCTCTTAGGATACAAGAAAACATTCCCATCATGAAAAAATACCTCATATCCCCTATCCTCAATAGTAGAAACTTCCACCAAGTTATTATTCAATCCCGAAACATATAGGACATCTCTCAAGAACATGGGAGGTAGAGACTCCCTCTAAAATGATATTGTCCCACTACCAACTAAATTGACCACTGAGCCATCTCCAAGCACCACCTCAATATCCCCAATCTCTCTAAGATCAAAAAAATGCTCACAAACACTTGTCATATGGTGGGAGGCACCGCTATCAATGTACTAAATACTAGTAGATGATGCTCTAGAGGAAAGACACACCAACAATGAATCCTCCTTCTCAAACTTGTGGGTAAACTCCTCCACATATGTTGAAGCTGCAAATTGCTTCTTCTTCTTCTTGTTAGGACATTTTCTAGCATATTGTCCAATCTTGTGACACAAAAAGAACTTGACTTTACTCATGTCTTTCTTTCCTTCACCTTTTTGCTTGTTCCCTCCCTTGGAACCCTTCTTGGACTCGTTTTTGCCTTTGGATGCAAGTGCGACATTCTCCTCTTCATTACCAATAGATGAACTTCCATGCACATATACACATGGATTTTCCTCCTGAATGAAGTCATCCTAAATATGGTCCCATTTGGGAATATTTTCCCTTTCCATGATGCCCTCGACAAAGACAACCCATTGTTTGGTTCCTCCATTCAAAACAAACCTCACAATTTCACTATCAACAACAACTTCCCCAACAAAACAAAGTTCATCCCTCATCTAAGTTATCTTGGTAAGATAGGCGGAAACACTTTTAGTGTTGGTCATTTTAATGCTCTTTAGTTTCTCCCTCAATACCATTTTCCAATTTTCATTGGAACTCTGGTAAAGTTTGGTTAAGGATTCCCACATTTCATAGGAATTGGACTTCCCGGTCACATGTGGAATCACATGGTCCTTAATGGAATCAAGGATAATTCTTTTATCCTTAATGTTCTTTTTGGTGTAGGTGGAAAAAATAGTATCATTCCTAGGCACTGTTATTGCACAGTTTGTAGTTAGGTCAAATGGCTAGAGGATAGAGGCCAAACTGGCGTAACAGGAACCTACCCCACCCAATGTCACCACAATGGGGAGGTTATTTCTATTCAGGGAGGTTAGCCCAGGGGAGACGTCCCCAGTAGCCTGGGGTTTTGAAGAGGCCAAAGTAGAAAGGTCAAAGCAAATGTTCCTCCTCATAGGTTACCACCAAGGTTAGATAGTCCGGCTAATCAGCCAATAAATAAGTGTATGCCCAAATGAGAACACCTGCCCGGAACAAGACAATAGCAAAACAATATATATGTAGGCTATAATTCAGTGGGTTAGTAATTCATGTAACTATCTAACATCAATATGTAAGCAATGTAAAACGACAGATATTAATGAGATCAACGTTTCATCAATATAGAAAATGGAAAAGTATCAATTCATTAATAACTATTGAGATGATGTAACCAACAATGTATCTAATCAATCTTTTACTCAATAAATGCTTTCAACCATCATCTAATTGCTTATCATCAAAAGGTGCTGCATCAAGATGGAATAACCAAGTGTGACGTCAACCTAGTTAGGGTTAGCTTAGCTAGTTAGAGTTTCAAATTTAAAAGTTTTGAGAGGTTGTTTGAGCACTATCACTTCAACATTGTGGATCTAAGATCAGTGCCTAGGGGTATATGGAGTCAATTAAGGAGAGGATGCAAGGTTGAAGGGATGAAAGGCATAGGACAAGAGGGAAGGGTTCTAGAGTGTTGTAATGGCAAGGCCCTAGAATCAAAACCCTAGGGGAAAGAGGCTCACTCTATTGTTGCTTAAGAAAGGCCTCGTGCTCTTTCCTCCTTCCTTAGGTCAAACTTGGAAAAAATGCTAGCATAAAAGATAAGTTAAAACAAGAGAATGAGGTGAGGGAAAGTGTTGCAATGGCAAGGCTTTATCACCAAACCTTAGAATATGGACAACCCTAGGTGTAGATAACCTAGGCCTGGGATGTCACCTCCTTTTTAACCTTTAAAAATCATAGCTAGCACAAGGGGAAGAAGTGAAGAGAGTGTAGCAAAGGCTAGGCTCTTCCTTCTGGCTAAATATTTCTCTTTTAGGGGACATGAAACAAGGACCTACTTGTGTGCTTGTTACCTAGGGTTTTAAATCAAAAAATTTATAAGTAAATGCAAGAATACAAACCTACAACCGTTCAATTAAGAAGTTTTGCAGAAAATACACTTACATATCATGAAGAAAAGCAATGCAAACCCTAGTTGTAAACCTTCATTCAAGAGAAATGCCAAATATGCCAAGAAAATCCTCCCATCAACAAGTGCGCCTCACTTTAAAAGACCAAATACCCAACTAGGGCACAAAAATCAGACCTCACAAAAGAGTGAGTTGTGTGTTATGTCAAAATGAGGGAAAAACTCCTCAATATATAGTGTATCATGACCTCTAATTAAAATTAGGTGATTAAAAATAGTCGACAAGGCTACAAACCAAAATCATACTATTTTTACATTAAATTGTTAAATTAAAGCCCTAAATGAGAATAAGCAAGACGTCAAGCCCTACTAAGGGAGACATTGGCCCTTTTAAAGGCAAAATCCATCATAAATGACAAAATGTTGACCCTCTTTGGGCCTCCAAACCCTTCCACACGTGCTAGCTGCCTTGTCAAACCGCCATACGTTGAAGGTGACATCAGTGGCTCCTAGGTGACGTCCTGGGCCATCAAAGGGAGACGTTCCACCTAAAGTGGGTCAACCCCCCTGGGCTGGGCTCAGCCAAAGAGTCCAGGATGGAATGTCCTTCTTCTTCTCAGGTGCAAAAGCTCAATCAAGCATTGTCTTGTCTCTGCCCTTGATGGGGTCCCAACAACCATTTGATGGGCTCTTCAGCCCCATGGAGGTCCGAACTAATCATATCCCCATGTGTACCGATCCAACTGGTACCTGTCCATCGAGCATGGTCCTGCACATCAAAAACTTTGCCCTCTGTTATCACTGAAATTTCGTCCACACATGGTTACAAGAACTCATCATCGTCAAACAGTAATGAAGTCATTCATGGCCTTGAATTAATATCACAGCATTCAAAAAAGGTCAAAAACTATACAAAGTATTGAAAAATTGAAGAGCGCTTTAGAGACGTTGGGCGCACGCGCGCATGGGAAGAACAGGAATGTGTAAATCGCGCACATGCGCACGATGCACGACTGTTAGCGCAAAAATCCACGCACCTGCTAAACGACGCATTTATGAAAGTGGTCGGCCTCCCAACCACTTATGGTTCAACTCCCAAGCCGTTTTGACCTCCAAATCCGGGCTGGATTCGAATGGTGGGCTGGTCAAAGACCTAAAAATGCCCTAAATGGCCTATTTTCACACTACAAGGCAGTTAAACAAAAGCCCAAATCAATGCTATAAAAAACCATGAATGCACCTCATTTTCTCAAGGAATTCTAAGTAATGTTATGCTGCCTATATTGTTTTAAGGACTCCATCCTTGACAAGAACACATTGGCATCATTACATTGGACAATCCACCTCTCCATTGAGTGGATTTGTGAGGAGTTCTTTCATCACCATTTTCATTTTCTTTGTTGTAAGAAGAACCAACTAGTGAGGGTCCAAGAGCCTTCCCTTGGAGGAAGAAGGGACTCATAATCCCCTTTCTTCTTGGTGCTTTGTTTTCATCAATAGATCAAGCCTCAAACATTGGTGACATGGGCCTTTTTGTTATTGTTATCTCTATGTCCTTATGTTCATGATTTTAATTTTTATTGCATCTATTAGTTTAATTCTTAACCATAGTTTTGTTTTTCTTTCTCTAACTCTTTTCTCTACAGCTGTCCTGCTCAGCAGACCCAACTGAGCTTGCAAGCACCTCTTATTTGCTCACCAAGGTGACGAAAGAGGCGCAACATATTGGCGACTCCACTAGGGAAAGGTATCAATTTCCTACCTCATTTGGGTTTATTTTTCTCTTCTTTTAGTTTGCTTAACTTGCAGGTACACTAACCGGCCTAAGCTGACTTGCCAATCATCCAATTCAGAGCAGAATTGAGAGAAATCCATCCGGATTTTTCTTTCTTATCCATGTACCACATATGTGCGAGTTTTTCAGCCCACAGACGCGCATCATGCACCCATGTGCTTTACTCACGGTTCTGTTCTGTGCACGTGCGCTTTTTAACTCATCTATGCTCGCGCGCATGCGCTCTGTGCGCCTCTGTCTCCACTAAGACCTGCACATTTGTTTAAAAATTCACATTGTAGAGTTGTTGAGATGTGGGGAAGGCCATTTTCCTTCTTAAAAATGATGTCAAGCATGTTTTGAAACTGCACCACACTTAGTCCCCTCATCATATAAAGGGGTTAGTCAAA
>ML789467.1:253183-267283 GCA_009831015.1 Picea engelmannii
GAAGGCCATTATGAATTTTTGGTCATGCCTTTTGGCCTTACAAATGCACCTTCCACATTCCAAGGGTTGATGAATTCCATTTTCAAGCCCTTCCTTCAAAAATTTGTGTTAGTATTTTTTGATGATATACTAATATATAGAAATTCTTGGGAGGATCATGTGCGACATGTTGACAAGGTGCTACAACTACTAAAGGAGCAACAACTATATTCCAAACCATCCAAATTTTTCTTTGGAGTGAAGGAGGTAGAGTATTTGGGTCATACTGTATCTCATGAATATGTCAAGGTAGACCCTAACAAGATTAAGGCCATGATGGACTGGCCGATTCTGAAAACATTGAAGAATCTTAGAGGATTTTTGGTTTTGACAGGTTACTACCGCAAGTTTGTTCGACACTATGGAAGAATAGTAGCACCTTTAACGAAAATAACTAAGAAGGATGCATTTTCATGGACTCCAAAGACAACTAAAGCTTTTGAACAAATTAAAGAGGTGATGTGAAAAGATCCTGTCTTGACCACTCCAGACATCACAAAAACATTTATTTTGGAATGTGATGCCTCGGGAAATGGAATTGGTGTTGTCCTAATGCAAGAAGGAAGGCCCTTGGCTTTTGAAAGTTGACCACTCAAGGTAAAGGACTTACACAAACCCATTTATGAGAAGGAAATGATGACAAGAAATGCCATCCTTATCCATCCCATGTCAGCACTGGGAGGAGGTTTCCATGGATTTCATCACAGGGTTACCAAAGTCTGAAGAAAAGAGTGTCATCATGGTGATTGTTGATAGAATGACCAAGTATGTACACTTTTGTGCACTCTCTCATCCCTTCAAAGCTAGCACAATTGCCACTGCATTCATGAAGACAGTTCAAAAGCTACATGGCAGCCCAAAGATTATTGTAAGTGACATATATCCCATCTTCACTAGACATTTTTGGACATAATTGTTTTCTTGTTTCGGTACTCAATTGTCTCATAGCTCATCCTATCATCCTCAATCTGATGGACAAACTGAGATAGTGAAAAAATGTATGGAAGGCTACCTTCGTTGCTTCATCTCTAATAAACAAACACAATGGTTCAAATGGTTACCCTTGGCAAAATGGTGGTATAACACTTCCTTTCATATTGCAACAAAAATGACACCATTTATGGCACTCTATGGATACCACCCTCCTTCCATTAATTCTTCTCTAAAAGAAAAATATAAGGTTCAAGCAGTGCAAAATCACATAGAGCATCAACAAAAAGTTCTCCAAATATTAAATGACAACCTGACCATGACACAAAATCGTATGAAACAACAAGAAGATCAAAATCATAGTGAAAGAAGTTTTGAAGTAGGGGATTGGGTGTTTTTAAGACTACAACCATACAAACATATGTCCCTCAAGCAATCCAGGAAGGATAATTAATTATGACCAAAGTAATATGGCCCTTATAAGGTGTTGCAAAATATTGGTACTATGGCATACAAATTGGAGTTTCCTGCATCTTCACGAGTACACCCAGTTGTTACACGTCAAAATTACTCACTTCGATAGTGTCGCAAGTGTCATCATTACAAGTGTCGCATTTTGCTCACAAGGTCGCAAGTGTTGCATGTTGCTCACAAGTGTCACAAGTGTCAGGGAAGAATACTGCCATGATGCCTATGTCGTGCCTATAACGACATGAGAAGGACACTTAAAACACCTCAAACATTTGATTTGGAAGAGGAGAAATGAGTCAGCAGGCTTACAAACCTTTTGCCATCTGAAAGCACCTCAAAAACTGAGCTTTTGAAGGACAACACTCCCCTATACCTCTTATGGGAGCGCCGACGCTCCCCCTTACACTATCCGGGAGTGTTATAAAGCTCCTCTGGCCCTTTTGAGGGAGCGCTATGGCTTTTGAGAGTGTTGGCACCCCCTAAAGCCTACTAGGGAGCGCTACAACGCTCTGATGGTCCTTTTGAGGGAGCGCTACCTATTCTGGGCAGTAGTTAAGTTGTTGAGATGAATGGGGGAAGGATCATTTCATTCTTGGAAGGCAGTTGGATTCAAATCCTTAGTCGAACCATGATCTTAGGGCAGATCCTCAACTGAAGGAGGCAAATCCTCAACTTCCCCAAGGATATCTCAAGTGGTTAAAGCCTCTCCAAGGCTATATAAGCAAGTTTTCACATGGTGAAAGAGGAATGGAAAAAGGAGAATCACACCAAACTTATGATCTCATAAGTGGTGCTGGAACAGGGGAAGAATTGCTAGCATGAAACCTATGATCTCATAGGAAACACACAGTCAAACAAAGGAGAGTGATCAGTGAAGTTGTTGTCATCCAGGTTGTGGATCTTTCGAGCAAGGGTTAGACAAAGGGGACTTGACGAAGTTGTCGCATTCGCATCTACGATTGTAAGTACTGTTGTCGTTATTCTCATTAATATGACATGCTTGGCCTATTTATTTCTAGTTCATGTCTGATGTTACATGAACTTATCATTGATAGATAGATATGTTTTCAAGCTAATATCAATAGAGTAGAAAGTGGTCGTATCTTGTTTGTCTACAGGACTCAGCGACGAGCAAAGGATTGGATCTCAACTCGGAGCGTGCATGGACAAACGCCGATAAAGAGGTACTTCTATTCTCCTTCCTTCTCATGTGTTAGTTTGTGTAGATTTGAAAGAAAGTCAGTGTCCATGTTAAGAATTTTCTTTCTTAGAGTTAGGGTCAAGCTCTTTGAGGCAATCTACCTGTCCGCAGGGAGATTTTTCTACAATAGAAACTGGCGACCATACTGAGGAATCGAATCAAACTTTTGGTTTTGCCTTTCCTCATAGACCTTGTCTTACCCTTTTTTTTCTTATACCTTATTCACTCCTTTTTGATTGATTTCATGAGCTGATTGACTCCCTACCCCATCACACTCAGCTTGATTGTCGAGATTGAACTGCAATTTTTGGATTTTTGACATTTTTTGGAGATTTTTGAACCTGGTGTCCCTGTCTCTATGTTAACAGAGTGCCAGTGCTCCCTGAGTGCCTTACACAAAGAACTATAATGCTCCTTTCCCTTTACAACAGAGCGCCAGCCCTCTTTTGGCCAAAAAGCCTTCCAAAATTATTTTTTTCAGGGTTTTACCTGTGTGTTTCTCTTGTTGAGTCACCTTGTGAGTCAATGCTGCTTCCTTTGACCTTTGACATGCAACCTCCTGAGAAGTAAACACCTTATTGTTCATATTTTATGCTCTTCTTCATTCTTTTTGAGTTTTTGTTGTTGAGAGATTGAAATCAATCCCTTTCTTTCTTCTCTCCTATCCAACTGAGCGAGAACTCTATTGAAGGACAACTGAAGTCTGTAACTCTTCTCATTTGGTTCTTTGAGGTCATATGATGCAATCTCTTTCTCCTTCCTTTTGCGTTTTTGGTTTTATTTCTCTTGATTGATTGCAAAAGGGTGTGTTGTTTGTGCGAAATTTGTGTTTTCTTGTCTGAATCTCCTTGATCTGAAAGGGTAGTTGGTAGGAAAAAATTTTCATTGAATCGATCATCGTTCGCATGAAAACAACAAAAGTACATCTTAATGATTAGTTTGCATATTAGTTTGCATTTTTTAAATGTTGTAGCATCATATTGGATTTGATTGAGAACAAAATTGATTGAGGGCATCCCTTATCAAGTGTTTGATAGTGAAAATGACTCTTCCTCTTTCCCTTAAATAGGTATTCATTGAAAAGAAACGATTGCTTATCATATTTCATGCATATTTTTGGGAATTGAGTCATCATTCCATCAGTTTCACTTTCGTACACCCTCTGAGTAAACAACARCCATTAAAATCAAYGCTTAACTAAAATTTATCAGACTTTTTACATCTTTGTTAGCAAACCTACATTAGTTTAAGGTGTAGGGCTTTGGAATAGGTTGAAAGGATAACTTTCCAAAGCTATTGAACAAACTTAGTATCTTGCGGTAGGGAGAGTCAAATCCAATTGTCGTATTAGTCTACCTGGGATCCCCCTCTCACATAGGGGTTATGCACGAGGTCGCATTCGGGTGAGTTACAGAGATTATCCCTTCATGGCCCAACTGTTTGTAGTGGTCGGATCATATACTGGGGGTCACTGGAAGGTATACCCATGATTATGTGTGGGAGCCTTTTGGGTTGATTTCGGACTTGTTATCCTGCCCATACATTCCGACTAGACTGTCGGTTGTACCCGCCCAGGGGCTGACTATGAGTTTGTGACCTTAGTAGCCACAATATTTAGGGTCTCACACAAGGTGACGGTGAAGGGAAGTCTCACTGTACCTGGAACAGACGTTGGTCAAACTCACTCAGGCTCCTTGGAGGGTAAATCCACAATTACTGTGTGGAAGCTTGCACCAAGGCATAAGTCCGTTAAGCAGGTCACCAACGTAACTGATCCACCCGCTCTATCCCCTCCCCTTCCTATTTTTATCTCGTGACGTTGGATTTTATCACCAACTAGTGGTTTCATCGTAGGAAGGTTTGTTTGATTGATTGCTTCTTAGATTCATAGAGCGTGTTGTTTGTTTTACTTAATGGACCTTAGGTCGAGTCAGTTTTAATGGCATCGAATCTTGGGAGTACCAATGGAGGAACCCCTTCTCCTGGGGAACCTTATACCTTTCCTTCATTTGGAAACTTTGGTCCTCCATATGTTGCCACACTGAGTCTTCCAGGACTCACTATTGGATTACCAGTTTGGTTGTTCCCCACTCCGGTGATCCTGAATCCTCCCAATGTTTCAATAGCACCTAATACTTTGGATGTCAATACACCACCCACACGTCAATCTCATGTCGACTTTTCACCTTCTTCACCCATTAAGTCTCCTTCCATTTCTCTTTCTTCGCCTAGTGAAAGCTCTAAAGAAAGTAGCCAGGTTGATCAGAAGAAGAAGAAACGGAAAGAGAAGAAGAAGAAGAACATGAAAAGGACAAAGGCCCCAACAAGATCAGATGTTGGCTCTAAGAAACTAGTTACTGTTGATAGTACTGGGAGTGTTGATGAGGTCAACAAGATTAAAATGAAGAATCCAAAACCCAAATTCCCTTGCAGCCTTTGTAAGGGTGACCACTTTCTGAGGGATTGCCCCGGTCTTACCCAGGTCTTAGAAATGTGGTTCTCCACGTCATTGGACTCTATTGGTCATGTCGATGATACCCTATCAACTAGTGATGTTCAGGTTGGTAAGAAGAAGAAAACTGTCAAGTTCCCTTGCATGTTATGAAAAGGTGATCATTACTCTCACCTTTGTCCTCATATGGACGAGGCTTCTTCTCTTTTGGAAAAACTTCAACTTTCAAAAGGTTATCGTAATCTTTCCTCCGACCCATCATTGGTTGATGGACTGGTCAATCCAGTTCCATCCCTGGTTAGTCTGGTTGATCAAGTGGTCAATGTAGTTTCCTCTTCGATTGCACCACAAACCCAAGTAGTTGATCTAGTTTCGTCATCGATCAGCCCCACTCTTCATCAAAAGATTGTA
Organism: Picea engelmannii; assembly: GCA_009831015.1. NCBI lineage: Eukaryota > Viridiplantae > Streptophyta > Pinopsida > Pinales > Pinaceae > Picea > Picea engelmannii. The sequence continues at coordinate 258,688 of ML789467.1, forward strand.
ACCCAAGTGGTCGATCTGTTTTCATCTTCGGTCGATCCCACTCTCCTGTTAGAGAGTGAAACCAAAGCGGTCGATCCATTTCCACCCATCGACCCCATTCTTCCCTTGGAGAATGAAACTCAAGTGGTCGATCCAGTTTCACCATCGGTCGATCCCATTCCTCCATTGAGGAATGTTAAAGTGACTGATCCAGTCCCTTCCTCGGTCAGTCCCACTCTTCCTCTAAAGAGTGCCAAAGTGGTCAATCCAGCTTCACCATCGGTCGATCCCATTCCTCCATTGAGGAATGTTAAAGTGACTGATCCAGTCCCTTCCTCAGTTAGTCCCACTCTTCCTCTGAAGAGTGATAAAGTGGTCTATCCAAGTCCACAATTGGTTGATCTGATCCAATCATCGGTCGATCCTACTCTCCCTCTAGAGAGTAAACCCGATACTGCCCACGTTTTTCTCATTAATATAGACTCTACCATGCTGGGGGGCATTCCTCGTTCTCCTATGAAACCCCCTCCAAGTAATGAGACCATCCTTTTTGATTGGGGTGCGCTAACTAGGCCTCGTCTTCCCTCTCACACTCCTTTTCATATTACAGTACAGGTTTGTGGTCGGGATGTTTCTCAAACATTGATAGATGAAGGTGTGTCTGTTAGTATTTTGTCCTCTGTTTCTTGGCACGCTTTGGGTTGTCTACGGCTTGCACCGGTTACCCAGAATATATTGGATTTTGACAGAAGAACCAGTCAACCTTTAGGGATCCTTCCTCAGTTTCCTGTAACTTTGAGAGGGAAAAATGTCTTTATTGATGTCATGGTAGTTCAAGACCCCTTGGATTTTGCTTTACTCCTGGGGCGAGATTATGTCTATGCTATGAAAGCTCTTGTATCCACTCTTTTCCACGTGATATCTTTCCCTCACGATGGAAGAATTATGACTATTGATAAACTTTCATTCATCGACCCTGACTGGGTTACCTCCTTAAGTGGTTCTTATATGAAAACAGTATCACCCTCGCCGCATGTCAATTATGTGGCATTGTCTCCCATGATTTCAACTTCCGACGATTTGGATCCGGTAGTGGACATGGTGATTTATTCGGTAGGATTATTGGAGCCTGATCTCCTTACTCCTACCGTGACCCTCGACATGTGTTCCTTCTCGAGTGATCATCTTCTGTCCAACGAAGATCTCCTGGAGGCCATGACCACGTTTTCTCCTTTGACATGGTACCCTTCTAGAGTATTATCCTCTTGGAAGCCATGATCCAGACAAAACAACGAGCATAGTTTCTCTTCTCTGTGGCAAGCTCGTTAAAAAATGAAACAGAGGCCATGAGCATAGTTTCCCTTCTCTGTGGCAAGCTCATTAAAAAATGAAATAGAGGCTTTGAGCATAGTTTTCTTCTCTGTAGCAAGCTCATTAAAAAATGCAACAACAATCTGGGGATCGAACCTGGAACCTTGAGCATAGTTCTTTTCCTGTGTCAAGCTCGTTAAAAAATGAAACAATCACCTCTCCCTTCAAGTTTATTCTTTCACCAGATCTCATAGATGTCGAGTCAAGTCTTTCATTAGGTCTCATTTTTGAACCTTCATTTCATCCACCTGTATCCTTTTTCTCCATCTAGCACAGAAATTGGTGACAACCTCAAAGTCGGTGAAGGAATTGAAGCTTGGGGGGCATGTCTCTAGCCTTTGATGATCATTCTGGAGCTAAGCCACTAGCTTTCAAGCTGGGGGCATGCCGAGCTTAGTCTTTGTTTTTTCTCGTGCTCGTAAATACATGAGAATGCATCTGGGTAGACTTTTCTCTATTTTTCGGACCCGCATGGACACACGAAAAAGGAACCCCAGGAGTCATCTTTAAACTCTTTTCAGACTCTCTAAATATGAAAATATTGTCGAGTGATATTGCTTCCTTTCACACTCATTAAAAGGTTCGAAAGGGCGTCTTTCGAGCGATAGGTTATCTCTTTTTCAGTCTCGTTAGACTACTGTACGAAAAAGGAACTGAGAGAGTTCTCTTTTAAGTGTTTTTCCAAACTCTATAATCCTGAAAAACCTTCGAGTTTTCTATCTTTGGACTCGCTAAAGCACACATTGACAGGCCCATATGGGATCGAACCCTTACTTCTTCTGGTTCGTTAAACAAAGGAAGAGAAAATTACCGAAGGTGAGTTATATCGAGCATGTGCTATCCTCCTTGAGATCATTAAATCAAAAAGAAGTACTCATCTATCTGGATGGGGGAAAATTTGAAAGAAGAATGCCAAGTAGTCTCTTGAGAACATTACCAAGTAATTCTTAGAGTCACCCTTGAACACGACACTTTGTCATTTGCACGCATCATAATCTGCTGAACCTCTGCACCGAGCCAATCCTTTGAGTTTCTTTCACTCCTTCGGGTCACCTGACATAAGTCACAGCATCCACTGCATCATCAAGTTTTGGTCTGTGTCATGTTTCTGATGTTGTGCCTCAGTGTTCAAGGGAAGTATCTCCCTTGAGAGTCAGCCATCCCAAATATATTGCCTCAAAACCCGTTTCAGTCCATGTTCGTCCGATCTACCAATCACCTCTCTATGTCTGTTTCGTGTCGTTGATGGGGGACACATCAAGGCCCTCCTTCGACGAGTCTATTCATGTCGACTTCAACACATTATCCAGGAACTAGACTTAGAAACTAGTTAGTACTTTGGGACCTGCATGCCTCAATGGAAAGCCTCCTCACATTCGACAGTGGGTTTACATCATTGACCTCTGATCGGATGATTCCACAGATGTTCAAATTCATCTCATCCATTCACATTCGTTGGATTGTACTAGAGTACCTTGGGAATCATTGACATTAATGGTTATTTCCCTCACACTTGTTAACAGTTTACATCATTGACCGGTAATCAAGTGGTTTCTGCCATGTTCGACATCATGACATCTATTCACATGGTTAGATTCGTACTACATCGGGATCGGTACGAAGACCCTGGGTTGAGTGATCACTTTGATATGTACTTTGCCCAGGTTGCGATGGAGCTTCTCTTGAACAATGACACATATACTGTTACATAGATCCACTTTGTATTAGTCATGGCTATGTTTTGTCATCTCGTAGATCCACTGTGTATTCTTTGTGGCTACGATCAGTTCAGGTCATGGGAGTATAGATCCACAATGTATTTTTAGTGGATATACCTTTTTATTAATACAATTATGGATCCGCAGTGTATTTTATGGCGGCCATATCTTGCAAGTCTTGATCACCCAAGCATAGGTATGCATGCGTTGGGTTTGAAACATGTCATAATATTTGTTGGATGTTTGTGTGCATCTTTTGTCAGGTTCTCTGTGTCTATACCCTTGCTTAAAAGTATACAAAGCATTTTAGTTATCAGTTCTTGTCTTCTAACTTCGTACTTTGGGGGGCAATCTGTTACACGTCAAAATTACTCACTTCGATAGTGTCGCAAGTGTTGTCATTACAAGTGTTGCATTTTGCTCACAAGGTCACAAGTGTCGCATGTTGCTCACAAGTGTCGCAAGTGTCAGGGAAGAATACTGCCATGATTCCTATGTCGTGCCTATAACGACATGAGAAGGACACTTAAAACACCTCAAACATTTGATTTGGAAGAGGAGAAATGAGTTAGCAGGCTTACAAACCTTTTTCCATCTGAAAGCACCTCAAAAACTGAGCTTTTGAAGGAGAGTGCTCCCCTATACCTCTTATGGGAGCACCAACGCTCCCCCTTACACTGTCTGGGAGCGTTATAAAGCTCCTTTGGCCCTTTTGAGGGAGTGCTATGGCTTTTGAGAGCACTGGCACCCCCTAAAGCCTACTAGGGAGTGCTACAACACTCTGATGGTCCTTTTGAGGGAGCGCTACTTATTCTGGGCAGTAGTTAAGTTGTTGAGATGAATGGGGAAAGGATCCTTTCATTCTTGGAAGGCAATTGGATTCGAATCCCTAGTCCAGCCATGATCTTAGGGCAGATCCTCAACTGAAGGAGGCAAATCCTCAACTTGCCCAAGGATATTTCAAGTGGTTAAAGCCTCCCCAAGGCTATATAAGAAAGTTTTCTCATGGTGAAAGAGGAATGGAAAAAGGAGAATCACACCAAACTTATGATCTCATAAGTGGTGCTAGAATGGGGGAAGAATTGCTAGCATGAAACCTATGATATCATAGGAAACACACAGTCATCCAAAGGAGAGTGATCAGTGAAGCTACTGTCATCCAGGTTGTGGATCTTTCGAGCAAGGGTTAGACAAAGGGGACTTGACGAAGCTGTCGCATTCGCATCTACGATTGTAAGTACCGCTGTCATTATTCTCATTAATATGACACGCTTGGCCTATTTCTTTCTAGTTCGTGTCGGATGTTACATGAAATTACCATTGATAGATATATCTGTTTTCAAGCTAATATCAATAGAGTAGGAAGTGGTCTTATATTGTTTGTCTACAGGACTTAGTGAGGAGCAAAGGATTGGAGCTCAACTTGGAGCGTGCAGGGACAAACGTCGATAAAGAAGTACTTCTATTCTCCTTCCTTCTCATGTGTTAGTTTGTGTAGATTTGAAAGAAATTCAGTGTCCACGTTAAGCATTTTTTGTCTTAGAGTTAGGGTCAAGCTCTTTGAGGCAATCTACCTGTCCGCAGGGAGATTTTCCTACAACACCAGTTTTCCATGTTTCATGCTTAAAGAAGGTTATAGGTGACAAGATCCCAATTCAAACTATATTTCCAAAACTTGACAAGGAAGGAAAAATCATATTGAATATTGAAGCCATCATTGACACAAGAATTCGCCAGCTCAGGAATAGATCTATTTCAGAGTATCTCATTAAACGGAGGAAACTATCGACTAAAGATTCCACTTGGGAAGATGAGTCTTTTATATAGAAGCATCCAGAGTTACTCAAGCGTTGCAGACAACACTTGTCTCGAGGGGCATATTAATCCCTAAATAGTGGCTCATTACCCCTTAATTAAGGCATATTATATTAGTAATGTTATTTTATTTATGTCGGCTTTAGTCCATTAGTTGTAATTATACCTCCTAGTCTCCTATATATACCAAGGAGACATTTTCATTTTGAATTATCTTGTAATTTTACATTTATGTGGGCATAAGGAGGTTTCCCCCTTGAAGAGGCTTATTATATGAGTTTCTCTCTTTTTCAAGGCATTGAGTACTTATTCTGAGGTTTTTCTATGCTATATTGATATTTGGTTCTTAACAATGCACTTTTTTATGGTACAGGTTCATTATAGGTTGATTGGTATAGGTTTACAATAGTATATCACAAAGTTATAGTGTGATAATGGTTCCATCATTCTACTTATACATTAGGGTGGTTGGATGGGGAAAGGACAAGTGGTTGTAGCAACCTTCTGGTAGTAGCCGGAGAACATAAGTGGTTGTAGCCTCCTTCTGGTTGTAGCCAGAGAATTGGGGAGTTGGAGCTTCCCATAGGTTGTATCTTGAGAAACTAGGGGGTTGGAGCCTCCTTCCAGTTGCAGCTGGAAAACAAAGGAAGTTGGTGCTTACAATGAATGTAATTCTTCAAGACATATAATAAAAATCATTATGTGGTTTTCTCTCGCTTTGGTTTTTCACGTAAAACACTGGTGTACTGTGTAAGTGTATGATTGTTCATTTGTTCATTTCTTATTTACTCTGCAGTTATTGGATGATAATGCTACATTGATATATCACTTGGATTATATGGTTAAAAAGGATTAAAATTCTTTATTGCTGATTCACCCCCCTCTCAGTAATCCAACAATTGGTATTAGAGTTGGTTCCTTCAGGAAACCGTTTAACCACTTGAAGGAGATCATGGATTATTCTGAGGATGGAGTACCAATGTTTAATGGTCAAAATTGTTTTAAGTATGAGATGTGGAGCATAAGGAAGGAAGTATTTTGACAGGTATAGGGACATTATATTTGGCTATCAGTTGTTACATGATATGATATTTCTAAAAGGGAAAAGACTGCAACCAAAAAGGAATTGAGGAAGAATAAAAGAATAGCAATGGATTTCATTTGGGAAGGATTACCTAATCCGGTAAGAGAAAAGGTTGGTAAATGTTCATCATCAAAAGAACTTTGGGATAAGTTACATGACATATATTCTTCACCCATCATAGATTCATAAAATGTCAAAGAAGATGCAGATAGAAATCAAGAAGAACTATGTTCACCATGTCAAGTAGATTCAGAAGATGAAGAGTACATAATCACTAGAGGTATGTTGTTTTGTTTTAATTGTGAAAAACATGGACATCTTGAAATAGAATTCCATGAAGGAAATGAGACAAAAACTAATTGAAAAGGAAGACAATTATGAATAAGAATTGATTAGTGCTTTAGATGAACTAGGAGAAGAAAACAATTCACTCAATAAACAATCAATGAAACAAAAGGAAAGTGTTCACAATTTTGAAGAAGCCCAACAGGTCATTGAAAACTTAAGAACTCGGATAGAAGAATCCAGAAAGATCGAAGAAAATCTTGAATATCAAAAGCAATGTTTGGAAACCAACATAGCAGCACAGAAGGAAGAAGTAGAAATGAGAGAGAAAATATTGACACATCATCTTAAGGAAAGAACTAATGATCTAAACAAGCTTGAGGAAAAGTTTGTTCAAGAAGAGAAATGACTTTAAGAAGAAATAATCACATTAAAAATTCAGTTTGAAAAAGCGAAAAGAACAGAATAATTCATGAAGTCTCAAATAATGAAAAAAGAATAAGATATTGAGAAGTAAAATCGTCAATCCCAACAAGAACGTTGAAGAGACAGAAACATTCACATCAGTTATAGAGAATGAAGGGAATCACTCTAGGTTTCTAGAAAAGAAGAATGAAGAAAATAGAAAGAGTTATGCAGAAGTACTCAAAGGAAGGAATCATGGTCAACCAGAATCTAAGAAAACTATTGAAGATACATCTTCAAGAAGACCATCCATGTTCAATCCACAAAGAATCTTCAAGCATGATCATGATTAGTCAAGGAAAAAAATCAGAAGTTGTTAAGCCCTAATATTGGTTCATTACCCCTTAATTGGGGCATATTATATTAGTAATGTTATTTTATTTATGTCGGCTTTAGGCCATTAGTTGTAATTATACCTCCTAGTCTCCTATATATACCAAGGACACATTTTCATTTTGAATCATCTTGTACTTGAACATTTAAGTGGGGTAAAAGGAGGTTTCCCCCTCAAAGAGTCTTATTATCTGAAATTATCTCTTTTTCAAGGCATTGAGTGCTTTTTCTGAGGTTTTTCTATGCTATATTGGTAGTTGGTTCTTAACATATGGTATCAGAGCTCAAGGTATTGGGGTTTCGCTGCTACATCTGAGACACCGTGGAATTTTTGCTATAACTTTTTTTCTACAACGTTTCAGAAGAAATGGCTTGGAATATATTTAGTAGACAGATCAAGGTACGTTGGGTTCACAATTAAGCTCCTGAGGCCTTATACTTTCAGAGATACAACCTATACAAGATAGGGTTCTAGAATCATCCTGAAATGAGTCATTGCAGAAGTTTTTCTATAAAAACTTTTTCATAACATTTTAGACCCTGAAATTTGGAGGCTATCTACAAAAATTAGTAAGGTATCTATGGTAAAATGTTCATCTTCTAGGTAATCTTAAATTTGTAGATACACCCTATGTAAGATAGGGTATCTGACTAGTCCGATTGACTAGTCTCAAGAAGGTGTTCCAGGTAAAACAATCATAACTTCTTCCCAGAGTATCCAAATTGAGTGGGACTAGTTTCATTGGATCACAGATAGCCTGTAGTATTTCTGGTGTGAGTTTCATAATTTTATGTCAATTATTTTGTGTGAGGCACGCTATACAAGTGAGATATCCTAGAAAGGACAAAAATCGGCAAGTTGTGGGGAAGTTACTGTAAATTCCACTTGGTACATCCAATTTTGATCAGACCTGTGTCATTGCAGAGAAGAAATATCAGAGAACTACATAAAAGAAAATTTCATAGCCAAAAGGGTTGAAACTTGGGAGATGCAACAGAAGAAATATTGTCTAGCAGAACCACCTCAAAATCAAGGTTCAAAAGTGATACTTGGCCAACATGCCACCAAAAAAGGGAACTTCTACACCAACTAAGCCTCCAGAAAATCCTACTTGGACTCTTGATGAATGTGAAAAAATGCATAGGGACATAAATGAACTACAAAAGAAGATGGATTCAATGGAAGCTAAGTTGGATACTAAGATGAATTCAATGGAAGCTAAGTTGGATACTAAGATAGATGGTTTAAAAGGGGATATCATGGAAGTATTGAAAAATTTTGTAACAGAGAAGACACATGAAAGTGAAAATACATCGCATGAAATTCATGATGAGGACACAAGGAAGGTGAATTAAGAATGGAAAAAATCCAACTTTGGTTTGAAGACCAACCATGTTCCTATGATTGATATGAGGAAGTTTGATGGCAAGGACCCAATCACATGGATACTTCAGATGGAGCAATTCTTTGATCTCCATAATGTGCCACATACACAAAAGGTACAAATTGCTTCTTTATATTTAGAACCTAATCAATTTGTATGGT
>ML789467.1:274309-286430 GCA_009831015.1 Picea engelmannii
GGGGGGGGGGGTCCGGAATCGGGGGTGCACCTCTCCAACAGTCCAGATGAGCGTGCCCGGATCAACAGTGATGAAGACCATTCCGGAACCCCCCTGCCTTTCTACCTTTAAGCGGAGGGGCGGGGTCCGGAATCCTAGATGCAACATCCCGACGACCACGATTGAGGCGCCCAGATCAACGGTGCTTATACAGCCCCGCCCTTCTCAATTGCCCTGTGATTAACCAATGTGGGCCCTATCCCCGTCATTTCATCCTCTCTTCCGCCTTTCCCCTACTGCTGTATGTTATCCATTCATCTCTCCTCTTTGGTCCATGTGGTCTCCCCTTCTTCTCATCATCCACTCACTGCTCGCCACGTGTCCCGTTCCTCTCCACATCATCCTCTCACCTGAAGGTGAGTTCTTTCCTTCCGTCATCCTCCTCTCGTCATGTCACTCCTTTCACGCCCTTATAACCCGGCACGAACATTCCAGTCATGCGCCTCATCCTCCACGCTGGCCTCCATACCTGTCCCTCAATCTATTCAGTTATTCCAGGTGGCAGCGCGAGAAGTCATCCAGATCCCGAAGTGCTGAGTTGGTTGGGTCGTTCTCAATCCCGAGAAGCAGTTAATGAAGCGGTTGGTGATGGTTAGATATCGTCTCCGCCATAATGGGGGCATCCTACAATGAATTAAAGGCACGTCGATTCACCGATGTAACTGTTAGAAGATCTATCACGTCTGCCACAAGTTGCACGATTAGTCAAAGACTGCGGCTGCAGAGTGTCAGAAGCCATGCAGACGCAAAGCTTTCAATGCAATTTCTTGGTCCCGCTGCTGTTGTTGTTTTGAGTATATGTAGGCACTTTTTCCATTTTTGTATCTATCGATGGTAGAGCTAAGCTCCCGACTGTAAAGTTTCAACGACATTCTGGTTTCCTGTTTATGCCCCTGTGTTTGAGATTTCTTGGTTTATGACAAACAGTTCTTCTTTTTCCATCTTTGTTTCATCTCATGTCAGAGTGTTCACAGTGAATGATTCACGTGGATTGTTGCATTTATGTTATGATAAAGGATTTGTCGTGACATTTTTGTACTCTCTAGTTTTCTGTGTTTGAACATTAAGGGACTTTGTGTTTGAATGCTTTCTTCTCCAGTCTGTGATAAACCTGATGTTTATTGTAGACCGTTGCACTCTTCTTGCATAAGTCTTCAACCTTCTCACCCTTTTACTACGACTCACTGTTTGAAGTTTGTCAAGACCTCTCTCGTTCATGCATGTCTGGTCTGGTCTCTAAGTTGATACAATGTTGTTTTGAGTTTTCCTCCATTTGATCACCCTTTAAACAAACTGTGACATTAATCTGATGGGCGTCGAGCTCTGCTCCTGCTAGCAATCCAGGGGTGACCTCCGATAGCCAACACCATGTGAAGTTGGAGAACCCTCATGCATCATCTAGAAGCCCCAAAAGGTCAAAGTAGTCAAACTAGTTTAATATATTTTTAGAAGGTAAATAATAAAGTGAAGTGATGAGTGTACTATAATTCAAAGTGAATACAAAATAAATTATTTAAATAATAAAGTTAATGGAGAAATTACTAAGTTGACAAGTGGTTAGAACTGGGTTAGCCCTAAAATAAGGAAAGTGGTTTAAGATGGTTAGAAGGTAACCCCTTGAGGTAAAGTGAAGTGATGAGTGTACTATAAGTCAAAGTGGATACAAAATAAATTATTTAAATAATAAATTTAATGGATAAATTACTAATTGGGCAAGTGGCTAGAAGTTGGTTAACCCTAAAATAAAGAAAGTGGGTTAAGATGGTTAAAAGGTAACCCCTTGAGGAAGCTACATGAAAGTATAAATAAGAGGCAAGGATCTCTAATTTTATATCACACTTGAGAATATTCAATTTCAACATGTGACTGAGGTAACCAAAGGATATCTAAGCCAAATTTTAGAGAGAAGGTGAAGTAAAGAAGGCCGAAATTCAAGGGAGGATAAATTCTTTTGATGATGCTTTCTAAGGTATGTTATTTACAAGTGATCTCACCATTTTCACAATAATTTTTTTTCTAGAATTATTTAGAACGTGAAATTGATAGTCCATTGAGAAAACATATCCAATTAGTTGTGGTACAAATTTAAGCTTGTGGGTCATTGTAGTTTTGGAGTTACACTCCGTGGAAACTAGGGTTTGTGGCTAGTACTGAAACTAGTGTAAAACAAGTGTTTCCAGTAAAAATGTCATAAATTATTCATAACAGAACCAAATTAACTAAGACAAAAAGTTTTGGTTATAGTACATTCTGTATTATTCTATGTAAAATTTTCATATCCATACAACAAATATTCCATGCGGAGCATGCTCTACAAGTTTTCTCTTTAGAATAAGATAGAATTCAAAATGGTATGCCATTTTTTCTATAACTCATTTTATGAGAGGTTCCAAGTAGTGACACCTGGAGGAATTGCATAAAACACATTGAAGAACATTCTGTATGATTTTCAGATCTTTATTCATTACAGGTACATAGTTATGACTATTTCAAGTTAGGGTTGTTGACTAATCCAAAACTAGTCATGTGAGACTAAAGTAAAGTTTGATTGAAATGCTAGTCTCTTGTTGTTAAAGTTAAGAAAGGTTTGCAGGTATGTGATCATATAAACTAGGTCTATTATAGAGTTACAAATCATATTTGGATAATGAAATTTATGAGGGCTTTTGGTTGAGGTACATGTTGGGTACATAGTTGAGACAAGTAGTTGATGCGTTGGCACATACATGAGGTGTATAGTTGATGATGTTGGTACATATTGATGAGTCATAGTTGATGAATAGTTGATACATGATTGGTACATACTTGGTACATGGTTGGAGGCACTTGTTAGTAGTATTGTTGACACATGGTTTATGGATGACGTAGCATACTTGTATTGGTATGTTATTAGAAGAACATATTGATCTTGGTGATGATTATGAGTTGTTGTGTTATGCTTGGTTGATGCACATATTTGAGAATTTTCTTGGTGATGGATCTTTGTGAGTATATATGTTTGGATGATATGATTGATGAGATAGGTTATTGTGATAGGTTGTTTGGACAAGTTGTTGTGACATGTTATTTGTATAGGTTTGGTGCATGGTTGATGCACTTGTTCATGGTACAGGTTTTGTACGGGTTTGGTTCATGGTTGATGCACTTGTTTATGGTACAGGTTTTGTACGGGTTGGTGCATGGTTGATGCACTTTTTTATGGTACGGGTTGATTACGAGTTGAGGTATAGGTTCGTGCATGGTTGATGCACTTGTTTATTGTAGAGGTTGATTACAGGTTGATTGGTACAAGTTTACAGTAGTATATCTCATAGTGATAGTGTGAAAGTGGTTCCACCATTCTACTTATACATTAGGGAAGTTTGATGGGGAAAGGACAGGTTGTTGTAGCCACCTTCTTTTTGTAGCCTAAGAACATAAGGGGTTTTAGCCTCCTTCTGGTTGTAGCCAGTGAATTGGGGAGTTGGAGCTTCCCTCGGGTTTTAGCCTGAGAAACTAGGGGGTTGGAGATTCCTTCTAGTTGCAACTGGAAAACAAAGGAAGTTGTTGCTTCCAAAGAATGTAATTCCTCAAGACATATAAAAAAAAACATTATGTGGTTTTCTCCCGCTTTGGTTTCCACGTAAAACAATGGTGTACTGTGTATGTGCATGATTTTTCACTTGTTCATTGCTTATTTACTCTGTAGTTATTGGATGATAATGCTATATTGACATAACACTTGGATTGTATGGTTAAAAAGAATTAAATTTCTCTATTAGTGATTCACCCCCCCCCCTCTCAGTAATCCAACAAATACAAGAAATGGCTCGAACTATGTTAATGGATTCCAAGTTGACAGATGTATTTTGGGCACATGCAGTGCATACAACAATTCATATTCAAAATAGAGTAATGCTTAGAAACAACAATGAAAACAATCTTTACGAGCTATGGAAAGGAAGACCAGCGAATGTGAAGCACTTATGAGTTTTTGGAATAAAATGATACATCAAAAGAGAAGATGGAGGAATGGGAAAGTTTGATTCTCATGTGGAGAAAGGAATACTTGTTGGGTACTCAAGCACAAGGAAATAATACAAAATTTTCAATCTAAGTCTCAATAAATTTGTGGAAAGCATCAATGTGACCGTTAATGAGACAAGTGGATGAAAAATAAAGGAAGAAGAAAATGAGTCAATGGAACAGGTTCATGAAGAAGAAGCAAAGGAAGAAGAAGTAGTAGAAGGGGAAGATCAAGAACAGTAGTTTGAAACAAAAGAGAAAGAAAAAAAAGATATTTAAGTACCTCCGAAGACATATAGAAAATGAATATAGAAGAATCATCCCTCAAATCATATTATTGGGAACAAAGATGTAGGAGTTGAGACCATAAGAAGAATTACTTTACCAGAACAACTGCACCTAGCACTCTAATCTTCGATTAAGCCAAACATATTTGAAGAAGACAACAAGGATGAATTCCATATAAAATCCATGGATGAAGAGTTGGATCAAATAGAGAAGAATGACACTTGGGAAATGGTCCTAAGGTCAAAGTACAAGAATGTGATCGGCACAAAGTGGGTCTTTAGAAAAAAATGAATGAAGATGGACATGTTACTAGTAACAAAGGTAGATTGGTATGTAAAGGATACACATAGGTTGAAGGTTTTGACTTTGAAGAGACGTTTTCCCCAGTTGCCAGAATGGAAGCAATCAGATTGATCATAGCTTATGCATGCTCCAATAATATTAAAGTGTATCAGATGGATGTGAAATCAAAATTTATGAATGGGGAACTAGAAGAATAAGTCTACATTGAGCAACCAAAAGGATTTCAGTTGTCAGAGAATGAAGATTATGTTTGCAAGTTGAAGAAGGCCTTGTATGTTATAAAATAGACACCCATAGAATGGACAAATATCTACATCTGCAAGGGTTTAGAAAATAAAATGCAGACAACAACCTCTACACCAAGGTAAGTCAAGATAGTATTTTTTTAATTGAATTTTATGTTGATGATATTAATTTTGGAAGTGATAATGACAGGTTGAGCCAAAAATTTGCAAAGGATATGCAAAATGAATTTGAAATATCATTACTTGGAGAACTATCCTTCTTTCTAGGTATTCAAATATATCAAAGCAACAAAGAAATTTTTATTTCTCAAACCAAGTATATCATAGAAATGTTAAAGAGGTTTGGAATGGAAGATTGCAAACCAGTCAATACTCCTATGCAAACCAATTGCAGGTTAAGTAAAGAGGATGATTCAAAGCCTACAGATCAGAGGTAGTACATGTCAATGATTAGCAACTTACTTTGTGTGACAAAATCCAGACCAGATGTAATGTAGGCAGTTGGATAGGTGGCACAATTTCAAGCAACACCAAATGAATCACATGTTCTAGCGGTAAAAAGGATATGCAGATATCTTAAGGGTACAAAAGAGTTTGTATTATGGTATGCAAAATGAAAGGATCTATCACTTATTTCCTACACAAATGCATATTGGGAAGGTTGCATTGATGATCAAAGACATACAAGTGGAGAAGTGTTCTACTTGGGTGAGTGTTTGGTATCTTGGCTCAGAAATAAGCAATCATCAATATCATTGTCTACAGCCAGAGCAGAGTATATTGTAGCAACAACATGTTGTACACAGGTTCTATGGATGAAAAAAACTTTAACATATATACAGGTTGAGTATGATGAGTCCATTCGGATATATTCTGATAACATGAGCACCATTAGTATCTCAAAGAATCTAGTGATGCACTCTAAGACAAAGCACATTCTAATCAAGTATCATTTTCTACGGGAACAGGTTTCAGAGAAGAAAATTCAAGTTGAGTATGTTGGTACCAAAGAACACATTGCATATATATTTACAAAACCACTTCCAAGGGAAGCCTTTGAGTATCTTCATCAGAAACGTGGCATATTTTCTGCCCCAAAATGAATTTTGAATGCTATTCTTATATCTATTACATTTACACAAGGAAACACCATAAAGAGGAGAATTCATTTTGGGGGAGCAGTTTCAGGAAGAGTTCAGTCAGGGGGAGCAGCCCCAAGGACAGTGCAGTTAGGGGGAGCATCCTTGATGGGAAGTTACATTTTACATTGATTTCAAAAAGGGACATATTCATCAGATGCATGGATAGAGATTTAGATGCTTGGAAGGAGATCATAGATGCATGTTTCCAGTGGGAGTGATGGTCATAGGGGGAGCATGAGCGATATGAATTCAATGTTGCATAAGAGTGTTTCCATAAATTCTAAAGGGGGATATTGTTGATTAATTGGGTTGGTTTTCATTGATTTCAACCCTTGAAGCAAGTCTGGTAAAAAAATTCAGTAGCCCCAACAATATGGTTAAGGGACTCAAATTTTTTTTATGTATAAATGTATGAACATCAATGTATTTTCAGGTAAGACTATTCCATATGGATAATACATGTCATGCCATTTCCGATGATATGTGGAACATCACATAAATCCTCATGGTTAGATAGTTATGGCCTTGTGAAGTTAGATAACCCTCGTGAGTTTTCTAGAAGCCCCTAGAAGGTCAAAGAAGTCAAATTATTCTAGAAACTCCTAGAAGAAGTTGCCTAGTCAAAGTGGGTAAACTAGGAGTTAATCATGGGTTAAGTTGTTGCAATAAGAAAATAATTAAAAATAAATTAGTTGCAACTAGAAGTGGATATTTTACTATATGTCGATAAAGTGGTTATAAGTGGACAAGTGGTTAGAAGTGGGTTATCCCTAAAAGAAGGAAGTTGGGTTAAGATGGTTAGAAGGTAACCCCTAGATGAAGCTATTTGCAGAGTACAAATAAGAGAAAAAGGTCTCCTATTTACACCTATTGAGTACATTTAATATCTATTATTGTGTAAGGTTTATTGCAGGTACTCATTGACACATCTTAAGTTAAACAATTTTGAGTAGCACGAAGGGTTGACGGTGAAAATTTTGGAATTATTGAAATGCTGAAAAGCCCCTAGTTTTTTAGGTGTATGCGGGCTGTAGTGGAGAAGGGCGCATACGTATGTGGGCTAACAATATAACAGGTCACATACAGTTGGGAAATTTATGAAATCTTGAGTTGCTAAAGGTACCATATTCTCAAAGTTTGAAAGCAAGATTCCATGAAGGTCTACAGTGATTAGGTGCAATAGATATATCTACAGATTTAAAATGTATGTCATATTATTATGTGTAGTTGGATGTTGTTGTCTCCATGAGATATGGTTATGGGAGTTTCAGGTTTTTCCCTAGAGATTTTGTTTGTTGTATGGCACCTATGGTATCATCTATATCTATAGAAATACAACATTGTATGTTGGTATTATTCATTGGTACATCTTGTTGGTTCAAGTGTTGAGACATTGCTAGTAATTCTTGGTACATGGATGAGAGATTTTGGTTGTGAAGTGGTTGTGAATTTGTTTGTGAAGGTTGAGGCTTCATATCAGTAAGGGTTTGATGTCTATTCTATGCGAGGGTTATTACACTTGTTCATGATTGTACACATATGTATAGCACATAACTAGAGAGACATAAATGCACTTGGTTAATGGATGTATAACATGATGAATTCAAAAGACACATCTACATATAATACATAGTGATAGGTTTCAAGTTGATGTGACAGAGGAAGCAAAGTGTTTGAAGTTTTAGAAAAGGTGAAAACCATTTATTTCTGAATTTGTACGTAGGTTGCAGTATAGATAGGTCGCGTACATATGCAGGCTACAATATAGGCAGGGTTCGTACATACATGAGCTACAGTATATACAGGTCACATACCTGTTGGTATTTTTTGGTACATGATGACTTCTGGTACAAGATTGATTAGAGGCTATTGGTACAGTTTGGTTATAGTTTTTTAGCACAGATCGATATAGGTTTACAATGGTATCTCTCACAATGAAAGTGTGGAAGTGGTTTCATCATTTCACTTATATTTCAGGGTAATTGGATGGGGCAAGGATATGTGGTTGTAGCCACCTTCCAATTGTAGCCGGAGAACATAGGGGGTTGTAGCATCCTTCTGGTTATAGCCAGAGAATTGGGGAGTTGGAGATTCCCTTAGGTTGTATCCTAAAAATATAGGGGGTTGGATCCCCATTCCAGTTGCAGCTAGAGAATAGAGGAGGTTGTTGATTCCAATTAATGTAATTCTTAAATACATATAAGATAAAACATTTTGTGTTTTTCTCCCACATTGTCTTTCCATGTAAAAATATCATTGTACTATGTATGTGTATGATAGTTTATTGTTCATCATTTATTTACTATGTACTTGTTGAATGATAATGGTATGTTGATCTTAAAGATAAATAAATCTTACATACTATGGTTAAAAGGATTAAAAATCTCTATTACTGATTCAACACCACCCCCCCTCTTAGTAATCCAACATAGTCAAAAAAGGTTTAAAATGAGGAAAATAATAAAAAATCACCTAGAAGAAAGTCACAGTCTATCCTTTCTTGTTAAAAACAAAGAGATTTTTTTTCCAAACTATTCGAACATGGATGCAAGTCAGTTAGGCAATTCATTTTCTTGCAATGTAGAGTTTTTCTTAATGCAATTTTGCTTTCCATTTCCATTGAAAAAGGCCATGTGTTGGCGATTGCATACGACTTTAGGGAATTTATGATGATTATTTATGGTATCCCTTAATTAGTCTATTAGTTCACCATTTTCACACAATATTTTCATCATGTTGTAAAATTTTGGAGGTACTATAAAATTGTTACAATTGATTTTCATTTGATAACCATCAGATCTTATCCTGGGTATGGATTTTATTGTGACAATTATTTACACCCAAGATAAAAACCTTCTATGAGGATTACTACAAGAATAAAGGTGTTCATTTCATTAAGGGTACTATTATGTCATATTTTTAAAGTGACTCATAAACTAAGGTGAGTAGTGAATTGCCATTGACTCATTTAATGGATGTCGAAATTGGTCTAAAGTCTCTGTTAAGTATGCTATTTATAATTTTTTTCTTGCAGATGTGTAGATTCATAAACCTCCATATAAAGGGTATTTTATTATTACTTTTTGCAAATGTGTATGATGGCATCTTAAATATTAGAAGTAAGCATTAGATTTAACATTGTCAAATGTACCTATAGGAATGGGTGTCTTTACTACGCTCAATATCAATTAGACTTTTCGGTATTGCAACTTTGAATGAATGCAAGCCTCTTTCTAGCACATATGTAGAAGTGTACTTCCTCAACGACATTCTTCACATTCAAGTTTGATAGCATGCCTTTCATTTCTTGTTCTTCCCATTTTCTTCTTTGTGCTAAAAGTAGTCTATATGTTGAGTAGAGTTTGTTTGCTTATGTAGAAGAATAGGATATCAAGAGCAATGACATGGTTTAGAAATATCTTAGATGTTGGAATTATGTATGAGGTAAAATATAATTTTTAAGTCTATATATGTTTATATCTATACCTGGCATCGGATTGGTATGTTGTTAGTATTTGATCTATCCTTTTCTAACCATACCTTGTTGCGATATATTGACATTGCTAGTGTATATGGAATATTATGTAGGGTAATCTCATGAAAATATTTTTCCACTCTTTCTTATTTTTTTATTTGAGGCCAAACGTGATAGGGAGGGGAATGTTGTGAATTCTTTCTTGGAAACCCTTGATTGTATTGGTGTTCACATAATATGTTAAGTTTAAAGATGCGATAATTTTGAATGATGGCTTCCAAGGAAGATAATAGAAATCTAATTGTATGAATGATTTTTTATTACATAAGTTTCATTTTATTGATTGAATGATCTCAATCGTAGAACTAGAAAAATGTGTCATCATACTCATTTTGGTGAAATAACATATTTTTACAATTAATTTTCACTCTAATTATTTAACCAATAACATCTAGTAAAATATGTTTGGTCTCATCTTGCAAGTCATTTTAGACAAGAGGCAAAGTTTGTTCCATCAAATAGAGGGGGTCTATTAGTTGAACTTCCATCATGACTAGTCATGTTCAAGCTTAAACATCTACCTTTGATCAAAGGCACCGGCTCTGATGCCAATTGTTGGAAATATAACTGAGAGAAGGGGGTGAATCAGTGATGTATATAAGATTGAAACTTTTCTTGTTATTTTCTAAATATTTCTAAATTATTATTTGATGTGTTGTTGATAACTTAACATGCATAGATGGAAAAGAGGCTCTGCAACTTTTAGGGATTTTTCATGCTCCCAATTCCCGCCTGTCTAGACCTTCTCTGACTCCCTTGGTACGTGTTGATTTCCTCAGCCCTACAGTTCTGACCTCCTCAGAAGAATGGGAGCAGAAGGGGGGGTGAAATCTCCCTCCTACCGTAACGTCGCCTCCAATGATCCGGAGAACTCGTGAGCGCATCGACCATCCTTTGAGCTGCCATTTCACTTACGAGACCAATATATGTAGGAATATATGGATATAAGTAAAGAATCGAACACGGATGTTGATTCCTTGCATCCAAAAGAAGCTTGGGCTTGGATACCCAGCAGATGTGTCCCCCAAGCCCTGGTTGCATCCAGGTACGTCATCAAAACCTCTAGGATAGGGGAGCATACACAGTTCATGTGAGACCATGTCCTCATAGGAAAATTTCTAAGTCTTTGTCCCTTAGAAAGGGACCTAGCTCACTGGATCAAGGCGTGGTGGAACCCCAAGGGAGACTATGAGCTCTAGCTGAGCTCCAAAGGTTTCTTTACAATAATATTATACAACTTGGAGGACAAGTACAATATCTTTGAAGGGGGACCATATCTCTATAACTCGGTCGGCATCTACCTATGCTTCTAGATAGACCACTTCTGCCAAGAAAAGGAAAACTTTGCATACGCATCGGTATGGATTCGCCTCTATTCCCTACCCCAAGAGTTCTGGTTAGAGGAAATTTTACTAGGCATAGACAATACCATGCGTAAATATGTCAAATATTCTGAAGCTACCAAACAGAGAAAATACACCTCTTATGCAAGGATATGTGTCTATATGAACATCTCCAAATCTCTTCCAGGCACAGTTAAATTAGAATACTAAGACGAGGAATGGTCCCAAACCATAGACTACGAACACATCCCTTTCAGATGTCGGAAATGCCATGAATATGGACACCCTTTTAGAGATTTCCCTCTCAATGCCCCCCCCAAGAGGGAAGCTGAAGAGAAACCAAAGGAAGGATTTACCCGGGTTAAAAATCGAAGAAGACAAGCGCAGAAGAATCCCACAACCAACAATGGAAAAAATAACCCAAATAATAATTCATTTGAAACCCTTAACCGCCTCCCAGAAGTAGAATAGGTGGAAAACCCCCACAATATCGCGAGGAAAGATGCCAGCTAGCACAAGGAAGATCAACCATCACAATAGTATCAAACCCCAACAAACCAAGCAGATCCATAGACTCTGTAACAGCCCTCCGGGCCAAGAAAATCTACTCAGTCAACTGGAATTTTTTTTTTTTTTTTGTGACAGTGTGTGCGCGTGTGTAGAAGAGACATCCCCCTAGACTCTATGTCAACCTTGAACCAACAGGACGCAAGTCAGACGAATACAATCAAGATGACCGGACCATCATAACGACAACAAGAAGCAAAACGCCCCTGAACAGGAGGCGGGCAACAAAGGCTATAGGCAAAGACAGATATCAGGGTTAAGCACAGTACGGTCACGGAATGAATGAATCCGTCAGTAGAGTCGCAGTAGTGGAACTGTGCCTTTAAACAGCCCGAGACTACTGATACGGCTCAGAATGTGTCGCAAGAGTGGAACTGTGCCTTTAAACAGCCCGAGACTCTTGATACGGCACCGGACCCCTTCCCGGATTACACACAGACAAAAACACTGAGCTACAAGGGAAGACCATATCTCGCCCGACCCGAACAAGATACGCAACACAATACCACCTAGTACCACAAATCAGGGGCAAGCAGTAAGCACTAGCGCTTGCACTTAACCTCGCCATTGGCATTCCGTTTAACATCAGTAGCATGACAATCCAACGTCATCTTCAACATCTCAAATAAGCCAACAGTAACATTGCGACCTAAA
>ML789467.1:303319-364457 GCA_009831015.1 Picea engelmannii
TATCGTCAGCCTGCATCACCAATAATCATGTCAGAATGTCATCATCAAATCATCAAATCAAATCAATCATCATAATAAACATATCAACCCAAAAGCACACTCCCTGACTCAGTCCGGAGTCCAAGGGGGTCTACCGATGCCTCCGCATCTTCAAGGTCACAAACTTGCACACTCAATAAACTGAGTCAATAGCACCCGTCTACACAAATAGTAACACATCATATCATCTGTCAATCAAATCATAATCAAATATATAAGGTCCAACATCAAAAAGGGTCCAGATCACTTGCGAGAAAGTGTCCTCAAAGAATAAGTGTCCTCAGTGCGCCAGAGCGGGATGTTACAGACTCACCCAGTCTCAGGGAAAGAACCAAAAAGAGAGGAAGACAAAACCATGGAAACGGATGAGAAGGATCTAACAGAAATCGACCTAGACAAGTTAGAGGAAGCACACAACAAGGATCTCCAAACCTTACCAGAGGACCAACTCAGGAAAGTTCGCAAAGTATTTATGGACTCATCAACAAGGGCTACATCTAGGTTGGGGATCAACACAGAACCAAACCAATATCCAAGAAAACACCCAAAAGAAAACAGGGGAAGGGGAATAAAATCATCTCATCGGCTAATAAAGGAGGTGGGAAATTATATGATCAACTCGAGACATATTCACAGGCTCTTAGAGAGATCCTTTTCCCACCCACCAAATTGTTAACTATCAAGGTCCTGACCTGGAATATTAGAGGCCTAAATGGAAGATCCAAACAAAGGATTCTTTGAAACTGCATCAAAATGGAAGACCTTGATATATTCCTGATATAAGAGACAAAATGTGTAGGGCAAACTACAGAAGATATCATCAAAATATGAGGGCACAACTGCGAATCCTATCAAACAGACTCAAAAGGGGCTTCAGGAGGCCTGGCCATCCTATGGAATCCTACTACAATCATCCTCGATCAAGGCCTCTCCACCCCATGCACCATCACAACACACTATAGAGCCATTGGTTCGGACAAGGAGGGAATGATCACAAATTCCTATGGACCGCAAAATAGCTAGGACAAAGACCTCTCTCTTTAGAACCTAGCTTGACTAGGTTCCTTAGCAGAAGGAAAGTGATGGATAATAGGGGGTGACTTCAACATGATTCTCATGATGGAGGAGAAATGAGGGGGGGAGAAGGGCCTAGAGAAGGACAACACAAAATTCTAAGAACTCATAGAAAACCTCATATTGGTAGATATTGAGAATGGTAATGGCACCTACACCTGGACCAACAAAAGATCAGGTCACCAACAAATAGCATGCAGGCTTGATTGCTTCCTCATCTCAAAAACTCTCCTTCTAGAAGGTCCCTTAGTAGAGTCCAACATCCTCCCGAAGGCAGGCTAGGACCACTGGTCGGTTCAGCACTGGGTTGACACTATTGCTACCCAGAGGCTTAAACCCTTCAGATTTAAGAAATTTTGGCTCTCCCATCCAGATTTCCAGGAGCTAGACCGTCACTGATGGAGCACTGTGAAAACATAGAAATGTACAAAAATGTATTGCTTCCAGAAAAAAATCAAATATTTCAAACAACAAGTGCGCAAATGGAACAAATAAGTCTTTGGGAACATTTTCCAGGAAAGGAAAATGTTGGAACAAAAACTAGAGAACCTTCAGGGACAAATCATTCATGCAGGATATACAATAACTCATTAGCAGGAGGAGAATGAACTCAAAAGGAAACTAGAAGAAAGACACAAGATGAAGAAATCCTGTGGAGACAGAAATCACGGGTTCAAAGGCTCAATGAGGGAGAGAAAAACACCAAATTATTCCATTGTTCCATGATCCACAGACGCCTCATCAATTGCATCAGAAAGTTGGATGACTTGCAATGCAACACCCTATTAACTCATAAGGAAATAATGCATGAGATGGCATATTTCTACAAAGATCTCCTCTCATAACCCAATATGGACCGCACCTCAGCAATAGAGCAGGTGACCCAAAATATCCCTACTACAATCACCCAGTAATAGAATGAGGCTCTCATGACACCAATAATGCAAGAAGAAGTAGATTGGGCTATTCAGAAGTTACCCATAGGCAAGGCTCCAGGTCCAGATGGTTTCACAATAGACTTCTTCCACTCCTGTTGGCCTATGCTAAGGGAGGAAGTGTGTCAGTTGGTGGAGGAATCTCGTAGCTTAGGAAAATTTCTTCCAGCAATAAATGCCACTTTCCTCACTCTAATTCCCAAAGAAGAAAGGGTCACTAATTCGAAGAACTTCACACCCATAGCTCTTTGCAATGTGATCTACAAAATCATTTCCAAGGTCATAGCTCTAAGAATTAAACCAATTCTCCCCTTCATCATCTCCAAGAAGTAATTAGGATATGTCGAAGGAAGGAAAATCATGGACAATGTCATACTTGTCCATGAAATCATTCACTCGCTCAAAATCACCCGCACTCCAGGTATGCTTCTAAAACTTGACCTTTCAAAAGATTTTGACAAATTAAGTTGACAATACATGAAAGCTCTCCTATCGGCTTTTTGTTTCAACAAGGATTGTATCTCTTGGATAATGAACCTCATTTCCTCAACTTTTTTCTCGATCCTCGTCAATGATGTCCCCTCACAACCCTTCTCCCCCTCAAGAGGAATAAGGTAAGATGACCCTCCCTCCCCTTTCCTTTTTTTCATAATGGTTGAAGGTATATGATGCTATATCAAGGCCCCAATTCAAAATGGATCCCTCCAAGGCTTCCCTCTTCATGGGTTACAACCGGAAGCCTCCCATATTCAGTTTATCGATTACACACTACTAACGAACACCACCACCATGTAAGAAGCAATTAAACTAAGTTCCATCCTCTTCAACTTTAGCAAACCCTCTAACACCACCTTTAATCTAGACAAATCATAGCTCTTATTTTTTAATACTCCTGTAGCAATCCAACAACACCTTTCTCAACTTCTGAATACCCATGTTTTCACTCTGCCCTCTCGCTACCTAGGACTCCCTTCGTCTGACTCAGTAGCCAGAAACATCTGCTAGGATTCCCTCCTACTCTTCATCACCAACCATCTTAGAAACTGGACCTTTCGCTTCCTCAACCTCCCAACCATATTGGTTCTCTTAAAGTCAGTTCTCCAAGCCATCCCAGCTTACCTTTTCTCAGCCCTTGTTTTCCCACAATCTATCATAAAGAAAATAAGGAATCTGTAAAGAAAATTTCTTTGGAATGGACACAACCCGAACAAAAAATGGGCCCTTGTCAGCTGGGACAAGGTATTCAAGCCCAAATCTTCAGGTGTTCTGGGCCTTTGGGACCCTCGAAAATTAAATAGCACCATGAGAGAAATAATTTGGTGGAGATGGCTCAAAACACTAGCAGATATCTAGGTAAAACTATGGAAATAAAAATATGCCCCAAACATGCATCAAAATCAACTCATAAGAATGCATGAGCAAATCCAAGGCTCCAACATCTAGAATGCGGTCTCGAAAAA
Organism: Picea engelmannii; assembly: GCA_009831015.1. Lineage (NCBI taxonomy): Eukaryota > Viridiplantae > Streptophyta > Pinopsida > Pinales > Pinaceae > Picea > Picea engelmannii. Next base: position 306,828 of record ML789467.1, read on the forward strand.
CCGGCCACTCATATAGGAACATGCCTTCTGGGAGTTGGAATGGCTAGAATGCCCTATTCTGGATGGATTCCTGGCAGCAAATGCCACCCCTACAATAGGAATAAAATCTACAATCCTACGAAAATCACATTCAAGATCTGGCCACTCTCAAAGTGGAAAATTTGTGGACAGATACCTCTAGCATCTCTCCTTGGTGAAGATGGAAATGTACTCATCAAGAACTCCAAGTGGAAATGGACTGTGACCTGCAGCACTAGAAACAAGCTACAACCCAAAGGCGAATCTGGAAAAGCACAGAGCAAGACATTATCAGATGGGGATACACACCTCATAGAAGCTTCACTCTCAAGGAGGGATACACCCTTGAGGATAAATTCCATAACCTTCAGAAAGGTAACATCTGGAAAATAATATGGAAATCAAAACTCTGGCCCAAAATCTCTACTTTCCTCTGGCTTCTACTTGAGAACAAGATCTTCACCTGGGACAATATTCAAAAACGAGGGTTCATCGGCCCCTCAATCTACCATCTCTTCCATATCCAAGTAGAAACCATGGAGCACCTCTTAAATAACTGTCCATTGAGTGATAAAATCTGTAACCAGGCCACTCAGTTCATTAGAAGAACCAAACAAGTTAAAAAAAACACCACAAGCACCATCAAGGACTGGGGCTCCGACTCCTTCAAAATTCCTATCCTGAATAGAACCTGGCAACTCTTACCAAGCTTCATAGTTTGGTAACTATGGAAAGAGACAAACAGAAAAATATTTCACTCCCAACCTCCTCTGGAACACAATCCCCCTACATCTCCATAAAACTCTTCAGTTGCAATCATGGACCAAGGAAGACTTCCCAACTGACCCAGGTGAGATCTCACTCCTCAAATCCTGGGGCTTCCCGTTTGCACACTCCACCCCTCCTCAGCAACCCTCCCTTTCTTCAAAATCCCTTAGTCCCTCTAAGTGGATCTTCCCCCTGCAAGGCTTCCATAAGTTCAACTTTGATGGTGCATCAAAGGCAATCCAGGACACTCGGGCTATGGCACGGTCATAAGGAACAACTTAGGTCAAATTAAAATCTTCATCGCAGAATATCTCGAATGCGACACCAGTAATTCAATAGAGCTTTGGGGTCTTATAAAAGGAGTGAAAATGGCACTAAATCAAAACCCCACCTGTCTGATCATTGAAGGAGACTCCAAAATCATAATAGACTTGGCAACAAAAATCTTGAATGGAAGAGATCCAGGGAAAATCACACCGAGCTGGCACCTCCTTGGCCCTCTTTACAGCTTCGAGGATCTTCTCAGACCCTCTCTAACTCCAACCCCTTCACACATTCAGCGAACTACAAACAAAAGGGTTGACTCTATGCAACAGATCATTCTCCACGACTCTAGGCAATCCCAAAGCTCACACCTCTAGCTCCAATGCGAGGAGCTTGCTCAGCTGGATGGCCCTAATCTGGATGGGGTGCCACCTTTGTCTACATAGAATCTCTTCCAATTCATCAATGATCAGAAGCTCAGGAGCGAATGCAGAAGAACATCAATTGGCATTTGATTTAGGGATCTTGGCAATTGGGAGTCAGGAGCATGGAGGTTGTTGCTTCCCAAATTTCTAAAGTCACAAAAAGCGATAGGAAATGGACCTTTAATGCTCAAGGTGATATGAACCATCGACCAAGTCGCGAACTCAGGTTTCGGGAGTTTGGAGCATGGAGGGAGCAGTATGCCCAAGTCGCGAAGTCAAGAAATGCAAAATCGTGAAATGCAAGAGAGGATCTGGACTATTGGTGCTAGAGGAGATCTTAACCGTAGATATGGACCCATTGATCTGACGCGAGAAAATTTCATGTATTCGGGTTTCGGGAGTTCAGAGCATGGAGGGAGTTGTCTCCCCAAGTCGCAAAATGAAAAATCGTGAAATGCGAGAGCAGATCTGGACCATTGGTGCCAGAGGATACCTGAGCCATTGATCTGGCCCCATTGAGTGGACGTGAGAAAATTTTGGGAACTCGACAATCGGGAGTTCAAAGCATGGAGGAATTTTTCATCCCATGTTGCGAAGTTGTGATACGCGAAATCACGAAGTGCGAGAGACGATCTGAACCATTGATGCTCAAGGAGATCTAAACTAGCAATCCATACCCATTTATCTTAGGCAATTTTGTAAGCCGATAGTTTGCAGGAATTTTTGTAAGAAGATAGGATGCAGGCATCTTTTTTAGTAGATAGGATGCAGGTATTTTTATAAGCAGATAGGCTGCAAGCATTTTTGTAAGAAGATAGGCTACATGAATCTTTGTAAGTAGACAGGATGCAGGTCTTTTTCTAATCTCTCAGCTAGAATTAATATAAGGATCCACTTTTATTCACAAAAAAAAAATTCCTTTTAGACAAGGATGGATGAGAAAGTGTAATCCACCCAAGAAAACAAGGACCATGTTGTTTAACACTAACTTTGAAAGTCTGTGATGGATTATATGCTCACAAGGACATTGTTGAGGAGGGAAAATACCTATGGGATTTGACCACTTTCCTTCGTCTTGGAAATACACTATCGATTAGGGAAGAAACTTTTGAATATATTGACGAGGTTTGTCCAATGCAGAATTACATTGGTCTTGGTTCATGCTTATAGTCTAAAATGATTAAATATTTGTTTTAGTAGCTTGAGTTTGATAACCTTTATTTTTCCAAAATTTTTCATATGTCAATAAGTCAGTAGTAGTATAATTGTTTTCTTCAAGTGGCACTAAATTGACATTCACATATGTCTTCTCTCAATATTCATTGTCTACATTTTCTCCCATAATATGAACTTGACTTTTCTTCAGATATGTTCTTGTTTCTATCTTAGTATCAAGCCTAGAAACTAATGGGAAAAAAGAATAAGGTGCCACCCCAAGAAAAATTCCAATTTGCTTAGGAAGCACACACCCACACGATGATACAAGAGGAATGTTTTTCAGTGGATCAACACAAGTCATTGTTGTACAATTTCTATAAAGAATACATAAGAAATCAATTATAAATTATCTTCATTTTTAGCTTTTCATTGTTGACCAGAACAATTGAACAATTAACCATATTCTTTATAAGGCCCTTACATTTTCTTCGACTAACATGAAATCTCCTTTTTCTGATGTTAGGAAGTGTCCAACATCTAATGCTTCCTGGTGCAATAGATCAGGTAACTTGAGATTTTTTTATTAACAATAAGAAATGAACTTGTACCTTCTGAAGGGATTCACTTCTCAATGTATGCAACGCATGAAACATAATCTCAACCCCGGGAAAAAGAGATCATGACAAAATATATATCTTCCTCTTTTCTCCAAGATGGTGTGGTTGAGAATCTATTTTCATTGAGTTAAATCTTCAAGGTTTTAGAGACTACCTTTGGTGAGCTTCTTCCTATCACAGATGAAGATTCTTTTGTATAGTAGTTCTTTGTTTTAAGAATTGTTGGACAAATTTTTTGTAAATGAGGTTATTGAGTATATATTTATGTTTATCATTAGTTTTTTGGTTCAAAATAACATATAGTCTATAATGTTCTGATGATTTATTAATTTCTATCTTTTTTAGAACATGATATCAAGTTTGATCCTCCAAGAGGGTATCTTTCAATAAGTCTCACTCTAGATCCATATTATTTTGTAGGTATATGGCCCGCAACTTTTCCTACAAGGCTATGACTACAACGATGGAATCAAGAATTATATGGTTCACAACTTTTCCTACAAGGCTATGAATTATTAAAATTCCCTGACCTATGGTTAACATCGTGGGGAGGTTTGAAGGAAGGAAGTTTAAGTCATGAGTATCCATTTAAATATTAGGAAAAGTCATTGATGTAGATGATTTTCATGTACTTGTCCCAAATATTGATGTTACAATTGAGAGTATAATGGGGATTTTTTTTTCATGGACTAGATGATCAATGATCATCATGTATTAGTGGATATTCATCTAGAAACTCAAATGTAATTTGATAATGCTTGATTTTTAATATGTGTGTGTGTGTGTGTGTGGTTCAAATATATGTGTACTAGATCTTATTTATAGCATTGTTAATTAATGATGCAAGTTTATAAAAATTATATAAATTTAATTTCTTTCCACTAGTTCAATTGCATATATAAAATCTTTATTTATTGTTTATGTATATAATTTTATGTGTAATTTGTTTCATTTATATTATATCAACATGAATATTGTATGAATTTTTTTAAATTATTCACGTCATATTAATTTATATTGAGTAATAATTAATAAAGAAAATAATATGAATATAAAACTACTAAATTAGGAATAAATATAACCAAAGATGCTACTATTATTGTAGTCACATTATAAGGGACTAGGATTATACTATTTGCATAGTGATTTATAATGCGACAAAATATATGATTAAAAATGATAAAAAAAAATGACTAAATAAACTAATAAATATGGTACAAGATGACAACAATTAATGACTAATTAAACTAGTAAGTGTATTATAAAATCGACACAATTAATGACCAAATAAATGAGTAAATGTAATACAAATGGTGGCAATAAATGACCAACCAAATGAGTAAATGTACTACAAAATGGTGACAATCGATGACCATATAAATGAGTAAATGCACTAGAAAATGGTGGTAATTAATGACCAAATAAATGAGTAAATATATTAAAAGATGATGAATCAATTCAACCAATTAACGACTAAGTGAAATACGACTGAAGTTAGGTGAAAAGAGACTATTAATTTGTTGCTAATAGTCATTGACTTAAAAATATATATATATATATATATATATATATATATATATATATATATATATATATATATATATATATATATATATATATATATATATATATATCCGATTTTTAGTTGTTTTTTAGTAACAAATTATTCATTTTGTAATAGTGTTAGTTCATCCCACAGATATGGAATTGTTAGGAGATATTGTTGGAAAAGAAGAATAAGGATAGAACATGGACTGTATAGTCTATGCCCACAATGCAAGTATATAGCCACTTCAACTTCTATTCTTTCCTTTTTTCATTGTTTTCTTTTGTTGTTGTAGTATAATTACTTTATGGTTTGACACGATGTAATGAATCTTTTAATCACATTACCAAACAAAAGGGCTGTGATTGCTTCTTACACAGATCAAACACCTAGATTAAGAGTGATTCATTAGCTCCTATAGTAAATACATTCATTTGGATTAATGTTGATGTTCCATTAACGAATACTTCTTCTTATTCTCCGCAACTCTCTCTTCTTCATCTCTCTTCACTCCATTAATGCATGTCCACCTAAACCAACCAAATTTAATGTGGTTGTGTTAGCATGGTAAATACATGGTTTTTTGTATTATTTTCTCACACTTTCACACATTCTCTTGACTCATTGATCACCCTCAATTTAATACCAAAGTCAAATAAAAATAATATAAACAATAAAATAAGTGTAAATTATTTTATTTTCAACAAGGTTTTCTTTGTAAAAATGGGGCACTGTTATTTCTCCCAACAAGGTTCAATTCTTTGAAGTTGCACGTTGGCCACTTGTGGTCCATCTTGGGTGGACTCATGCACCTAAATAAAGGATAAATTCATCCATGATTGTGGTGGAATAGATACACCCCACTCATGTATGCTTAAACAAATTATATTCTATCATGGAATAGATACCTTAATGATACCTTTTCATGGAATAGATACACCCCACTCATTTCCCCTTAACCAAATGATACTCTGTTGTGGATACTCCCGACTTATAGTCACTACTTGAAATCAATATGTGGAGAGAATAACTAAATCGTTTTAAAAAAAAATTCTAAACTCACCATGTGGTAGTTAGGTCCTAGTCATTTGACATTGAAAGAAGGAATTTTTCAAACCTATAAACTCCCTAAAATTTCCAATCATTCGTATTATTCCCTTGAAATGATCTAATTTGTCTACATAACATAGAAATGTGATGTGAAACTTCTGGGTAAGTGAAGGAACTATGTAAAGTACTTTGGGTTTAATGAATAATTTGCGAGACAACTTTTTCTTGTAAATTTTAATTTTTTTGGATTTTTCTATCCAAATATGATACTTGTATTTTTTTTTGATAAACATGAATGAAGGGGTTGTTTTCTTATAGCTCAAAGGTTGGCCATTAGATATTTGTATTATTTTAACTGTCATTAGTTGAAATTGACATTTAAATGTTTCGAATCAATTTTTGCAGTTGGAATTTCTTAAAAGTGTGTCATAGTAAGGAATGAGAAGAATATATATAGAACTTACAGATTGAACATGGAATGGACATAAAAACTATAGACATTCAAATGTTTCTAATCCATTTTTGTAGTTAGACTTTCTTAAAAGTGTGTCATAGTGTAGGAATATGAAGAATATATATAGAACTTATACATTGAACTTGGAATGGGCATGGAAACTATAGAAGAGATGGAATATCACTTTCAAATCTTTATTGATTGCATTTGGAGGTTTCACTTTTGTTGTAAGTAATATTATGGAATTTTATTTATGTATATGAAAATAGTTACAAGCATGATCTATGTATTTGATTATAGTCATGATCAGCATAAAATTAATTGACATTCAAACAAAGAAATATACAAGTAGCAGTTTTTAGAGTTATCAGTTTATCGGTATTAGTATTTAGAAGGAAGTATAAAAAGTGAATCTCAAAAATCAGACATAGACTAGCAATATATAACAAAATATTAGAAAAACCTTGCTAAGATTTCTCATCACTGAAGGAGAAGGTATTCAGGATATTGATCAAGTATTTTCTAAATATTGCATGGTTCCTTGTAGGGTATTAATCAGGTTTTACCAATTTTAGTACAACAAGGCCCAAACTCTTTCATGCAATCCCCTCAACAACTTAACTAGTTCCATCTTCTATCTCCACAACAATTACAAGAAATATTTATGTAGAATCAACAAAAAAACACAAGGGAATTTAGCCTAATCTAGCTCCCCTAATCATCAGGAAATGGATCCTCAAAGGTTCAGGGATTTTTAGTGCAGGCCTGAGGAGAGTCACTGCCAGACCTTCAATGAGTCACTGGTTAGCCTTACTTCAACACTTAGTTGATTTCTTGCCACGGTTATAAAAATTTTGTAGTTTCAAATTCCCATAGTCATATCAATGGAAGTTCACAAGGAAACCGTAGTGAAATTCCCTATTTAAAGGTTTTTTAATAAAAATGCATTCTGCATCAATTACCAACGCTTTAAGATAACAAACATTGGTTGTATTCTCCTTTACAAATAGTAAATCCTCTGCAACCAGACATAAGATTATACCAAATGGATTTCTTTAGTCTTCAGTTATCTCCAGGAGTGCAAATCTCCAATATTTTGAATATTGGAATCACTCTCTCTAAGTATTTTTTTCTTTTTCTATGCACCAATAAAACCCCTCAATTTATCGTTTAAATCAGTAAGCAACACTTTACAATTACTTCAAGTGTTTTATGGAGTGCCACACCTTTCTTTGGATGAAGGGAATCACTCACCAAAGGCCAATGGCCCTACTTTGTTCTATAAAGAGTTTAAACAAGACAAGAAAAAAATACAAGAGCGCCAAGGATCTTTCTTCACCTTTCCAATGGAGTTTATCACACTTAGATAAACTTCCAACCAATATTTCATATAAATAAATACTCTATAATTCCATTTCGAATTCACAATACAACTAACATATTTACGATTTATATTTGCAGGAAATAGACATATTTCACATAGTTACCACTCTTTTGCTCAAAATTAACCTCCAGGTTAATTTAACAATCTTTCATTCACACATAAAGCAATTCCAAACAAATAGATTGGAAAATGCAAAAGAGAACTCAGAACCTGCAATTCATGCACCAATTAAAATCTTCCTATGTCCATTCACTTCACATACAGTCTAACCATTACAATGAGAAATTCAATGATTACATAAAACAGAGAATTCCTCCCCTTCCTCGAATGAAGAAATCAAGAACCTAAAACTTAGCATCTTTCCTAGATTTACTCAACATGAAACAACTTCATGAGAATGATCTCCTTCAGCAGAGATTCAACTCATCTAATATACTCCTAGGTTATATCAACAATAAAAACACTTATCTAATCATTCAAAAACAACATTTAAAAGAACTCTATATGCTCCTAAGATTCAAAAACCCACTCCTTGCACAATATATCTAAGCTCAATCTTTTTGACAGCTCACAATTTCCACATGTCATGTGACCATATCATCACATTGCTATGTTGTCCTTATGTGTCTGCATTAGAAATCAAAGGGATGAAAATTTATGAGCTCTTGCTCATAATATACTCTACTGAATAACCTGTCTTTTTGTAGATATGCAACATTCATCCAAGTAGAATCCTCTATTGGATGATTCTTCCATTTCACCAAATATTCCAAATACTCTTTCCTCCAAGTTTTTCTTACAACCTTTATATCCAAAATCTTCTCAACATGTAAGGTTTTTGTCACTGGAATTTACTTCATCCACTATGCTTCATTGAGTTCTTCACTATACACATCTATTGTAGATTGATCCCTCTCATCAACTCGGTAAGGATATAAATATGATACATTAAAAATGGGTGAGATACCAATTCCTATAGGTAGCTCTAGTTCATAATAATTTGTTGAAAACCTCCTAGCAAATCTACATGGACCTATTTTATTCAACTTTATTTTTTTTTACTCTCCTCTGGGGAATCTTTCCTTCCTTAGGTGAGCCAAAACCATGTCACCAACTTCATAGTTCACCTCTCTTCTTTTCATAGCTGCCTTCATCTTGTATTTATATTTGTTTTCCTATAAATTTTGCTTAAACTGTTGATGTAGTTCATTGATTGCAGTTGCAAAGTCCTCTCCATATGCACTTCTTTTTTCAAGCTTACCTAGATCCCTCAGCTCACTAACTCCCCTAGGGTGCATGCCATGTAAAATATGAAATGGACTCATTCCAATACTCATGTTTAGAGAATCATTGTAGGTAAATTCAACGTGAGCCGACACATTATCCCACTCTCTAGTATTTCCGCCTACTAAGCTCCTCAATATGTTCCCTAGATTTATGTTCACTACTTATGTCTTCCCATGAGACTGGGTGATAAGTTCAAATAAAGTTTATTTTGGTTCCAATTTTATTCCACAAGCTCCTCCAAAAGTTCCTTGTAAACATGGTATCCCTTTCTGAAATTATACTCTTAGGAAAACCATGTAATCTCACAACTTCATTAATAAATAAGTTAGCCACATGTGTAGCATCACTAGTCTTGTAACAAGGAATAAAATGTGCAATTTTTGTAAACCTAACAAAAACTACTAAGATGGAATCATTACCTCTCTATGTTTTTGGAAAACCAAAAACAAAGTCCATACTTGTAGAGTCCCATGGTCTATTGGGAATTGGTAAAGGAGTGTAAAGACCAGTGTTTTGACTCCTCCCTTTTGCATACTGACACACCCTACATTTTCTCACATACTTCTGCACATATTCTCTCATCTTTGGCTAGAAGTAAAAGTGATTCAGCTATTCATATCTTATTCCAATACCAATGTGTCCTTCCATCCCTTATAACATACCCAACCACCCCTAGGTCAGGCTACGCTACTGCAATGACAACATACCCATCTACCCACAGGCTAGGAATGCTACCAGAAAACACACCTATGAAATTATCTCGAATTCAGATAAATTTCCAATCAATGAAGAGGCATGAAATATTCACATGCAGAGTTAAAGATTCATGCTACAACATAAATAAATGAGACATATGTCATGTGCAGCAATAACCAGCAAGAATGCATATTATAGATACAATTTTCATAGATAAATAAATACACAATGGAATAAATACACAAGTAAATAAAACCATGACAGAGAGCACTTATCTTTCATGAAACGAATCACCAACTGGTTGCAGACCAAGGACGTTACACCCAACCATAGACATTGATATTCCAAGTCTCAATAGCAATGTCACCCCCAATCCAGGGATATGAATCCACAAGGACGGTTCCATAGTGTCACTCGACTTCCCAAACCAGTCACCCCTCAAGATCTCATAGGATTTTCAGCACCCACAACAATACAATGTACACCAGTTCTCTTCTACCCATCCTACAAAACCTAAAAGAATGGACACCTTCTTTGCTACACAGTCCCTCAGGTTGTCCATCTCCTTCCAGGGCTCCAGTGCATCTGGTCAAGAATCTCCATGATGGGACTCTTAGGATTTTCAACTGTGAGAAAAACTAAACACAAGCCAAAACATCTCAAACATGTAGGCATTAATTCATGGCTGGAATACACTAGCAGTCTTTACAGCAAAAAAAAACCATGGCTCCTCTCCAAAAAAAAAAATTCCTTTCCCAAGACAAAACACAAATGAGGAAATATGAGTGGGTGAAATAATGAGTTGAGAGAGAACATAATGAATGATGTGAAAAATGAACAATTAACAATGTAACACCCTATGTTTTGAACCCGCATTTTAAATAATGTATTGTTACATTGTTGAGAGTCCAGAGTGCCCAAAACAATTATTAAAAGGCCAGTGTGCCCAAGACATGTAATGTTGTTATCGTTATTAATAATAAATACACGGATGGCTGCTAGACGGACAAGGACTAGAGTTATAGGGGCCTATGATTCCACAAGAGAGGGGGCTTGAGGGGCTAAGTGTTTATTCCTATTCTAATTACCCTTTTTTCTAAGGGAGGGGATCTGTTATGTGAGCTTCTTGGGGAAGGCCGGGAGGTTCTTGATCCTCCCTAAAATTACTTAAACCTACCTCTATTCTGATGGGGCAGTTGGTCGATGGCTCATTTTCTCCTTATTTTTTTTATTCTCACCATTCTATCTCTCACGCACTTTCATGCATGCACCCACTTACCCATTCATTGATCCATCCATCATCCGCGTCTTGGCTTGGGAAAGGGAATCGAACTGCCGAAGAATTAGCCATGGGATAGTTGGCTGTAGCAGTCGCTAGAGTGATCCAGCTATGACTTGAGGCCCGCATGTATGAGATGCGTTGGCATGTGTCCAACATTGCTCACATATGTGAGTCTTGAGAGTTCTAGCATCGAGATTCTAGACCAATTGCGTTGGATCCCAAATTAAGGAGAAGGACTGCCTGAGGGACTGTGTGGTAGAGAAAGGTGGAGGTTCGTTCTCTCGGGTGGTGCAAGCTGGGTAGAAGAGAGATGGGTACCTGGATTTTTGTGAGAGCTGGGAAGCCTATGAGATCTTGGGTGCTGACTGGTTTGGGAAGCCAAGTAACACTCTGAAACCATCCTTGTGGATTCATAGCCCTGGCTCGGGGGTGACGTTGTTGTTGATATTTGGAACAGTAGTGTCTAAGGTTGGGTGGAATGTCCTTGGTCTGCAGCTAGTTGGTTTCAACTTTCATAAAGATAAGTTCTCTCTGTTATGTTATCATTTACATGTATATGAATGTATTTCCGCTGTGTATATTTAATTATCATTTAACTGAATCTTTAGACTATGCATGCTTACTAGATTTTGTTGTGCATCTTGTTAAAGTCTTTTATTTTATGCATCCTTAAATTTTTAAAGGTATCTGTAACTGAAAGAAGTCCAAGGATGGACTTGTAGGTATCATGCCCCGACTTGTGGGTGGCTGGGTCTGTTACAGTTTGGTATTAGAGCTTCTAGTTGAAACACTGGGCCGGTATGGGCTATATCTATTGGTCAGAGTCCCAGAGTCGAGATCGAATCCCAACTGTAGATTTGAAAAGATAAGGAAGAATGACATTGCATAATATACGCAGGAGACAGAATGTCAGAGACCCATGTAAGGGGTTCGAAGGATCCTGACCATCCCCTTCGAATTCAGGAGCAATCACCATTGTAGGATTAGGAGAGATCTGGGATCGTTGGATTGGAGGACAGGCGAATAAGGGTCGTCTGATGAAAAGGAAGAAAGGGTTAAGATCACAACCTTCGGATCCCATGGGAGAGTGAGATCAACGAACAGGAGGCATTTCGGGGAACCGAGTTGCATGGGAGATAATTTACCAGGGCGGTCCCACAATCCAAACAATGGTTTCCCTAGGGGGCTACGTGTCATCATCAGGAGAATTGCGGGGTGAAAAGAGGGTTACTCTAAACCATTGATACATTCCCCCACAAATTGAAAGGCATGCAGTGAAGTGATAGGTTAGGGCTCAAACATCGAAACTCTGAATAGTCGAAGTATGTGGGGGTCGTCGATCCATAGGAGGACATGCATCAACCGATCGTGTGCTCTGGGTGAAAGAACTTTAGAAAAGAGCGAGCGAGGATAAGTTGAGAGTTGAAACTCCTGAATCCCAGAGATACGGAGACTCGAAGTAAACATTAACTGTCAGATCATCTGAAGTATATCCTGACCGTCAATTTTGAATAGGTTACGTGTCAGCAGATTAGTAACTCTGGAGGAATCTGTTCGAGAGGCTTTCAGTTGGGATTGAGACTCTCGAAGCCCAGAGACCCAAAGAGCCAAAGTAAATATCGACCGTCCCATCATCCGAGAGGATCTCAGCCATTGATTTGTCGAGAGCCACACGTCACTAGATCCATGGATTCGAGTAAAAGACAGTGGGGCCAGATAAGTTTTGAAATTTGAGATTTCCGAAGTCTGGAGACCCGAATAAATCATAGCCATCAGATTAAGGAGGACATGCAGTGTAGATCCATGGAATTCAAGTGAAGACCCAAAGTGAATCTTAGTCACCCGATCTAGGAGGACACATGGCAACAGATTGGCCAGTTTGGGAATGCGAAGTTCAGGAGAATTGGAAGTGTGATAGCATGGAAACTCCTAAAGTCCTGAAGCTCGAAGAGTCAAAGTGATGGGGCATGATGATGTCACCAGGAGGTGATGTGGACCCCGGAATTTCCTAAGTGACGTGGCTTCCAGACATCACCTGGGATGACGTGGACACATGGAATGTGTGCCACGTGTTAGTAAGTTTTGAGCATTTGGAGTATTGAAAATTTAGTTAGAACGTGACATGCGTCACCCGCCTGATTGGGCCATGTGTCTGCTTCCATTATTTCACCATGTGGTGACAGATCATGCATTCCAGAGACTGATCACTCTAGTGGGGAAATATGTGATAGGTTTCATTAGGTTGAAATCTCTCTAAGGCCCGAATGTCGGAGTACATATCGACTGTTGATTCCAGAAGACACACGTCGAAGGATCGTCGACTTTGGGTGAAAGCACTTCGTGAGAAAGTGCAGGAGGAAGGTTTCAAACTTTTGAATCCCTAAGGGACAAAGCAATTCACAACCGCTGATCTATGGGAGGACACCCATCGACAGATCATGAACATTGGGTAAAAGTGTTCCAGGAGGAGACAAGTGAGGAAAGTTGAGACTCCCCAAGCGCGGAGTCTCAAAGTGGATATCAATCGTTGATCGTGAAAGACGACGAGGACCATTGATCCGGTCCTGGCTAAAAGTTCTGAAGTCCCGAAGCTCTGGACAAGCGCTTTTTCAGCTAAGTGTAGAGTCATGGTCATGGTCATATGCAGATTAAGAGCTGAGGGAAGGAGGGATAAGGGATGAATTGGTTGTCTTCGAGACAGAAAAGTGCTAAGGAAGGATTTAGCCATGGTTGCTAGCCGTGGTCACCTGGGAAGGTTGTTTGAAGGAAGCACCTGTGTAGGATGAGTTTTGTGTCGACCAAGGACAACAAGACACTATTATTTTCATAGAATGGGGATATGATCTCCATGAACAAAAAAAATAGAAGAAAGAGACATGTAGGATGGTTTGGCAATTTTGTTTATCATATGCATAATTCTAACAAAATGGTCGCTTTCACATTTTGTAGAATTAAGGGGCTTAAGCACATCATCTCACGATGCGTATTGAGGAAATGGATGAAGGCGAGGGAGCCTCCAGTCATGATAAGGAGGCTGAAGGCCAGAATACCAGAGTTGGTAATGTAGAGACAAAGTCCAATTGACGCAAGGGAAAAGGAGAGCAGGAAATGCTACTAGAAATGGTAAGAAGCCTAAAGATGGAAGTACAGAGCTACAAAGTAGACAATGAGAGAGTGATGAGAGAAAAAATTCAGATAAATGCTTGAGTGTTGCAGAGATTAAATCAGTTGTAGAGACAAACGAAGAAGGGATCAAACTCAAGACAAGAGGAAGAAGGTAGGTTCCATGAAATAATGAATGATCATGGAAGCGCTAGGTATTTTAGAAGTTCTAGCAGAGCTCATGGACACGACTCACCTCCTTACTTAGAAATAGATTTTTATGCATCGAAAGATACTGTAAGCAGTCCATAGGTGTCTCTTGTTAGACACCAAACAAGGAAATAAGAGATAGATAGTTTTCAAGGAGAGATGAGGAATCTCAATCCACCTTCCTTTGATGGTGAAAGAGAAAGGGAAGATGATGTCGAAGCATGGTTGCTTGGGCTCATGAGATATTTTCAGTTGCATAACTATGCATCAAACCTGGAAGCTAGGATTTCCACCTACCATTTACATGGGAAAGATGCAATGTGGTGGGAACAACTGAAGCAAGTGGAACATGTTAATGAAAGTAGGATCACTTGGAAGCAGTTCAAGAAGTACTTCCATAAGGAGTACCTCTTAGATAATTTCTATGACAAGAAAATGCAGGAGTTCTTTGAACTCAGGTTGGGAAGAATGACTATGGAAGAGTACGAGAAGAATTTCTTAGGATTGTTAAAGTATGCTAGATTCATTGGTGATGAGAAAGTGAAAATAAAGAGATTTCTAAGTGGACTTCCATCCTTTTATAAGGAAAATATCAAGTATGATGAGCCCAATACCTTGAGTGAATCTACCAGAAAAGCTAAATACCTTTATGAGCAAGGCCATGGAAGAGAATACCTGCAGAAATATTGGACGGACAAGAAAAATGTGAAGTTCGATTAGAGGAGGAAATGATTCAAACCTCCCTTCAATAGAAATGAGACTAATAGAAATCATCAAGATTAGTATGATAAGGGGGATTTCAAGAAAGAATATTCCTTGGGAAAAAGGGGAATACCACCAATCCAATGTTGGGGATGCAGGGAAGATCACATGTACAAGGATTTCCCACATGGAAAGGACAAAGTGAAGACTTTGCACAACATCCAAGAGGCTACAATAGTCAAAGATATGGGAATAATCTATGCATCTTTAGTTGATCGACAAGCAAAGTACCAGTCCAATATGATTGAGGTGTAAGGTAAGATCATAAATCAACCTATTGCTATTTTGATTGATTCAGGAGCAATTCATTGTAGTGGATAGATTACATTTGGAGAAAAGTAAACTTGGAAAAGAAACTTTGGTTTAGTTAGCCACTGGAAGAAAAACAAGAATCCATGATATGGTTAGAAGTTGTTCCATAAGTCTTAATGGCGTGAATACAAGTATTGATCTAAATATCATACCATTGGGGTCTTATGATATTGTGATTGGAATGGATTGGTTGGAAAACCATCATGTTGTCCTAGATTGTCATAAAAAGACATATATATGTCTTGAATGAAATGGAAAACATAGCATTGTGAAAGGAATTCCAATACCCATCTCTATAAGGGAGATTTCAGCCTTACAGTTAAAAATATGTTTTAGGAAAGGATGTCAATTGTATGCATCTCATGTGGAAGAGCCAGATAATACAAAAATGCCAAGCCTTGAATATTTATTGGTACTAAAGGAATTTGAAAATGTATTCCAAGAAATACCTGGATTGCCACCAAGAAGGGAGATAGATTTCTCAATTGATTTAGTGCCAGGAGCTACCACAGTGTCAAAAACACCTTACAGAATGAGCACCCCAGAGTTAAAATAATTACAAATGCAGTTGGAAGAATTGTTGAAGAAAGGGTACATACGTCCAAGTGTTTCACCTTGGGTAGCACCAGTACTTTTTGTCAAAAAGAAGGATGGAACCTTGAGTCTGTGTATTTACTTCCGACAACTAGACAAGTACACCATAAAGAACAAGTATCCTCTACCCTGAATTGATGACCTATTTGATCAGCTAAGAGGAGAAAATATATTCTCAAAGATTGACCTGAGGGAATGATACCATCAGGTAAGAATCAAGGAAGAAGACATTCATAAGACAACCTTTAGGTCTAGGTATGGGCATTATGAATTTGTAGTGGTGCCTTTTGGAATGACCAATGCACCAGTTGTCTTCGTGTACTTAATGAATGGCATATTCAGGAATTATTTGGATAAGTTTGTCATAGTATTCTTGGATGACATACTTATATATTCTAAGTCTGAAGAGGATCATGAACATCACTTAATATTGGTGTTGCAAGTATTGAGAGAACATCAATTGTATGCCAAGTTGAGTAAGTGTTCTTTTTATCAAAAGAAGATCCATCACTTTGGACACATTATTTCAGAACAAGGCATAGCAGTAGATCGAGAGAAGATATAAACCATTAGAGGATGGCCAACACCCAGAAATGTGTCATATGTCAGATATTTTATGGGATTAGTTGGCTACAATAGAAGGTTCATAGTAGGGTTCTCTAAGATTGCTCATCCCATCACTTATTTTCAAAAGAAGGGAACTAATTTATTTATTTTTTGTTTGTTAATTTGTGCGAGACCTGTTGGCTACACGACTAACCTGTGGCTTGAGAAACTGCGACTCAGGGGCATCTAAGCCATCAAAATCACCCGGGGATCGCACCCGGCCTGAGCCACACCAACCCTTAACATGGTTGGATTTTTTGTCCCCGCAGGTTTCGAACCGGTGACTTTAACATCACGGAGTTGCTTAACAACACACTCCATCACCGACTGTCCTACACCTCGGGGACGAAGGGAACTAAATTTGAATGGAAACTCAAGTGTGAAAATAATTTTAATATGTTGAAGAAATTACTTACTAGTGCACCTTTGTTAAATATTGTTGACCCAAATGAAAGTTTTGTGGTATGTACAGATGCATGTAAGGAAGGACTTGGGGGAATCCTCATGCAAAATGGACATGTCATTGGATATGATTCTAGAAAGCTTAAGGAACATGAGAGGAACTATGCCTCACATGACTTGGAACTTGCTACTATCGTTCACACCTTGAGGATGTGGAGGCATTATCTCATGGGGAAGAAATTTGAATTAAGGATAGACCACATTGGCCTGAAGTATCGTTTTGAACACCCGACCTTGAATTCCAGGAAAACCATATGGCTTGAATTTTTAAGTGAACATGAATTCGATATCAAGCATATCAAGGGAAACGAGAATAAATTTGCTGATGCACTTAGTATAAGAGTGCATATCATGCATGCTACTGTTGTCAGTATGCATCAGTCAGACTTGAAGAGCAAAATTTTAGATGGTCTTGTTAAAGACCAACATTACCTACAGGTAAAGGAAAAATTACAGCAAGGAGATGTACAACATAAAATAAAAGAGTATGAGATAAAGGAAGACAAATTACTCATGCATAAAAATAGAATCTATGTTCTTAGTTCTGGAGAACTGAGGAATTTGGTACTAAAGGATATGCATGATGTTCCTTATGCTAGACATCCCGGTTACCAAAAAATATTTACATTAGTAAGAAGCCATCTCTTTTGGCCGTGAATGAAGAAGGATGTTGTTGATTACATCTCTCTATGTATGGAATGTCAGAAGATAAAGGATGAGCATAGGCACCCAGCGGGTTTGCTACAGCCATTGCCAATTCCAGAGAAGAAAAGGGAAGTAATCACCATGGATTTCATCACAAGACTACCCAGAATGAATAAACAACATTATTCAATCATGGTGGTGGTTGACAAATTAACAAAGGTCTCTCATTCTGTGCCTATGAATACAATGCATACAGTGGCTAATATTGCAGAACTTTTCATGAAGGAAATTGCTAGGTTGCATGGGATACCTAGGAAAATTGTCTCAGACAAAGATACAAATTTTACCTCCAAATTCTGGAGGGGATCGTTTAAAAGATTTGGCACAAATCTAAACTTTAGCACAACATATCATCCCCATACATATGGGAAAACAGAGAGAGTCAATCAAATAATTGAAGACACGCTGAGAATGTATGTGATGGATAAGCCATCTAAGTGGGAAGATTACTTACACTTGGTTGAGTTTGCGTATAATAATTGGTATAAAGCTTCATTGAGAATGAGCCCATTTGAAGCCTTGTATGGTAGGAAATGCAATACTCTAGTAAGTTGGGACAACACAGTAGATAGAGTGGTACTTGGGCCGAAGTTACTCAAGGACATGGAAGACCAGGTGGTCAAGATCAAGTATAATTTAAAGGCATCTTAGGATAGACAAAAATTTTATGCAGACAAGAACATGACAGCTAGAGATTTTAAAGTAGGGGAGAATGTACTTTTGAAAGTGAATCCCAAGAAAATTTCTTTGAAATTGGGTAGTTGTACAAAGGTGGCAGCCAGATTCTGTGGTCCATTTGAAATATTGGATAGAATAGGGCCAGTTGCATACATTCTTGCATTGCCTGCTTCCATGAATGTGCATAATGTATTTCATGTCTCTTTAATAAAGAAATATGTACATGATCCTAACCATGTTATTGATTGTCATTTGATTCATGTAGAGACAGAGGGAGATTTTCTGGTTCAGCCAGTGCGAGTGTTGGACAGAAAAGTCAAAATGCTCTGGAATCGAGTTATAGAGATGGAAAAAGTTCAGTGGACCTACTACATTCCTAAAGATGCTACCTGGGATCATGAATATTCCATGCAGGTAGAGTACCCACAAATTTTTGAATAAATTTGAGATTTTGATCTCTATTTTGTATATGCACTGAGGACAGTGCCAAAATAAGGGTGAGGGGATTTAACACACTAAGTTTTGAACCCACATTTTAAATAATGTATTGTTACAATGTTGAGAGGCCAGAGTACCCAAAAAAATTATTAAAAGGCCAATGTGCCCAAGACATGTAATTTTTTTATTGTTATTAATAATAAATACACGACTAGCTGCTAGATGAATAAGCACTAGAGTTATAGGGGGATATGATTCCACAAGGGAGGGTGCTTGAGGGGATAAATTATTATTCCTATTATAATTACCCTTTTGTCTAAGGGAGGGGATCAATTACGTGATCTTCTTGGGGAATTCCAAGAGGTTCTTGATTCTCCCCGAAATTACTTAAACCCGCCTCTAGTCCGATGGGGGGGTTGGTCATTGGCTTCTTTGCTCCTTCATTTTTCCATTTGCACCATTCTATCCTTCACACACTTTCATGTGTGCACCTCCATGCACCCACTTACCCATTCATTGATCCATCCATCATTCACGTCTTGGCTTGGGAAAGGGAACTGAACTGCCGAAGAATTAGCCATGGGATAGTTGGCTATAGTGGTCACTAGAGTGATCCAGCCGTGACTTGAGGCCCGCATTTATGAGATGCATTGGCCTATGTCCAGTGTTTCTCACAACTAGGAGTCCTGAGAGTTCTAACATCGAGATTCTGGACCAGTTGCACTAGATCCCGAATTAAGGAGAAGGATTGCCTAAGGGACTCCATGGCAGAGAAAGGTGGAGGTTCATTCTCTTGGGTGGTGCAAGCTGGGTAGAAGAGAGCTAGGTACTTGGATTTCTATGAGAGCAAGGAAGCCTATGAGAGATTGGGTGTTGACTAGTTTGGGAAG
Source organism: Picea engelmannii (assembly GCA_009831015.1). NCBI lineage: Eukaryota > Viridiplantae > Streptophyta > Pinopsida > Pinales > Pinaceae > Picea > Picea engelmannii. The sequence continues at coordinate 326,536 of ML789467.1, forward strand.
CTAAGTAACACTCTGGAATCGTCCTTGTGGATTCATAGCCCTGGCTCGGGGGTGACACTTTTGTTGAGATTTGGAAGAGTAATGTCTATGGTTGGGTGGAACATCCTTGGTATGCATCTAGTTGGTGTCATCTTTCTTAAATATAAGTGCTCTCTGTTATGGTATCATTTACATGTATATGAATGTATTTCCATTGTGTATATTTAATTATCATTTAACTGAATCTTTAGACTATGCATGCTTGTTGGATTTTGATGTGCATGTCGTTAAAGTCTTTTCTTTTATGCATCCTTAAATTTTTTAAAGGTATCTGTAAGTGAAATACATCCAAGGGTGGTCTTGTAGGTAGCATTCCCCGACATGCGTGTGGCTAGGTATGTTACAAACAATGAGTGAGTGAGTGAATGAGTGAATAAGAAGCCCCCAAACAACCCACAAGATGGGTTTATATCTTTACTTACAAATAAGGAACCATGTGGCCTTCCCCAAGAACATCATGTAGCCACTCCTCTCCATTAAAAAATTATGGGTAGATAAAATATAAAATAAATACTTATCCCCTCAATCCCCCTTTCTTATGGAATCATATCCCCCTGTAACTCTTGTCCTTATCCATCTAGCATTCAATGATGTATTTATTATTAATAATGATCAAAACATTGCATTTCCTAGGCACATTCTCCTCTTTTGATTGTTTGGGCCCTGTGGCATTTTATAAATTAACAAAATAATTATTTAATACGGGGCTCAAAACCGGGGTATCACATTTCCCTCCCCCTTATTTTGGCACTATCCTTAGTGCATATACAAAAACAAATAATCAAAATTTCAAAATTTATTCAAAGAGTTGTGGGTACTCTTCTTGCATGGAATATTCATGCTCCCAAGTAGCATCCTCATGATCGTAGTAGACCCACTGGAATTTTACCAGCTCTATGTCTCGATTCTAGAGCATTTTGACTTTTCTATCCAATATTTACATTGGTTGGACCTAAAATCCTTCCTCTATCTCTACCTGAATAAGATACCAATCAATAGCATTGTTAGTATTATGTACGTATTTTTTTAGCAAAGAGACATAAAATACATTATAGGCATTCATGGAAGTAAGAAATGCAAGCATGTATGTAACTAGCCCTGTTCTGTCCAAAATATGAAATGGACCACATACTCTAGTTGCTAGCTTTGTAAAACTACCCAACTTCAAAGAGCTTTTCTCAGGGTTCACTTTTAAAAGCACATGCTCCCCCACCTTAAATTCTCTAGATGTCTTGTTCTTATCTGCATAAATTTTATGTCTATCTTGAGCTACCTTTAAATTCAGCTTAATTCTAACCAGCTAGTCTTCCATATCCTTGAGAAGTTATGGCCCAAGTACCACTCTATATACTGGGTTGTCCCAGCTTAATGGATTATTTCATTTCCTACCATACAAAGCTTCAAATGGGCTCATTTCCAATGAATGTTGATACCCATTATTACAGGAAAAAACAACCAAGTGCTAGACAATTGCCTTAGGTATCCCATGCAACCTAGAAATCTCCCTCATGTAAATTTATGCAATATTAGCTGCTATATGAGTCATTTTTACAGGAACAAAATGAGCATACTTTGTCAATTTATCAACCACTACCATGATTGAATCATGTTGTTTTGTTGTCCTGGGAAATTTAGGTATAAAATAAATGGTTTTCACTTCCCAATTATTTTCTGGAATTGGTAATGGTTGTAGAAAACCCGTTGGGTTCTTATGCCCAGTATTCACTCTCTGAAATTCAATACATTTGGAAATGTAATCAACAACATCTTTTTTCATTCATGGTGTTAGCACATAAAGTTGTCATGGGTCATATGTAGTTTTTGTTACGACCTAGGTCTACACCTCTATCGAGTCTCTCCTTTTTTTTGCATGCCTTCCTACAAGTTTTTCCTCCTCTGGTTGAAAAATCCAAGTCAATCAAGTATGTTGGATGCGCAAGGAAAAACTATGAGAAAAATGAAACATTCAAAGAAGTCCTTTTCGGGCTTGAAATACAAGCAAGTAGGCAAGTTCCATTTTCAGTTGTAGGATCTTAGCAAGAGAAAGATCAATCGTTAGATCAAGAAAGTATTAAGTCACGACCATCAGATCTCATTGGAGAGAGATCGATGGTGGGGAGGCGTTGCAGGGATCATGAACCAAATTAAATTTTCTACAAGTTGTGATCCTGCAATCGCTCAGGATCATTGATTTTGCTAGATCAACGGATCAACGATGCATATCGATCCCTCTAGGAAATTAAAGTTTGTGTAAGTTCCTAGAGGGATCGGGAAGGAAATTATAGTTTGTGCAATTTGTTAGCCCGCAATCGCTCAGGATCGTTGATATTCAAGAAAGGAACACATGTTAGGAAATCATGTACTCCAGGAGGAAGCAAACAGAAACTGAGTGAGTAAATCACTCCTGAAGGCCTGAAGCCCGTAGCTCATTTGGACCATCCAACAATGAGGACACATGGAGTCAGATATCTCACTTCATAAATATGCCACTTCAGAGGATTTCATGATAAAGCAGAAGAAAACTCCTGAAGCCTAAACTCCTGAAGTAAATCTCGGTCGTCCAAATCAAGAGGCCATGCGATGCCAGATCTCACACTTCGAAAATATAACACTTCGGAGGATTTCACGAGAAATAAGAAGAAAACTATCAAAGCTCAAACTTTTGAAGTAAATATCAACCATCCAAATCAAGAGGCCATGCGGCATCATATCTCTCACTTCGGAGACTTAGTACTCTGAAAGATCTGCGGAGTGAAGCACTAGAGCAAGGATTTCTTGAAATTCCAAAATAAATCTCGGTTGTCCAAATCAAGAGGCCACGCGATGTCATTTATCACACTTCGAAAATACGGAACTTCAGAGGATCACGCAAGAAAGCTGAAGAAAAATCCTGAAGCTCGAACTCCTGAAAGGAATCCCGGTCATCCAAAACAAGAGGACACGTGGGCCAGATCTCTCACTTCAGAGATATGACACTTTGGAGGATTGTAAGAGCTATGCATTGAAAAGGCCGGAATCCTGAACTCCCAAACTAATTATGGACCGTTGATCTCAAATAAAAAATAACCATTGATCTTTGCAAGAGGAAGCAGGGTCCATATGAGAGCAGCGCATGGTAGAAAAATTAGGTCTTTCCCAAATCATAGATTGCAACATATCGATGACCACACTTCATTGCGGGGAAAAAACATGCTCGAATGTTAAAATTCTAGAGCGGTCCCGCAATCGAAACCATGGTATAGGGGAATATGTACATGGTAGTTGGTGGTGAATTGCAGGGGGCTAAGCGGTGGGGATCCAAGCCACCCTTGGAAACCTTTGCAATCACATGCTTATATAGGGCCCAATATGAGAGCAATGCATTGCAATAAACTAGGCATTAGGCCTCATCCTGATCCTGAGGAGAAATCAATAAATGAAATAAGGAATTGTGGTTGAATCATCGATTACCTCCTTAAAGGGAAGCATGGGGGGTCTAGTCGAGGAGATAGAAAACTGTTACTCTGAAGTACCACAGAGGGAATTTTTCCCTGCACACCCATACTAATCAAATTCTCCTTCTGACAGAAGGAAAAGGAAAGACAAGAGAAGACACCATGCCTATTTTTTTGAATATAAAAGACATCATAGGAATGATATCAAGATCGGGGGGCTGTTCAGCCCAAGACCGGAGAAAGTTTTGAGAATTTTTTATGACTGTATATTTAAATTTTTAAGTTGTAGGGGCATGTAGCTCTAAATTGTATTGTTATTGAAGACTCATATGAGTTGTTTAATCATATTTTTCTTCTATGTTCTCTATTCTATTCTTCATCTTGTCTGAATGTAATTGATGATTTTAAGGATAAAAAATTTCCTTTGATTGATAGATTCCTGATGCGATAGAGGATCTACTATAAGATTGCCTATCTATCATTGTTTACTATTCAGACACATCTAAATTCTCTTCGCAGAGAGGATCTTCGCTTAGCAAATATTTGTATTTATGTTATTCCCATATTCTTCTCTTAATCATTATACAAATCTTTTGTCTGATAGGGAGATTAAATGCCTTCAATGAGAAGATTGTTTATGACTCCATAGCCCAATGGTCCATCACTGATCTGTAGTGATATCTGTTGTCTTTTCCTTTCTTTAAAGTCTTGTTGATCTTCCTACTCAAACCATTTCGATACATTTACATTTTGATGGGTACTGGTATTATCCTCTTCCAGTCTGAGGGTGACTCTCAGTGCTAACATTAATGGCACCACTGCCGGGGACGAAAGTGAAGATATCTTTTATGGGAGAATGACAACGAAGAGATCCAATTTTAGATGGTGAACTGAAGTTGGATGAGTTGTTCTGACTGCTCATCTTTCACCATGGAGACTCCATTGTTCTGAAATCTATTGGTGACTCCACTGGTTTGAAATGGACAAGATTTTATCTCAGAGGTATGCTTTATGTGATTTTTCAAAGATAGTTGGTTTCCCTAATCCAGTGCCTAGTAGAGATGAATGGGAAAGAAACCTTCCTAAATTTTGAGTACAGTGAGAGGTACCAGTTGTACATTTGTTGTATTTTCATGATTTTATTCATCAGCTTCATATCATGCATGAAGATGTCCAGATTAATATTTTCAGGTATTCATTAGAGGGGATTGCTCATGATTGGTGTCGATCTCTTCCCATTGCAAGCATCGGCTCTTTGACAGGTTTTCATGCAACTTTCAATTCGTTTTGTAAAGAGTATTTTTCAGTTGAGTATCTTTATGAAAACTCTTGTGACAAGTTCTCTTTGCTTCATAAAGATTATTCTAGTCACAAAAACTAGATTTGTGATGAAGCATTTATTGTGGAAGAAATCATTTTTCATGAAGATCAAGAGGTGTTGAATGATATTCATTATGATAGAAATAACATAGAAACACCTGGCATCATATCAGATGTATCTATTGCTTTAAATGTTTATAAATATCAACGTGTCTCTTTTGAATATTTTGATGTAGAAGAGAAAGTGTATACATCAATAGCTATTTCTCTTGAATATGAAGTTGAGATAAATGATAAGCTAGTTAAAAAAACTAGGGATGATTCCTCTCTATTTTTTCCTAGCTTTTCAGAATTGAAGGAAGATTTTGTTTGTTTCTCCTATGAATAAAATGCAGAGGATATTTTTTTTCTTGAAATAGATGTTTTTGGTAGCACTGCTTATGATGAAGAAGTTATTTCAAATACTGACCAAGAACAACCAATTTTTTATGAATATCCTAGCGAAGATGATGAAGAGAAGAGTTTTTCCATGGCTTCTTTGGAACCTCATAGCATGGTTCCTATATATGATAATTATGAATCTGATCCTTGGGAGGGCCATGGAGGAGAAAAGGAAGAGCTAAATGTGCATCTTATCTCATCTCCAACACTTATAAATGAGAAGAAGTCACCTGGTATTAGCAAGACTACATCAATCCTTTGTCCACCTGTACATGTTGAGAACATCAAACAACATGTGAGAAATGATGAAGTAAAGGAGGTAATGTTTTAGTAGTTTAGCATGCCTAATTATAAATTTTGTGACCCCATAGGGTTACATATGGATTTGAACTTTCCAAAAGCATTGGATCCTACAAAATTAAGTATCTTCTCATCATTTGCAGGTATTGTCAGTGTTCCAAAACATGTTTTCATTCTGTTGTCATACTTCCCTTACCTTTTATGGATCATTTGCAGTGAAAAGAAGAATTATTTTACCAAATAGTTTGGATGGCTATGGTGGAAGTTTTTTTTCACCTGAACATTGTAAAGGTCAATTAGATTAGGGTCTTGTATATAAATAAGCACGTGTTCAAGATTTTTAGTTTTTCAGTTTTCTTTTAGTATTTGAATAAGTGACCCCATAGCCCTAGGATAAGACACTGAAGTTTCTTGTTCTTGGTAGCTCATAGGGAACACACCATCCCCTATGGAGCCAAATGTTAGCACATAAAGTTGTCATGGGTCATATGTAGTTTTTTTTAGGACCTAGGTCTACACCTCTCCCGAGTCTCTCTTTCTTTTGCAAGCTTTCTTATAAGTTTTACCACTTCTGGTTGATAAAGTTAGGTCGGTCAAGTATGTTCGATGCATAGGGAAAAACTATGAGAAAAATGCAACATTCAGATCATTCTTTTTCGGGCTTGAAATACAAGAAAGCAGGTAGGTTCCATTTTCAACCATAATATCTTAGAGAGAGCAAGATCAGTCGTCAGATCAAGAAAATATTAGTTCACGATCGGCAGATCTCATTGGAGAGAGATCGACGGTGGGGAGGCATTGTGGGGATCAGGAAGCAAATTAATGTTTCTGCAAGTTGTGAGACCGCAATCTATCAGGATCATTGATCTTGCTAGATCAACAGATCAATGGTGCATATCGATCCCACTACGAACGAGCATATTCTCATTGCGGGGATTAGGAAGGAAATTAAAGTTTGTGCAAGTTGTGAGCTCGCAATTTCTCAGGATCTTTGATATTCAAGAAATTATACGTGTCAGGAGATCTCATACTCCAGGAGAAAGAAAACATAAATTGAGTGAGTAAAGGAATCCCAAAGGACCAAATCCCAGAGTTCATCTGGACCATCCATCAATGAGGACACATGGAGGCAGATCTATAACTTTGGAAATACGACACTTCAAAGGATTGTGTGAGGAAGAAGAAGAAAACTCCTGAAGCCTGAACTCTTGAAGTAAATCTCATTCGTCCAAATCAAGAGGCCAGGTGGCACTAGATCTCACACTTTAGAAATAGGGCACTCCAGAGTATTGTAAGAGCTATACATTGAAAAGGCCCAAAGCCTGAACTCTCGAAGTAATTATGGACAATTGATATCAAATCAACAAGAACCATTGATCTTTGTAGAAGGAAGAAGGGTCCATCCGAGAGCGATGGGTGGCAGCAAAAGAAAGGGTTTCCCAAATCACAAATTGCAGTAGATCAACGACCACACTTCATTGCAGGGACAAAGAATGCTCAAACGCTAAAATTCTAGAGCAGTCATGCAATGGAAACCATGGTATAGAGGAAGAGGTAAGTGGCATTTGGTGGTGAATTGTGGGGGGCTAATTAGTGTGGATCCAAACCTCCCTTGGAAACCTCTGCAATCACATGCTTATATAGGTCACAATCTAAGAGAAGCACTTGGAAACAAACTAGGCGTTAGGCCTCGTCCTGATCCTGAGGAGAAATCAATAATTGAAAGAAGGAATGGTGGTTGAATCATCGATTACCTCCATAAAGGGAAGCATGGAGGGTCTATAAGAGGATACATAAGGCTTTCATTCTGGAGTACCATAGAGGGAATTTTTTCCTGCACGCCCATACTGATCAAAGTTTCCTTGTGATAGAAGGAAGAGGACAGACAAGAGAAGACACCATGACTATTGTTTTGAATATAAAAGACATCAGAGGAATGATATCAATAGGGGGGGTTCGGCCCAAGACTGGAGGAAGTTTTGAGAAATATTTATGACTATATATTTAAGTTTGTAAGTTGGAGGGGGATGTAGTTGTAAATTGTATTGTTATTGAAGATTCATATGAGTTGTTTCATCAGATTTGTCTTCTATGTTCGTTGTTCTATTCTTCATCTTGTCTGAATGTAATCGTTGATTTTAAGGATTAAAATTTGCCTTCGATTGATATATTTTTGATGCAGTAGAGGATCTGTTGTAATCTTTCCTATCTATCATTGTTTATTGTTCAAACACATCTAAATTCTCTTTGTAGAGATGATCTCTTCTTAGAGAATATTCATCTTTATGTTATTCTCTTATTCTTCTCTTCATCATTATACAAATATTTTGTGTGATAGGGATCTTAAATGCCTTCAATGAGAAGATTGTTTATGACTCCATATCCCAATGGTCCATCACTGACCTGTTGTGATATCTGTTGTCTTTTCCTTTCTTTAAAGTCTTGTTGATCCACCTACTCAAACCATTTCAATACATTTACATTTTGATGGGTATTGGGCTTATCCTCTTGCAGTCTAAGGGTGACTCTCAGTGCTAACACATGGCCAAAAGAATTGGCTTCTTACTGTTGAAATTGTTTTCTAGTAACCAAGATGTCCAACATATGGAACATTATCCAATTATTTTAATACCAAATTCCTAAGTTCTTCAGAACTAGGAACATAAATTCTATTTGTACGCATAAGTAATTCATCTTCCTTCATCTCATATTCTTTAATTTTATATTGTACATTTTCTTTTTGTAAGCTTTCCTTTACCTGTAGGTAATCCTGATCTTTGACAACAACATCTAAAATTATTCTCTTTAAATCTGACAGATGCATACTAACAACTATAACATGCATGGGATGTACTCTTCTACTAAGTGCATCAACAACTTTATTTTATTTTCCTTTGATATGCTTCATGTCAAAATCATATTCACTTAAAAATTCCAACCATCTCTTATGCTTGGAATTTAAAGTTGGTTGTTCAAAAATATATTTCGTACCACTATGGTCTATTCTTAATTCGAACCTCTTCCCCATGAGATAATTCCTCCACATATTCAAAGCGTGAACAATGGTAGAAAGTTCCAAATCATGTGTGGCATAGTTCTTCTCATGTTATTTAAGATTTCTAGACTCATAACCAATGACATGTCCATTTTGAGTGAGGAATCCAGCAAGTTCGTTCTTGCATGCATCTGTACATACAACAAAACTTTCATTTGGGTCAGGAATATTTAAAACAAGTGCACTAGTAAGTAATTCTTTCAACAAATTAAAGTTCTCTTCACACTCAGATGTCCATTAAAATTTAATTCCCTTGTTTTTCAAATAAGTGATGGGATGATAAATCTTAGAGAACCCTGCTATAAATATTCTGTAGTAATCAACTAATCCCATAAAATATCTAACTTCCAAAACATTCATGGGTGTTTTCCATCCTCTAATGGCTTCAATATTCTATAGATCTACTACTATACCTTGTTCTAAAATAATGTGTCCCAAGTAACATATTTGTTCTTGGTAAAAATAGCACTTACTAAGCTTGGCATACAGCTGATGTTCCCTCAACACTTGCAATACCAATATTAGGTGATGTTCATGCTCTTCCTATGACTTAGAATAGACAAGTATGTCGTCCAGGAATACTATAACAAACTTATCCAAATAATTTATGAATATGCCATTCATTAAGCACATAAAGATAGTTGGTGCATTGGACAGTCCATATGGAACCACTACAAATTCATAATGACCATACCTAGTTCTAAAGGTTGTCTTATCGATGTCTTCTTCCTTGATTTTTACCTTAAGGTATCCCGATCTCAAGTATATATTTGAAAATATATTTTCCCCTCTTAGATGATAAAATAGGTCATCAATTATGGGTAGAGAGTACTTGTTCTTTATGGTGGATTTATTTAGCTGTCAAAAGTCAATACAAAGCCTCAAAGTTCCATCCTTCTTTTTGAGAAAGAGTATTGGTGCTCCCCAAGATGAAACACTTGGACTTATGTACCCTTTATTCAACAATTCTTCCAACAACATTTGTAATTCATTTAATTATGATGTACTCATTCTGTAAGGTGTTTTGGATACCAGGGAAGCTCCTAGAACTAAATAAATAGAGAAATACATCTCCCTCTTTGGTGGAAACACTGGTATTTATTGGAATAAATCTTTAAATTCTTGTAGTACCAAAAATTCTTCAAGTCTTGGCCCCTTTGTATTTTCTGGTTCTTCCACATGGGCTCCATACAATTGGCATCCTTTTCCGAAGCATATCTTTAGTTGTAAGGCTGAAATATCCCTTATAGATATGGGTCTTGGAACTCCTTTCAGAGTGCTCTATTTTCCTTCTTCATCAAGACATGTAAATGTCTTATTATGACAATCTAGGACAACATGATGCTTTTCCAACCAATCTGTTCCAATTAGAATATCATAAGATCCCATAATCCATATTTAGGAGTGACACAAACTAATTAACAAACTAAATAAAATAAACACAGAGATATGAAGAATAACACAAATATCCAGTGAATAATATCTTCTATTGAATAATGAAATAGGATGAAACTATAAAATTGTAGAACTGAAACTTGCTCGAACGGTGGTACCTATCTCTGAGAAGAGATGTGGATGCTACATGCATCCTTCTGACAAGAATGGATTGCAATGAGGCTCCAGACACCTTTTTTATATTACTCATGAATGCCAAAACCCTAGACATCCAAAAACCTAACCCTAGAAGGTGAAACACCAAAAGTCATGTGGGCCCTAAGGGTAAGTTGGTATAATTTGGTACCTCAAATTCCTAGGTCCATAAATTTTTCATACGACCTCTGTTTTAGGCACATGATAGCCCATTATAAAGTTATTTCAAAGAACTACACATTACACCATCAAACTTTGACTATGTTTACATTTTGACTATGGCGACCAAAAAAAACAAAGTTTAGGGCCCCAAAATTACTCTGAAAGTACAACAAGATGTGCTGACATGAAAACATACAAAATAATCTAGTTGTATTCAGTGAGAGGCCACCCATATCCACTTGGAGGATGTGTGGGGCTTCAGACAACCCCAGAAGTGTAGAACCCACAATTACAAAGAAGTACAGAAGAACGTGTTGAACAAAAAATGAACACAATGAGCCAATTGGAATAGGTGGGTGGCCACCAATATCCATCTAGATCAATCCTTCTCCCTTAGGAAAAAATGGTATCCATTGCATTGAGATCCCCCATCAGCTGAGGAAACTTCTGTTGGATTTATCCCTAGGTGAGCCACTTTCCTTAGTGTAGGAGTTTCCCTGCCTTGACAACCCGATAAAATTGGATCTGTTGCTAGTGAGTTCCCTTGACCTATGTGTCCATTATCTGACCATTGGATGCTTGTTCCATGAAATCAGGGTTGAGCTATGTGGGTGTCAGTTGTTTTGCGATCACGTAGGTGTCCAATAATGGTGGAAAATATGGTCGAAGGAGGTCCACATTGAATATTTTATGTAGAACAAGTAATGGTGGAGTGTTGAGCTCAAAATCATTGCTACCCATCACCTTGGTGATAGTGTAAGGCCCATAACGAAGTGGGTGAAGCTTCTGATGGGGCCCGGTGAGACGGTCCTTCTGCATATTTAACCATACTTTGTCACCAACCTGCAACTGGTGTGGTACCCTGTGTTGATCATGGCATTGCTTGTACTTAGAATTGGATTTCTACAAAATCTCCTGGACCTGTTCACGGATGTGATGAATCTTCTCAATGAATCTAGTGGTTTTGTCAATCGCAAACCGATCAGGGGAAGATTGTGTCTATGTGGTGGCAAGAGCAAGTGCAACATCAATGGGTCCCAAGGGTTGGAATCCTAGGCCCACCTGAAATAGGCTATGTCTGGTGGAACTATGGAGATCCCTATTGTAACAGTGTTAGACATATGGGAGACTCTCATCCCATGTACATGGACGCTTAGAATTGTACATGTGCAGGATGTGCACAATCATCCGATTGAAGATCTATGTTTGGACATCGGTTTAGGGGTGGAAAGCAGTGGATTTGGTGAGCTTGGTGTCTAACAGAGACCCGAGACTCGACCAAAAGGTATTGAGGAACCTATTGTCTTGGTCGGAGATGATGGTCTGTGGTATCCCAAAGTGGACCTACACTCATTCGAAGAAGATCTTGGTAGTATCTGCCACTGTGACATTATTCTTACAGGATGTGAATATGGCCATCTTCGAAAACTGATCAATGACCATGAACACACGGCCATTTCCTTGCTTGGTGGATGGAAATCCAGACATGTAATCCATTAAGATGGATTCCCAAGGATTCTCGGTAATAGGAAGAGGGGTGTATAATCGTTTCTTCTTGATGGCTAGTTTGAAAATGGCATAGGAAATGCAAGATCTGATATACTTCCTGACGTCCTGTCAAATTTTTGGCCAATAAAAATGTTTCTGAAGAATGACCACAGTTTTTTCTACGCTAAAATGTCCTGCCACTCGACTATAGTGGGCTTCCCAAATAATATTTACATGCTTGTGATCTAGGTGGATATTGGTGGCCACCCACCTATTCCAACTAGCTCCTCATGTCCATTTTGATTCAACATGTCTTTATGTACTACTTTATAATTGTGAGTTCTAAACTTCTAGGGTTATCTGAAGCCTCACACATTCTCCAGGTGGATACGAGTGGCCTCTCGCCTAATCCAACTAGCTTATTTTGTATGTTCTCATGTCAACACATCTTCTTGTACTTCCAGGGATGTTTTGGGGCCCTAAACATTGTTTTTTTGACTCACCACAATCAGATTGTAGATGGAGTCAGATTTTGATGGCAGAATGTGTAGATATCTAAAATCCATTTCCAACGGGCTATCACATGCCTAAAATAGAGGTCGTATGCAAACATTACAACCCTAGGAAGTTGATGTACCAAATTACACCAACTTACCCATAGGGCCCACATGACTTTTGGTGTTTCATCTTCTAGGATTAGGTTTTTGGATGTCTAGGGTTTTGGCATTCGTGAGTAATATGAAAAGGGCCTATGGAGCCTCATTGTAATCCAATTTTCTACTCATAATGATGTGTGTAGTAGCCACATCTCTTCTCAGATATAGCTACCACCATTCGAGAAAGTTTCAGTTATGCAATTTTACAGTTTCAGCCTATTTCATTATTTAATAGAAGATATTGTTCACTAGATATTTGTGTTATTCTTCCTATCTCTGTGTTTATTGTATTTAGTATGTTAATCAGTTCGTTATGCTCCTAAATCCAGATCACTAGTATCAGAGTGGTCTTCTCCTCATTTACTTTTCTCCATGCATGTACTCGACAAGTTCTGGGTACAATAAATTGGCACTCGAAACTATCGAGCCATTACCATATCCGTCGCGTTGAGTCTGACAATAACCCATGTGAGAGGAAAAGAAAGATGATGGAGCAGGAGATCCTATTAAAATGTTGCTCAAGGATTCCCTCATGCAACAAAGGAACAAAATGATGGAAAACTTTGTGCAGATCCTTCGACGGTTTCCCACAGGAGAAGCATCTTCATCAGGCGGTAATGCAACTCCCTTCAAGGTAAAAGTAAATTTTAATATTCCATTATTTGAAGGACTGATACATGCGGATGTTGTAGATAAATGGTTGAATTTGATCGAAGGATATTTTTCGGTCCACAATTTTTTCGATAGGGAAAATATCACTTTTTCACTCCTCAAGGGTGTTCCCCATGTGAAATACTGGTGGGATACTTACTCTGAGCAAAGGGACATGGAAGAATCTGCAATTTTTGGGGTGGCCCCTATATGGGATTCCTTCCTAGATGCCATGAAAGAATAGTACTATCCTGTTGTAAGCTATGAGGACCAGTACACTAGATGGACCACCCTACGTCAATAAAGGGACCAAACAGTACCAGAATTCACCAATATTTTCCATAACCTACAAACCAAATTGGGTATCTAATATTCTGAGTAGCATCTGGTGCTCAAATATCGTGGTTGTTTGCATAGATACATTCAAACAGAAAGGGATTTCCTATAAATCACCTCATTGGACATGACTTATAGATACGCTATCAAGATTGAGAAGAAATTTAAGTAGAAACCATGAGAGTTTGGATCTACAAACCCCTCACAGTCGAAGAAAGGAAAAGGAAACCCCAACCCACACAGCAAGGGACCAAGTCGATATGGCTACCCTTAGGAAAATCCTTCCATGCCACAACATAATAAGGGAATCCAGAAGACGAAGAAGGACATGGGAAAATGGTGTGAGTATCATAAAAGTCCTTGGCTCAACACCGACGAATGTCACTCCAACCAGTCCCTCACGGTTGTGCTGAAGGATTCTGAGTCAGATGTCGATTTTGATTCTGTGTCAAATCCTGAAGGAGGGAAGCGGATTATCGATGTTGAAACCAGTGCCACAGTCACTACCACCAAAGTCTGGCCAAGCGAAGCAGAAGAACCAGAGGATGGGAACGCCTCTTTCACTCGTAGATGTGGGTCAAGGGGGCTCCAATTCATTTCATTGTCGACAACGTTAGTCAGAAGAACCTAATTTCAGAAGAGGTCGTCATGCGGCTAAACCTTCCAATGACACTGCACCTATAGACCTACACCATTGTCTAGATTCGTCAAGGAAGAGATCTCCTTGTCATCCATTAGTGTCGTCTACCTTATGGAATCAAGCCTTTCAAAGATGAGGTATTGTGTGATATTGCTCCCCTTGAATTTTTGGATGTTATTTTAGGACAACCATATTTGTGGAAGTGTCATGTTGTGTATGAGTCTAGACCCTACAGTTTTATTATTACTTTTGGTAGACAATTGTATAGGATCCCAGAGGTGGCACCGCCTACTGTTATTTCTTTAATCTCTGCTAAGAAATGCAGTAAGGTCATTTCACATACCGGGAAGTTTGTCTTCTTTGTGATCCATGCTCACAATAAGCAGAAGGTCACCACCACATCTTTGGCTTCTACACAATGCCTCTCTTTACAACAGAAAAAAGAACATGGGATAGTGGAAGAATACAGAGACATATTCGTCTCACCTACAGGGGTACTGACATACTTCCAATTCAAGCATCCAATTGATCTAACCCCCGATGCACCTCTACCTAATGGACCAGTCTATCAGTGTTGGATGATGGAGAATGATGAAATCAGGTGTCAAATCCAAGAGCTTCTTCAAAAGAGACACATCATACCCAACTCCCCCCCTTGTGGAATCCTAATTGTACTGGTGCAGAAGAAGGATGGGACTTGGTGACTCTGTATTGATTAGAGAGCCTTAAACAAAATCATAGTCAGGAACCACTACCCCTTTCCCAGGATTGATGACCTTCTTTACCAACTCAAGGGGAAAAATATATTCAGCAAGATTGACCTGAAGTCTAGCTACCGTGAGGTTCCCATTGAACCAACTGATGTCTAGAAGACAACATTCAAGTCTAAATAAGGTCTCTACGAATGGCTAGTCATGCCCTTTGGCTTAACAAATGCACCAACAACTTTCATGAGGTTGATGGACAATGTATTGAGACCCTTCACCAACTCCTTTGTGGTAGTATATTTGGATGACATCCTCATCTTCAACAAAATGTGGGAGGAGCACATGTGACATATTCAATAGGTTTTGAGCACTCTGTGGAAACACAAGATTTATGCCAACTTGGAAAAATTCTCTTTTGGCATGAACATGGTCCAATACCTAGGATACATTGTTGATGAGCATGGGGTACATGTTGATCCAGCTAAGATCCAAGTCACCTGTGACTGGCCAGCCCCAACCACATTGACCAAGATTCAGAGCTTGTTGGGACTAGAAAATGTTTACCAACGATTCATGTTAGGATTCTCCCATATGGCATGGACCCTTAGCTAGGTGGCCAAGGGAGGTGGTAGGGCCAAGTTCATGTGGGGGAAGGAGAAAAAACGAGCATTCAAAGATATAAAACATCATTTGTTCTCAGCTCAAGTACTCTCCTTGCCTGATCTACAACAACCATTCGAGATTGAGATTAATGCATCTCACTATGTTGTGGGCGTAGTTCTCACTCAGTATGAGAATTCGGTGGCATACCATAGTGAGAAAATCTCTGATACTTTCCGAAAATACCCCATTTATGACAAGGAAATGTATTCCATTGTACAAGCCTGTCGTCAATGGAAACATTACAATAGGGAAAGAGACAATCATACACATTGATCACAAGCCTCTGCAATTCATACAGACATAGGGTAAATTACAGAATGAATGCCATCAAAAGTGGTCCACCTACCTGGAACAATTCAATCTCAACATCAAGTATAAGATAGGTATCTCCAATCATGTTTTTTCCTGCCTCAATCGGCCTCCTATGAATGCACTCACCACTGTGCTCCATTCCTATGGACATGAAACATCTGAGTGGCCCCAACTTTACTAGCAATATCCAAACTTCACCACCACATATCAGCTCTTGGGTACAAGCACCACTATCATTGATTTTCACATTCAGGATGAACTCTTATGCCACCTGGGCCATCTCTGTGTTCCTACAAGTGAGCGTGCAAAAATGATTTGGGAATCCCACTACAGTCGGGTGGCAAGACATTTTGGCATTGAGAAAATTGTGCATGTTCTTCAAAACCATTTTTATTGGCCAAACACTCGACAAGACGTCAACAAGTATATCATATCCTGTACTACATGCATCATTTCCAAGCCAACCATCAAGAAGCAAGGCTTATACAGCCCTCTTCCTATTCCCCAGAAGCCCTGGGAATCCATCTCAATGGATTACATATCTGTCTTACCATCCACCAAGAAAGAAAATGAATGTGTGTTTGTTGTCATTGATCGGTTTTCGAAGATGGCCATCCTCATAGCCTGTAATAAGAATGTCATATTGGTTGGTACTACCAAGCTCTTCTTCGAACTAGTGTGGGTCCACTTTCAGATACCACAGACCATCATATCTAAATGAGACAACAGGTTCCTTAGCACCTTTTGGTCGATTCTTCAATCTATGTTGGACACCAAGATCACCAAATGCATTGATTTCCACCCCCAAACTGATGGTCAAATAGAGGTCATCAATCGGATGATTGTGCACATCTTGTGCATGCAAAATTATAAGAATCCACATACATGGGATGAGAGTCTCCCATATGGACAACACAATTACAACAGGGATCTCCATAGTTCCACTGGCCATAGCCCATTTCAGGTGGTTTTGGGATTCCAACCATTGGGACCCATTGATGTTGCACTTCCTCTTGCCACTGCATAGACAAACTCTTCTCCTGATCAGTCTACGATAAAAAAAATCCACCGAATTCATTGAGAGGATTCACCACATCCACCAACAATTCCTATAGATTTTTCATAAATCCAATGCTAAGTACAAGCAGTGCCATGATAAACACAAGGTACCACACCAATTTCAGCTTGGTGACAAATTATGGTTACATTTGTAGAAGGAGTGTATCATCGGGCCCCATTGGAAGATTCACCCACTTCATTATGGGCTTTACACTATCACCAAGGTTGTCGGTAGCAATGATTTTGAGCTCAATACTCAACCCTTCCTTGGTCTGCATCCAGTATTCAATGTGGACCTCCTTCGACCATATTTTCCACCATTATTGGACACCTTTGATATTGTCTAACAAATGACACCAATAGAGCTCAACCCTGACTTCATCGAACAAGAATCCACCGATCATATAGTGGAAACACAGGTCAAGGTCACTCACATCAATGGATCCAGCTTTATCGAGTTGTCAAGGCAAGGCAACTCCTACACCAAGGCAAGTGGATCACCCGGGGCCAAATCTAATAGAATGTTCCTCACCTGATGGGGGAACTGAATGCAATGGAGACCATTTCTTCCTAAGGGGGGAGGATTGATCTAGGTGGATATTTGTGACCACCCACCTATTCCAACTAGCTCGTCGTATCCGTTTTGATTCAACATGTCTTTATGTACTTCTTTATAATTGTAAGTTCTACACTTCTGGGTCTATTTGAAGCCTCAGACATTCTCTAGGTGGATACAGGTGGCCTCTCACCTAATCCAACTGGATTATTTTGTATGTTTTCATGTCATCACATCTTGTTGTACTTACAGGGTTGTTTTGGGGCCCTAAACATTTTTTTTTCGACTCTCCATAGTTAGACTACAGACAGAGTTAGATTATGATGGTGGAATGTGTAGATCTCCGAAATACCTTTCCAACGGGATATCACGCGCCTAAAACGAAGGTCGTATGAAAAATTTATGACCCTAGGAAGTTGAGGTACCAAATTACACCAACTTACCCAAATGGCCCACATGAATTTTGGTGTTTCATCTTCTAGGGTTAGGTTTTTGTATGTCTAGGGCTTTGGAATTCATGAGTTATATGAAAAGGGCCTATGGATCCTCATTGTAATCCATTTTTCTACTCAGATGGATGTGCGTAGCAGCCACATTTCTTCTCAGAAATAGCTACCACCATTCGACCAAGTTTCAGTTATGCAGTTTTACAGTTTCATCCTATTTCATTATTTAATAGAAAATATTGTTCACTAGATATTTGTGTTATTCTTCCTATCTCTGTGTTTATTTCATTCAGTATGTTAATCAATTTGTTCTTCTCAATGACCACGAACACGCAATCATTTCCTTTCTTGGTGGACAGCAAGCCAGACATGTAATCCATTGAGATGGATTCCCAAGGATTCTTGGGAATAGGAAGAGGGGTGTATAAGCCTTGCTTCTTGATGGATGGTTTGGAAATGGCACAAGCATTGAAAGATCTGATATAATTGTTGATGTCTCTTCGAAGTTTTGGCCAATAAAAATGTTTCTGAAGAATGATCATAGTTTTCTCTACGCCAAAATGTCCTGCCACCCGGCTCTAGTGGGCTTCCCAAATAATCTTTCCACGCTCGCTTGTAGGAACACAGAGATGGCCTAGGTGGCATAATATTTTTTCCATAATGTGAAAATCAATGACTATTTCACCTGTACTCAAGACTTGGTAGGTGGTGGCGAAGTCCAGTTGTTGTTGATAAAGTCGGGGCCCCTTAGATGCTTCATGTCCACAGGAATGGAGCATAGTTGTGAGTGCAGCCATAGGAGGTCGAGTGAGGCGGTCAAAAACATGATTGGAGATACATGTATTATACTTGAAGTTGATATGGAGTTTTTGCAGGTAGGTGGACCACTTCTGATAGCAATCATTCTGCAATTTCTCCTGTGTATCTATGAACTGCGGAGTCTTTTGATCAGCGTATATGATCATCTCTTTCCCTAGAATGTAATGTTTCCATTGAAAACGGGCTTGTACAATGGAATACATTTTCTTTTCATAGGTGGGGTATTTCTGGATAGTATCTAAGAGTGTCTCACTATGGTAGGTCATCAGATGCCCGTGTTGAGTGAGAAATGCACCCACAACATAGTCAGATGCATCAATCTCAATATCAAATGGTTGATAAAGATTGGGAAAGGAGAGTTATGGATCTAAGCAGAGGCGATGCTTCAGATCATCGAAAGCTCATTTCTTCTCCTTCCCTCACATGAAATTGGTCGTACCACCTCCCTTGGTCACTTGGTTGAGGGCCCATGTAATATGAGAGAATCCCAACACGAACCGTCAATAGAAATTGGCTAGTCCCAAAAATATTTAAAGCTCGGTCAGTGTGGTCAAGGTTGGCCAGTCAAGAATGACTTAGATACTAGTTGGATCAAAATTTACCCCATGATCATCAACAATGTATCCCAATTATTGGACCTTCTTTATGCCAAAAGAGCATTTTTCCAAGTTGGCATAAAGATTGTGTTGTCGTAAAGTGCTCAAAACTTGTTGAATATGCCGCATGTGATCCTCCCATGTTCTGTTGAATATGAGGATGTCATCCAAATATACTACAAAAAATGAGTTGGTGAAGGGTTTCAATACATCATCCATCAATCTCATGAAAGTGGTTGGTAAATTTGTTAAGCCAAAGGGCATGACTAGCCAATCGTAGAGACCTTCTTTAGAATTGAAGGTTGTCTTCCATACATTCGTTGATTCTATGGGAACCTGGTGGTAGCCATACTTTAGGTCAATATATATCAATAAATTATCCCCCTTGAGTTTTTCAAGAAGGTCATCAATTATGGGAATGGGGTAGCAGTTCCTGACTGTGATTTTGTTTATGACTTTGTAATCAATGTATATTCTCCATGTCTCGTCCTTCTTTTGCACCAGTGCAATCGGGCTTCTGAAAGGGGAGGAGTTGGGTCTGATGTGACCCTTTTGAAGAAGCTCTCTAATCTAATGCCTAATTTCATCATTCTCCATCAATGAGTGCCAATAGACTGGTCCATTAGGTAGCGGTGTGTCGAGGGTCAGATCAATTGGATGCTTGACATGGAAATGTGTCAATACCCCTGTAGGTGAGGAGAAGATGTCTCTAAATTCTTCCACGATCCCATCCACTTAATGCTACTAAAAATAGAGGTGTTATGTAGATGCCATGGATGTGGTGGTAAACTTATGCTTGCTGTGAGCAAGGATCACAAAGAAGACTAACTTCCCGGTATATAAAATGACCTTACTGCATTTTTTAGAAGAGATTAAAGAAATAGTAGTAGGTGGAACTACCTCTGAGATCTTGTACAATTGTCTACCCAAAGTAATAATAAAACTGTGAGGTCTAGACTCATACAAAACATGATGCTTCCAAAAATATGTTTTCCATAAAAGAACATCACAAACTTCAAGGGGAGGAATATCACACAGTACCTCATCTTTGAAAGGCTTGATGTCGTAAGGAAATTTCCATTGTTGGCTGACACGAAGATCTCTTCCTTGGCGAAGCCATTCGATGGTGTAGGGTTGTGGGTGCAACGTCATTATCAGGTCCAGACGCTTGACAACCTCTACTGAAATCAATTTCTTTTGACTATTTTTGTCGACAATGAAATGAATCGGAGCCCCCTTGACCCACATCTTCAAGTGAAAGAGGCAGTCCCCTTCCTCTAGTTATTCTGGTTTGCTTGGTCGGACTTTGGTGGTAGTGAAAGTGGAACGGGGTTCAACATCGATAATCCTCTTCCCTCCTTCAATATTTGACACAGAATCAGTATCGTCCTCTGACTCAGAAGCCTTCAGCTCAGCCATGAGGGATTTCTTGCAGCGACATTCTTTGGTGTTGTGCCAAGGAATTTTATGATACTCACACCATTTTCCCATGTCCTTCTTTGTCTTCTCATTTCCCTTATTATGTTGTGTCTTGGACTGGTTTTCCTAAGGGTGACCATCTTGACTTTGTCCCTTGATGTATGGGTTAGGGATACCTTTTCCCTGCTTCAGCTGTGAGTGGTTTGCAGATCCAAACTCTCATTGTTTCTTCTTAAATTTATTCTCAATCTTGACAACATATCTCTAAGTCGTTCCCAATGAGGTGATGCCCAGGAACTCTATTTCTGTTTGAATGTATCTATGCAAAAAACTACATTATTTGAGCACTAGATGACGCTTAGAGTCTTTGATACCCAATTCGGTGCGTAGGGTATGGAAAATATTGGTGAAGTCTGGTACTGTCTGGTCCCTTTATTGATGTAGGGTGGTCCATCTGGTGTACTGGTCCTCATAGCTTCCAACAGGGTAGTATTTTTCTTTAATGGAGTCCTGAAAGGAATCCCATGCAGAGACCACAACAAATATTGCAGATTCCTCCATGACCCTTTTCTCAGAGTAATTATCCCACCAGTCTTTAACATGGGGAACGACCTTGAGGAGTGAAAAAGTGATCTTTTCCCTATCGAAAAAATTGTGGACCAAAAAATATCCTTCGTGAAGATTCAACCATTTTTCTATAGAATATGCATCGATCAGTGCTTCAAACAATGGAATATCAAAATTTAATTGTACTTTGAAGGGGGTTGCATGGCCTCTTGATGAAGATGCTTCTCCCGTGGGCAATCATCGAAGGATCTACGTGAAGTTGTCCATCATTTCATTCCTTTTTCATGCGAGGGATTCCTCGAGCAAAATTTTAATAGGATCTCCTACTCCATCATATTTATTTTCGTCTCCCATGGGTTGTTGTCTGGCTTGGCATGATCGATCTTGTAATGGTTCGATTGGTTCGAGTCCCAACTTCTTGTACCCAGACCTTGTCGAGGACATGCATGAAGAAAAATAAATGAAGAGAAGACCCCTCTGATACCACTGATATGGATTTAAGAGAAAAATGAACTGATTAATAGATTGAATACAATAAACAAAAAGATATCAGGAATAACACAAATATCCAGTGAACAATATCTCCTCTTAAATAATGAAATAGGCTGAAACTATAAAACTGTAGAACTGAAACTTGCTCGAATGTTGGTAGCTATCTCTGAGAAGAGATGTGGTTGATAAATGCATCTGTCTGAGCAGAATGGATTAAAATGAGGCTCCAAAAGCCTTTTTGATATTACTCATGAATTACAAAACCCTAAACATCCAAAAACCTAACCCTAGAAGGTGAAATGCCAAAATCATGTAGGTCCTATGGGTAAGTTGGTGTAATTTGGTACCTCAACTTCCTAGGGTCGTAACGTTTGCACACGACCTCCATTGTAGGTGCGTGATATCCCATTGGAAAGGTATTTCAGAGAGATACACATTCTGTCGTCAAACTCTAACTCTATCTATAGTTTGACTGCGAAGAGCCACAAAAAATGGCGTTTAAGGCCCTAAAACAACCCCGCAAGTACAACAAGATGTGTTGACATGAAAACATACAAAATAACCCATCTCGATTAGGCAAGAGCTCACCCGTATCCTCCTAGACGATGTGTGGGGCTTCATACAACCCCAGAAGTGTAGAACCCACAATCACAAAGAAGTACAAAAGAACGTGTTGAACAAAAAATGGACAAGAGGAGCCAGATGGAATAGGTGGGTGGCCACCAATATCCATCTGGATCATTGTGGAACTTGTTCAGAGAAGGGATTTATTTAGGACTGTTTGCAGGGCCAAAGGAAAATTTTTCAAGGTAGTGATTGATAGTGGGAGTACTGACAATCTGGTTTCCACGGATATTGTGGAAAAATTGAGGTTGAAAAATATCAAACACCCAATACCTTACAAGGTGTCATGGTTTCATAAGGGTCATCAAATATTGGTGAGTGAGAAAAGTGAAGTGGAGTTCCAAATAGGAATCTATAAGGACAAAATAATTTGTCATATAATGCCTATTAATGTGTGTCATATTCAATTGGGCAGGCCATGGAAGTTTGACAGGAAGGTTGTACATGATGGAAGGATAAATTTTTACAAGTTTGAAAAGGATGGTGTCAAGCATACTATTTTTCCTTTGCGAGAAGGAGATACAGTTGAACAAGGCAACCCAAAAGCATTGTTACTAAGTGGTAAATAATTTTTTCAATAGATTGAAGAAGAGAAGGTGAGTTTTGTTGTTATTTGTAAACCAAGGGTTGTACTTATGAATACTTGTTGGCCCTTGACCAAGTTTTGAAGAATACTTTCCCATATATGACCGTTTTTGGGACTGCGACAACTTGCCAAAGATGGAGCGCAACATGAAGAGGAAAGTAGGGAAGCAAGACCTTTTTTTGGGTCACTTTTAGGGTTTTGGGTTGATGTAAAGGGAAAGGGATGTCGGACTATGGGTTTACCCATGCTTAGGCCCATTTTGTAATATATAAATAGATACTTAGGCAATGTAAGTAGGGAGTAGTAGTAGTAGTATATCTATGTGATGTATAGCTAAAGGCTTAGTGATAGTAGTTGGATTTGTGTGATTGGATGTATATTGCAAGAGCTCTGTGCATGATTGTAAGGAGATTGAAAAGCTAAGTGCAAGTTGTTGTAGTTTTGTGCTGAAGTGCAAGGAAGAAGGATCTAGCGAGCTGCGCAGATCTTCTATCCTGTGCGAAGTAAGGGTCACTAAATCTCTGTGATGCAGCCGCTTGACCAAGATAATATAAAGAAGAATACTTTGTGGAAATAGCCCCAGGGTGGGGGTGAACCATGGTAACTTTGTGTATTGTGATCTATGCTTCGACCTAATGTGTTTATCTCCTTATTGGCTAAGTGCTTGTTGTGATTAAATAGATCTAGTTATGATCTATGCTTATTCTTATGCTATATGAATGAATGTTGGATCTGATATATAATATGCTTAGTGCTTGATCTGTTGAATCTAATCTATATTTTTGTGGCTAAGTATTGAATCCTCTTTAGTCTAAGTATTCACTGCGATGCTCTGTGCTATCTACG
Organism: Picea engelmannii; assembly: GCA_009831015.1. Lineage (NCBI taxonomy): Eukaryota > Viridiplantae > Streptophyta > Pinopsida > Pinales > Pinaceae > Picea > Picea engelmannii. Next base: position 350,340 of record ML789467.1, read on the forward strand.
AATTACCATAAGGGTTAAATATTGATGAATGATCTATGATAAGTGATATAATCACAGATCGTTGTCCCAACTAAGGTTGTAGACATCTGAGTCCTGCAACCACCCCTGCCTCTACCTCAGGTGAGACTTCCTCTGCTTCACAGGTGTTGCCAAAAGGGCTGGTAGTTAGGGTTTGTTTGGTGTGCTCTTGAGTGTTGAACCCTGGGTCTTCCCCTGTGTCAACAAATGGTTCCATTGCCAGGACCTGGAACTATGATTGCTGGGAACTAAAGAAGAAAAATATTTGTGTGAAATGAGCTCTGTGCGTAGATCTGTTGCCCTAGTGCGCAGTATTCTACTTGACCTACAAATCTTTGTGCCGAGAAAGAAAGGTCAGATATGAAGGAAAGAGGTTAGATCTGCAAGAAAGAGGTTAATACTAAAGAAAAGAAGTGAGATATAGACACTTTATTCTCTAAGAAAGGTAAAAGTAGAAATTTTCGTAGAAAAGAGGTAAGATCTATAAGCTCTAGCCTCTATTAGAGGTAATAATAGTTCAAGTTTTAGATCTGAAAGCTTTGTGCTCTATAAAGGTAAGATAAGTGGAAATGTTTTGTTTCTAAAGCATGAATTTAGGTACGCTTGATAGATTTTTTCCTAGCCTAAAAACTAGAGCATTGTTAGATAAAAGAAAGTTTGATATGAATAGGTCTGATAAGAATAGTGAAAGATATGTTATACCTAGCATAGAAAGAATTTTTGGACTAACCAATGCATGCAGGATCCTAGAAAGTTATTTTTGCAGGCTAGCCATCATGATCCTAGCACGTAGTACAAGAAGAGTTGGGGATCATGGATGAGAAAGAGAGGATTAAATATTTGTTACAATTGCAGAAGACCGGGACATCTTGCTAAGGAATGCCCTGGGAGAAACCCTAGATGCCTCTGTTGTAAAGATATGGACCATGAAGTATTGGATTTCCCTAGAATGATTGCTAGACTTGAAAAAATGAATATGGAACAAGAAAACTCTAAAGGAGATCAAGAGACTAAAATTATGGAAGAACCCCATAAAGAATTAGAGATCATGTTACTGAAAATAAAAGAAACCCTGGATTATCATAAGGATGTCAGTTTGTTAGAGATCTTCAAAGAAAAGGAGAAAAAAGAAGTAAGAATAGGAGACTTCGACATTGAATGTTCTCTGGATGAGGGAACGCCAATGAAAATTATGACAGAAAGCACTTGGGAAATCCTAGGAAGGCCTACTCTAGTCCCTTCACTATGAACCATCAAATTATTTAAAGGAAAAATGGTAACCGTATGTGGCAGAATTACCTAGATAGCTATGAGTACCCATGGAACTTTGACAGAGGGAGAGTTCAAAGTCATTAGATTTATTGAGGACCGTGCCCCATTTCCATCTTTGTTAGGAAAGATCTGGATTGAAAAATACCAGATCTGGAGGAAATAAGAAAAGGAAGCCCTCGAATAGAAGAAGCAAGAAATCATGGAATTTATGACTAGAAGGATCACCTACTTGATGGAGGAACAAGAGAACAAATCTTAATTGTTAAACACCAGGGACCTGGATGTTGAAGCTATAAGAGTGTTAGAGGAACCACAGAAGACTGAAAAACCTAATCCATATGATGAAGGAGTATTACCCTTGGATCTGAAGAAAGAACCTACACAATGCGAAGTGACTATGTCGAGAGATGATAAGACTCAGAAATGAAAAAGGATGACCGAGACTAAGCTCACTGAGAAAAAGGCTAGGAAGCTAAGTAAGAAGAGGGCCAAAATAAAAAAGTTACAAAAGACTCCAGAGGAAACTTTGTAGAAGGAAAAATCACAAGAATTGAGCTTCCCCGAGATATCAGAACAACGACATCTGGCACTTCACCATGACGCAGCAATATAGTCATTGGACTGATATACCTGTTCGACTTCCACCTTGAACGGGTTGAAAATAAATTATGGGTTCCTACTAGACCATTGGACAGCAACAGAATGGATAGAACGGAGTTAATGAAAGCCCCATACCCATTGCAAGAAGACCGTTTCTAAGTTTCCCTACTTAGTCCATCATGCCATGCACCGAGAATACTTTTTTCTAAGTGAGAATTTGAGCCCAAAACTTGAGATTAATTCACACCTAAGCTAGTGGACCCAAGATTGTATGTTGAATGAGCTCATCGCTGTTGAGAAAGCAGTTGAACAAGTTTTGATTGATCTAATGGCTGAGAGAATCATGTCTGAGAGAAGGATGTCTATAGGTGTGCAAGCATCATCGAAAGGAGGAGTCCAAGCTTCTCCCTCCACTGCTCGCAAAGCAGGACCTTCCAGAACCACGACCGAGATACGAACAAAGCACAAAGATGATAATGCAAATGCCAAGTTGATCCCATACATTCTGTTAGTTTACATACCACCTTTGAGTGGCAATATTAACCGTGACAGTGTACCCAAAGACTTTGAGTACACCTTGATCACCGCGTATCTTCCAAAAGGGGTGCACGCACTATGTGTTGACCAGGATAATCTCGCAACACTGAAATTTAATGACTTTAACCTTAGAGATCACAAAACCTACAACATGTTAGCTCCGCATAAATACTTAACCAAGACCAAAGGCATAAATCCTAATATTGTCCCACAGTCCTGGACCCAGAACCTCGCGTAGTCCACACTACTCAATGTAATGAAGATCCCTCACTTCGGCAGACACCAAGAAGTTAACGCATGCGTCAAGTTGTTGCTGTCTTTCTACCATGGAAGATACTTATGGTTGGACCATCACATCACTGTGGATCTGAATCTGATCAATCGGATCATAGGACTTAGCATGCAAGGCCCTGACCCACTGGACTTTTGCCTAGGAAAGACCTCAGACCGAGCACTAGTACAGCGAATAAAGGAAACTTATGGCGATGTAGAGAAGGGTACACGAGGCTATAAGGTAGCCTCTATCTAGAGTGGCACAATGCACCTTTCATGTCATCTAATCATGGGAAATTTAGTTCGTAAGAACAGACCAACACAGGTGCCTGGCTTCGTAGTTGACCTCGCAGGGAAGTGAACCGAGGGACTACAGATGAATTGGGCATAGTATCCTATAAACCAGTTAGATCTGGATTGCAGAGGAGTGCAAGACCAAGGGTATGAGTTGCACTTTAGTTGGTTGCTCATACTCATCGCTTTCATCACTTGGGAGCTGCTAGAGAGAGCCACTTTTCCAGAGATCAAACCTTTCAAACCATTAGCCACGAAGTTCTGTATGCTGTGGTACTCCAACAACATGAACAAGTAGTGGTAGTCTAATGCTGTCTTCCACACCTACTTCAACCAACTGAAGAATGAAATTCAGTCTACACCATGAATCACCCCAAACATACTTCATAGGTTTAGACCTTTGATGAAATTTAGCACGGACCGCCACTTCACCTATATTACAACGCGCTATGATGAGAATAAACAACATCTCCAATCCTACTACAAGATGACAAAAGATGACTTGGAGGAGATTACCAAGGAATGGTCAACGGACCTCCTTGTTGCAGAGGACCTCACAGACATGTCCGATGAGGAAAGCCCTGAAGCTATGCCGCATACACTTCCGCCAAGAAGGACTAAGAAGGATGACGAAGTTGAATATTTCCCTAGCATGTCCACGAAGACTACTTCAATCTCACCTACGCAGGGAGGTGATGCTAACAAGCTAGGCGGTACAGAAGTTGAGCAAAACAAAGGTGAAGTTACTCCACCTAGAGAGGAGGAGGATCCCTCCATGAAAAGAAATATGATACCACCAAAACCCTCCTCCCAAAAGAAAGCTAAGGCCACCCGGACCACTCTTAAAACTACCCTTACCCCGAATGACTTCAACTTCTTAATTTTCGCGTTGAATGATGTTTCACTAGAACTCACAGAAAAGAAAGAAGCAAAGTAGGAGGAGCTATTCAACCGAATCAAGGATGAACTCAAAGAAGTGCAGCAGGCACTCTAGTCCATCCAAGCAGTTTCTACAGTTCCCTTGATAAGTGGAACATCAGGAAAAGGAAATGAGCCCACTCAATTACACCAGAATGATGATCAAGTCGAAGCTCTCCTTCGACGAGCTCAAGAAGACATAACACAAGCCACCCAGGCTATGATGCAAGCACAGAAAGCACTTCTAGAAAAAAAAAATGAGGCAGAATGGGAAAATCTTTCCCTGAAAGCGAAGTGGGACAAGGAAAAGGCACAGTTGCTAGCCGAGCAAGTTGAAGTACAGGAAAGGGTTCACAAGGAACTGCACTCTGTAACGGCCATAGAAGTGAATATGGAAGACCGTCTCCCACAACAGGTGACCCAAATGGAAGAAGTAATCCAGCAACTCCAACAGCACATTACGGATCTGGAGCTCCGCACCGTGCCCAAGACCCCTCAAGAAATAAGATATCTAAGAAAGGCCACTGCTCGAAGCACAGTTGGATGATTAAAAACCTTTGCCTTGGAATGCAAGCAGTTGGGTGCTAGAAGCGCCCATACTTATGAAACCCTCGCAGAGAATCCAGAATTGCATACATTAGAGGCACAACTCCATGAAGCAAAGTAGCATCCATACACGCTATAGGCACAGATAAAGACTTTGACCCTAGTGGAAAGAATGAAGAGGTTCGCAAAACAACGCACAACCCAACAATAGGTACATATGCTACAAAGTAAAGTGATGGAAGTCTCCCAACGACTTCAGCCAATACAAGAAAAGGCATGCCAACTGTTCACTGAACTTGAAATCTAGGGAGATGAACTCGAACAGGTTGTCATCACTGCAGAACAACACCTGGAAGGACTTCTGAATGACACAGTGATCTAGGAATTTACTGAGAAAGAGGATGTCGCACTGCAACAGGTCGAAGAAGCTCGAGCCAAGTTTGAGGAATTTGAGGTGGAATTGATCAGACCTGAGTGACTCAGGACAAGTCACAGGTGAGTGTTGGGGGACTGTTGGCCCTTGACAAAGTTTTGAAGAATACTTGGTCATATTTGACCATTTTTGGGACTGTGACAGCTTGCCAAAGATGGAGTGCAACGCGAAGTGGAAATTAAGGAAGAAAGACCTATTTTTGGGTCCCTTTTAGGGTTTTGGTTTGATGTAAAGGGAAAGGGATGTCGGCTTGTGGGTTTACCCATGCTTAGGCCCATTTTGTAATCTATAAATAGATACTTAGGCAATGTAAGTAGGGAGTAGTAGTAGTAGTAGTAAATCTATGTGATGTATAGCTAAAGGCTTAGTGCTAGTAGTTGGATCTGTGTGATTAGATGTATATTGCAAGTGCTATGTGCATGATTGTAAGGAGATTGAAAAGATAAGTGCAAGTCGTTGTAGTTTTGTGCTGAAGTGAAAGGAAGAAGGATCTAGCGAGATGCGCAGATCTTATGTCCTGTGTGAAGTAAGGGTCACTGAAGCTCTGTGTTGTAACCACTTGACTAAGATAATATAAACAAGAAGACTTTGTGGATGTACCCCAGGGTGGGGGTGAACCACAGTAACTTTGTGTATTGTGCTCTATTCTTCGACCTAATGTGTTTATCTCTTGCTTGGCTAAATGTGTGTTGTGATTAAATAGATATAGTTATGCTCTGTGCTTATGATATATGAATGAATGTTAGATCTGATATATAAGATGCTTAGTGCTTGATCTGTTGAATCTAATCTATATTTCTGTTGCTAAGTACTGAATCATATTTAGTCTAAGTATTCACTGCAATGCTCTGTGTTATCTGCGAAGTACCATAAGGGTTAAATATTGATGAATGATATATGATAAGTGATATAATCACATATTGCTGTCCCATCTAAGGTTCCAGACATCTGAGTCCTGCAACCACCCCTGCCTCTACCTCGGGTGAGACTTCATCTGCTTCGTAGGTGTTGCCGAAAGGGCCGGTAGTTAGGGTTTTGTTGGTTCTCTCTTGAGCGTTGAACCATGGGTCTACCCCTGTGCCAACAATACTGATATTGCATATTTACCTCTTGAAGTTCAAGAAATGTTACATGAATTCAGTGACATAGTGGTTGTATGATCTACCAAATGAGCTACCACATAAGAGGAGTATAAGTCCTCACATTCACTTCATATCAGGAGCAATCCTTCCAAATAAGGTTGCATATAGGATGACACCTAAGGAGAATCAAGAGATTAGAAAACAGGTCCAAGGGTTATTAGATAAAAGGATGATAAAAGAGATTTTGAGTCTATGTTTTGTTCCTACAATACTTAGTCCAAAGAAAGGTGGAGAGTGGAAGATGTGTACAGACTCTCGAGAAACAATAAAATTACTCTGAGATATAGATTTTCATTACCTCGAATGGATGATATGATGGATTGTTTGAGTGGAGCAACATGTTTCTCCAATATTGACCTGAAGAGTGGTTACCATCAAATTAGAATCAGAGAAGGAGATGAGTGGAAGACATCCTTCAAGACCAATGATGGTTTGTATGAGTGGCTTGTCATGCCATTTGGACTATCAAATACAACTAGCACATTCATGAGGCTAATGAAAGATGTTTTGAAAGAGTTTATTGCTAAATTTTTCATTATTTACTTAGATGGTATCTTAGTTTACAGTCATGCAAAACAAGAACACTTGAGGCATTTAAGATATCTTTTAGAATAACTACAAAAAGAGAAATTGTTAGTGAATGCAAAGAAAAGTTCTTTTATGAAGTTAGAATTAGTGTATTTGGGGTTTGTTATTTCCAAGGATCAACTCAAAATGGGCCCAAACAAAGTATAGGCAATTGTAAATTGGCCTCCACCCAAAAATATCTTTGGGGTTAGGAAATTTCATGGCTTAGCTAGCTTTTATAGAAAGTTCATCCAAAATTTTAGTGGTATATGTGTGCCTATCGTAGATACTATTAAAAAGGATAGGTAGACATTTTACTAGACAACAAAGGCTGAAAGAAGCTTTCATATGTTCAAGAAGAAGATCACCGAGAAGATAATCTTAAAGTTACCTGATTTCAATCAATGTTTTCAAGTTAAGTGTAATGCTAGTGGGACAACAATTGGAGCTATAATAAGCCAAGAAGACAGGCCTATTACCTACTTTAGTGAGAAACTTAATGACTCAAAACTGAAATACTCATCTTATGAGAAAGAGTTTTATGTTGTGGTTAAGGCCTTAAAGCATTGGAGGCACTACTTAATGCCTAAAGAGTTTGTGTTGTTTTCGGATAATTCTGCATTACAATTCATAATGCAGTAACAAAAGATGAATCATAAGCATGCAAAATAGGTAGAATTATTGCGAGTTTTTACCTTTTTTCTTGAAGCATATTAGTGGTCAATAAAACAAGGTAGTTTATTCTTTGAGTAGGAGTTTAATAATGTAGGAGAGTCAAGTCCAAGGCTTGGGATTTGATTATTTGAAGGATTTATATGAAACTGATGTAGACTTCCAAAATGCATTTGAAGCATGTCAAAATCCTATGAATAGGGATAACATCCCATGAAGTGAATTTATCTTGCAAGATGGTTTATTTTTTAAGCATAGTCAGTTGTGTGTTTCTAATTTCTCTATGAGAGAGAATTTGATACAGGAAAATCACAATGGAGGGATGTAATACCCCGGTTTTGAGCCCCATATTAAATAATGTATTTTTTTAATCTATGAAAGGCCACAATTACCAAACAATTAAAAGGGGCTACTTTTCCTAGGAAATGTAATGTTTTGATCATTGTTAATAATAAATACATCAATGGCTTCTATATGGACAAGGAAAATATTTATAGGGGGCTATGATTCCACAAGGGACGGGGCTTGAGGGGATAAGTATTTATTTTATATTTTATCTACCCATAATTTTTTAATGGAGAGGAGCGGTTACATGAGCTTCTTGGGGAAGACCATGTGGTTCATGATTTTCAAGTAAAGATATAAACCCATATTGTGGGTTGTTTGGGGGATTCTTCTTCACTCATTCACTCACTCACTCATTTTTCATTGTCCACTATCCACACCTTTCATTATTTACTCCAATAATTCTTTCACCCACTCTTCTTTCCTCATTCGTGTTTTGTCTTGGGAAAGGAAAATGAATTGTTGGAGAGGAGCCATGGTTTTTATTGGCTGCAAAGGCTACTGGTGTATTCCCACCATGAATTAATGCTTGGATGTCTGAGATTCTTTGTCCTGTGTTCAGTTTTTCTCACAGCTACAAATCCTGAGAGTCCCAACATGGACATTCTTGACCAGATGCATTGGAGCCCTGGAAGGAGATGGACATCCTGAGGGAATATGAGACAGAGAAGGTGTCCATTCTCTTAGGTGGTGCAAGATGGGTAGAAGAGAGTTGGTGTACTTTGGATTGTTGTGGGTGATGAAAGTCCTATGAGAGATTGAGTGTTGACTGGTTTGGGAAGCCGAATGACACTCTGGAACCGTCCTTGTGGATTCATAGCCCTGCCTAGGGGGTGACATTGTTGTTGAGACTTGGAACATCAGTGTCTATAGTTGGGTTGAACGTCCTTGGTATGCAACCAATTGGTGATTCATTTTAGGAAGGATAAGTTCTCTCTATCATGGTTTTATTTACCTGTGTATTTATTATGTGGTGTATTTATTTATCTATGAAATTTGTATCTATAATATGCATGCTTCCTGGTTATTTCTATGCATGACATGTGTCTCATTTATTTATGTTGTAACATGAATCTTTAACTCTTCATGTGAATATTTCATGCCTCTTAATTAATTATAAATTTATCTGAATTCGAGATAAGTTCATAGGTGAGTTGTTTGGTAGCATGCCCAGCCTGTGGGTGGCTGGGTATGTTTTCATTGTAGTAGCGTAGCTCGGCTTGGGGATGGTTGGGTACATTATAGATTGGTATCAGAGATTCAATTTGAAACACTAGACTGGTATGGGCCATAATTGTTGGATAGGGTATTATGGTTAACAATGAATATGTCCTTTAAATCTTAAATCTTAGGAGAGATAGCGTTGTAGAGATCATGTAGAAGCCATAGCGTCATGTAGAAAGAGATACTTTGTAAAGGATTGTAGAATTGTGACCATTACCTTTTGAATTCAAGAGTGATCACCACCGTGGAATCAAGGAGTTTTGGATTGTTAGATCGAAAGGCAGGTGAACGAGGACCATCGGATACAAGTGAAACCAAAGGCTAGGAGAGATTAAGTCATAGCCATCAAATCGAACTTTTGGATCGTCAACCATTAATAGAATCCGAGCAGGAAATGAAAAAATCTGGAACTTCACTACTTGAACGATTATGGGAGACATGAAGAAGTGTGAAAAGGCCGAAGTCACGAAGTCCCACCAACCGTTTGATCTGATAGGAGGCTCGGGTGAAATATCAGTTGTTATTCAAGGTCATCTGGCATTGACCACTTCGGGAAGTTGAACTCTGGGAGAATCAAACCCTTTTAGAACTGCATAACCTGGAGTCTCGTAGCTTCAAAGTCCTGAAGTCCCATCGAATTTTAGATCAAGGGAAGGACTTCAGAAGAAATTTTGACTATCATATCTAGCAATGGTGGAAGGATAATGAATTTTCAGAACTTTAGAACTTCTCCACTCCGGTGATTACTGGAGAATGGGAAAATACTTGAAGTGTCGAAGCCCTGAAGTATAAATCTGTCATCGTGAAATCACAGAGGCCGTCAGATCTGGAGAAAATAATGTGGATCGTCCATTTGATGGATGATGCATCGTAGGCCACATGGCAGGGGTGCCATGTGGGTACACGTGTCACCCATATTCAATACCTTTTCGGCCTAACCTGTTCATTTTTTAGTGACATGTGGCATGCATGCCATGGGTACATGTCACCATAGGTGACATCATAATGCCATGTCATCTCTGGGAGTATGGCCTCTGGCGGTGTCCAACGTCTCTACCAATGAAAGTGTTGAAGTCCCAGAGTAACAAAATCATGCAGACCATAGATATAAGATCCCTTTGGGACCTTTCTCAACCATTAGATCGAGCAGTGGAAGGATGGCATAAGCACTTCGGTAGGTATCACTACGGGGGAATTGAAATAATCGGGAGTGGAAATGTCTTAGAGTCCTCGAGCACCGAAGTCCCGAATTGATTAAGGACCATATGTCCCAATGCTTGATTAAGTCTTATTCGTATGATTAAATAGTGGAAGGATAGGGTAAGTACTTCGGTGGGTATCACTCAGGGGGAGTTGAGCGATGCAAGAGTTGAAATGTCTCGGAGTCACGGAGCATCGAAGTCTTGATCTAGTTAAGGATCGTCCATCCCAACACCTAATTAGTTTGTGACTGTTGATCTCGTTGAACTCTCTAGATGGGGCGGGACCATCCATTCAATGGGAGATTAAATCTTGACCACCTGATCTGCTAGTAGAGTTATTGGAAGGGTTTCATCAAAGTTTAACTCCGAGAGAAATTGGAAGATTGAAAAGGGAGAAAAGATGAAAGCTAAAGTCTGGAGGAATTGGTCCTAGTGCCAGTCTCATGATAAGGTACAAGGGGTCAATTAGAGGTGAAAAAGGATCTGGAAGTAACCAAGCCCTCAGACCTTGTGTTCAAGCAAGCTCTTGCATAGAAGAATACAAAGGAAGGCGCCAAAGAGTGAATAAGCCTGTGGTTTCAATTTGTGGTCACATGGAAAGTGGTTTGAAAGAAGATCCTGTGCATAATTTGAATTCTATATCATATAAAGGAGATGTGGAATTTTTGACAAGATCTTGCTGCAAAACAAAAGAAAATGGGTTGAAATTGTTTTTTCTTTGGGAAGTCATAACTTTCAGCCCAAATATTGAATTGGGGCAAGATTATAGTCATTGGAAAGATGATTCAAAGGAGTAAAACATGGAATTGTTATAATATGGAGAATGATAATATATTATTCATGAATTGAGAAGAAAAAGTACCTGTAGCATTGTTTGGATTTTTTTTTTTATAATATGCATAATTCTAACCAAATGGTTGCTTGAACATTTTACAAAATTAGGGGTTGCAAACATATCAGTTCAATAAAAGAATTCATATTCAAGAAATGGAAGAAGGAGAGGGAGATTCCAACCATGATAAAGAGGACAAAGATCAAAATATCAGTGTTGTAATGCAGAGACAGAATCCAATAGACACTAGGCCAAAGGGGACCAAGAAACATTGATAGAGACTATGAGAAGCCTGAAAATAGAAGTGTAGAGTTACAAATCAGACAATGAGAGAGTGATAAGAAAACAAAATAAGATAAATTCTCAAGTGATGAAAAGATTAAATCATTTGTAGATGCAAACAAAGAATGGATCAAACTCAAAACAGGGGGAAGAGGGAATATTTCATGAAAGAAGAGATGATCGTAGAATAACTGGTTATTCAATAAGTTCTAGAAAAACTCATATACCTCACTCTCTTTTGTACTCAGCAAGGAAATTTTATGCATCCGAAGATTCCATAAGTAGTCCATAGGTGTCTTTTGTTAGGCACCAATGAAGAAGACATGAATTGGACAATTTGCAATGAGAGTTGATTAAGCTTATGCCACCATCGTTTGATGGTGAAAGAGAAAGGGAAGATGATGATGAAGAAGGGTTTGGAATCAAGAGTTATTTTCAATTGCATAACTATCCATCAAACCTAGAAGCCAGAATTTCCACATACCATTTACATGGGAAAGATACTATGTGGTGGGATCAACTGAATCAAGTTGAGCACATTAATGAGAGTAGTATCACTTAGAAGGAGTTCTGGAAATATTTTCAGAAGGAATACCTTTGAGAACACTTCTATGACAAGAAAATGAAGGAGTTCTTTGAACTTATGCTAGGAAGCACGACCATGGTAGAGTATGAAAATAATTTATTAGGGATGCTAAAGTATGTGGGGTTTATAAAAGATGAGAAGGTGAAAATACAAAGGTTTTTAAGTGGATTTACATCCTTTTATAAAGAGAATATTCAATATGATGAACCCAGGACTTTGATTGATACCATCAGGAAGGCTAAGTCCCTATATGAGCAAGGCAAGGCCAGAGAATCCATGCACAAATCTTGGAAGGATAAGAAGAAGGAGAAATCTGATCAGAGGAGGATGGGATTCAAACCTCCTTTCAAAGAAATATCCCTAATAAAAATCATCAAGAACAGTATGTTAAGGATGAATCCAAGAGAGAAGACTCCTTGGGAAAAAGGGGAAGACCACCAATACAATGTTGGGGATGTAAAGAAGATCACCTATACAAGGATTTCCCTCACATAAAGGACAAAGTGAAGACCATTCACAACATCCAAGAGGATACAACAGTATAAGACATGGGAAGAATTTATGCATCCTTAGATGATCAACAAGAAAAGTACCAATCCAATATGATCGAGGTGGAAGGTAACATCATTAATCACCATGTTTCTATTTTAATTGATTTAGGAGAAATTCAGTGTTACATTGATCCTAAAATAGTGGATAGATTACATTTGGAGAAAAGTGAGCTTGAAAAATCAAGTTTGGTTCAACTAGCGACTGGAACCAAAAGGAGAATCCATGATATGGTCAGAGGTTTTTCCATAATTCCTAATGGTATAAATATTGTTGGCCCTTGACCAAGTTTTGAGAGTTTCTTGGTCATGTTGACCTATTTTGGGACTTCGACAACCTGTCTGATCAGGGGATCAAATTTTGCTCAATTTTCAAAGTGCTCGGAATGTGACGAAAATAGTTCCATTGCGTCCGTCTCGTCTTCCTGATTCTGGCGGTATATTTACTTTCTCAAACGGAGTCCGTATGGAGAAGATATTGCGATCTGTTCACCAAGCCAAACAGGCAAAAATGTTGGATGCTGATTGTACCAGTCCGTACAGTCCGTACGGTCTGACGTGGAGGGACCGTACGGGTCGTACGACCATACAATGGTGACATGGCAGGTTTTTGTTGGTTGCTGGATGGCGAATAGGAAGTTGACACGTGTCCGGTTGGTGGAAAATAATAAGAAGACACATGGCCCAATCCATGGGCACCACATGTCCCCCATTTGTTTGGTTTATATTGCTATATAAAATGTAATGGGATTCCGTGGGGTTCGACCCCAGGACCTCCCCCCACATGTAAACCTTTTTATAACCGTCCGACCAATGCTCCCATGACATGTGACTTAACATATAACCCAACGCATTTTTTATAAAGTCGTTGCAATGTATGAATGGGCGGGGGTTGGGTCGGGGCTTAGCCCCAGCCCGTGGTTATTTGAAATGATATGTGACCATGTTGTAAGGCCCAACAAATGGCACGGATATATAACCAAAGTTTGTATATTGTATTGTGTTCACATATATATATCGTTGTGTATTAGCGCGGGGTTGAAATATAACCTGTGGGTTTTTTTATTTAACCAATGGTTCAACATGCGCGGGAGTTCCAATGGTTATGGCGGTTTAACCACTTCTTTGCCTAGCCCAAAAGGTTCCATGCGCCATACGCCCAGGTGCCGAGGCGGTTAGGGGCTGGCGCGCCCTTAACCATCCTATGGTTTGCACCGTTGGCGCGGTTGCGCCCAGTGCTGGGTTTTTACACTTAAAAGAGCGTGTGAGCCAGGTTCATTCACGGAGGGTGTGAATTGTAGAACCAGAGACAACAAGCTTGGAGAAGGAGACTTCCAGGAGGCCTATATTTCTCATTTTTCGACCGGTTGAGGTGTCGAAAGAGCCCAGACAAGGGTTTTGGGACGCTGGGAAGCCATTGGAGCAGTCGGTTTGTCAGTTTGAGCATTGTAAGACATGTTTTTGAGCACTTTTTGAGAAATTAATAATAATGATCCATTGGAAGATGGACCAGGAGATGTAGCACAGAAGAGGGGTGAACTCCTTTATCAATTGTTGTGCACATGTGTTTATGTTCAATTTTTATGCTGTTGTCTATGTGTATTTTGCATAAGTAATCCTTAATTTATGTGTTGCAAACTGATCCTGTTTCTTTAAACACATAACATTTCACTTGCAATAAGTTTTCAAGTTTTTCAAGTCTTCTTCATTTTTAGATCAAGTTGGTATCAGAGCACTGGTTTTGAAGACTTGATTGTTTGCAAGTTTTGTTTATGATTCTCACAAGGTTGAAACTCACAAGAGGAGAAGGTCAACTTGTGGAGCCAA
>ML789467.1:369743-401773 GCA_009831015.1 Picea engelmannii
AAGCCATTGGAGCAGTCGGTTTGTCAGTTTGAGCATTGTAAGACATGTTTTTGAGCACTTTTTGAGAAATTAATAATAATGATCCATTGGAAGTTGGACCAGGAGATGTAGCCCAGAAGAGGGGTGAACTCCTTTATCAATTGCTGTGCACATGTGTTTATGTTCAATGTTTATGATGTTGTCTATGTGTATTTTGCATAAGTAATCCTTAATTTATGTGTTGCAAACTGATCCTGTTGCTTTAAACACATAACATTTCACTTGCAATAAGTTTTCAAGTTTTTCAAGTCTTCTTCATTTTTAGATCACTGTCGAAGGAGGAGTGTAAGACAAAGTGGAGATCATGGGATCTTGGCCCCCTTTTGGGCCTCTTTTTTGGTTTTTGGGAATATGTAACAGGAATGGGATGTCGACCCATGGGTTTACCCATGTTTAGGCCTATTTTGTATGTATAAATAGAAGGATAGGAAATGTAAGAAGGAGGATAATAGTGCATCTATGTGATGTGAATGTATTCTAAGTGAAAGTAGAGTCTGTAAGTGCTTTGTGCATGACTGTAAGAGACTTGCAGAGATAAGTGTAGGTCCTTGTAGCAGATTATGGAGGGCTTAGTCTTGTAATGCAAGGAAGAAGGATCTAGCGAGTTGCGCAGATCTTATGTCCTGTGTGGAGTAAGGGTTTTAAAGGTTTTGTGATTGTAACCAATTGACTGAATAAAGAAGAAGAGTTGGTGGGCGTAGCCCCAGGGTGGGGTTGAACCACATAAACACTATGTTATGTTCTTTGTTCTTTGTCTTGATGTATTCACATGTTATTTTCTAAGTGCTTTGATATGTTTAGATAGATCTACTTCTTCTTTGTGTTTATGATATGTGAGAATATTAGATCTGAACAATATAGTCATTCTTAGTGCTTGATATGCTCATTCTGATCTATTTATATGCTAAGTGCTTAAATACTGTAGATTAGTGTGAATGCTGCGAAGATCTATTTTATCATCAAAGTGAATAGTGATTGCATATCGAGGGATTGATGGTGCTAAGAGATGTATTAAGTGTTATAATCACAGATCTATGTCCTAGATAAGGTTGCAGACACATGATTCTTGCAACCACCCCTGCCTCTACCTTGGGTGAGACTTCATCTGCTTCGCAGGTACTGCCGAAAGGGTTGGTAGTTAGGGATTTGTTGGTATGTTGTTGTAGCATTGAAGTCTGGGTCTACCTCTGCGCCAACAAATATTAATGTTGATATAAATATTATACTGTTGGGGTGATCCATATGGATATTGGTGGCCACCCACCTATTCCAACTGGCTCCTCTTGTTTGTTTATTGTTCAGGACGTTCTTTTGTACTACTTTGTAATTGTGGGTTCTGAAATTCTGGGACTCTCTAAAGCCCCACACATCCTCCAGGTGGATATAGGTGGCCTCTCGCCTAATCCAACTGGCTTATTCTATATTTTTTCATGTCATCACATCTTGTTGTACTTTTGGGGCCATTTTGGGCCCTAAACGTTGTTTTTTTTGGCTCGCCACAATCAAACTGTAGATGGAGTCAGATTTTGACGACGAGGTGTGTATTTATATGAAATACCTTTCCAACGGGCTATCACGCGCCTAAAATGAAGGTCGTATGCAAACTTTACAGCCCTAGGAAGTTGAGGTACCAAATTACACCAACTTACCCATAGGGCCCACATGACTTTTGGAGTTTCACCTTCTAGGGTTAGGTTTTTGGATGTCTAGGGTTTTGGAATTCATGAGTAATATCAAAAAGGCCTTTGGAGCCTCATTGTAATCCATTCTACTTAGACAGATGTGCATAACAACCACATCTCTTCTTAGAGATAGCTACTAACATTCGAGCAAGATTCAGTTCTGCAGTTTTACAGTTTCAGCCTATTTCATTATTTAATAGAAGATATTGTTCACTCGATATTTGTGTTATTCTTCATATCTATGTGTTTATTGTATTCAGTCTGTTAATCATTTTTTTCGGCTCCTAAATCTGGATCATTGGTATCAAAGCGGTCTACTCTTCATTTATTTTTCTTCGTGCATGTCCCCAACAAGGTTTGGGTACAAGAATTTGGGACTCGAACTAATCAATCCATTACAAGATCAGTCACACTGAGCCTGACAAAAACCCATGGGAGATGAAAATAACTATGATGGAGCAGGAGATCCTATTAAAATGTTTCTCGAGGAAGCCCTTGCGCGACAAAGGAAAAAAATGATGGACAACTTCGCGCAGATCCTTCGACGGCTGCCCACGAGAGAAGCATCTTCATCAAGCGGACATGCAACCCCCTTCAAGGTACAGGTAAATTTGGATATTCCATTGTTTGAAGGACTGATAGATGTGGATATTGTAGATAAATGGTTGAATCTACTTGAAGGATATTTTTTGGTCCACAAATTTTCTGATAGGGAAAAGATCACGTTTTCACTCCTTAAGGTTGTTCCCCATGTTAAAGACTGGTGGGATACTTACTCTGAGAAAAGGGTCGTGGAGGAATATGAAATATTTGTTCTGGACCCTACATGGGATTCCTTCCTGGATGTCATTAAATAACAATACTACCTTGTTGGAAGCTATGAAGACCAGTACACAAGATGGACCACGCTACGTCAAGAAAGGGACTAGACAGTACCAGACTTCACCAATATTTTCCATACCCTACCCACCAAATTGGGTATCAAAGACTCTGAGTGTCATCTGATGCTAAAATACCTCATTTGTTTTCATAGATACATTCAAACATAAATGGATTTCCTGGACATCGCCTCATTGGGCACAACTTATAGATACGTTGTCAAGATTGAGTAGAAATTTAAACAGAAATGATGAGAGTTTGGATCTGCAAACCCCTCACAGCCGAAGTAGGGTAAAGGTAGCCCCAACCCACATAGAAAGGGACCAAGTCGAGATGGGCACCCTCAGGAAAACCGATCCAAACCACAACACAAGAAATGAAATTAGAAGACGAAGAAGGACACCGAAAAATGGTGTGGTACCATAAAAGTCCTTGGCACAACACTGAAGAATGTCACTCCAAGTAGTCCCTCATGGCTGAGATGAAGGATTCTTAGTCAGAGGTTGATTATGATTCTGAGTCAATTCTTGAAGGAGGGAAGCAAATTATCGATGTTGAACCCAGTGCCACTATCGCTACCACCAAAGTCTGGCCAAGGGAACCAGAATATCCAGAGGAAGGGGAATGCCTATTTCACTCGCATATGTGGGTCAATGGGGCTATGATTCATTTCATTGTCGAAAACGGTAGTCATAAGAACCTAATTTAAGCAGAGGTCATCAAGTGGTTGGACCTGCCAACGACGTCGCACCCGCAACCCTACACCATAGGCTGGCTTCGCCAAGGAAGAGATATTTGTGTTAACCAATAGTGTCAACTTCCCTATGACATCAAGCCTTTCAAAGATGAGGTATTGTGTGATATTTCTCCCCTTCAAGTTTTTGATGTTCTTTTAGGACAACCATATTTTTGGAAACTTCATGCTGTGTATGATTCTAGACCTCACAGTGTTATTATTACTTTGGGTAGACAATTGTACAGGATCCTAGTGGTAGCGCCGCCTACTGTTATTTCTTTAATCTATGTTAAGAAATACAGTAAGATCCTTTCACAGACCGTGAATTTTGTCTTCTTTGTGATCCGTACTCATAGAAAGAATAAGTTCACAACCACATCCGTGGATTCTACACAATGCCTCTCTTTGCAGTAGCAACAAGTGGACGGAATCGTGGAAGAATACAGAGACATCTTCTCCTCACCTACAGGGGTACTGACACACTGCCAATTCAAGTATCCAAATGATTTGAACCCCAACACATCACTACCTAATGGACCAGTATATCAAACCTCACTGATGGAGAATGACAAAATCAGTCATCAGATTCGAGATATTCTTCAAAAAGGGCACATCATAACCAACTCCTCCCCTTGCGGAATCCTGATTGTACTGGTGCAGAAGAAGGATGGGACTTGGTGACTCCGCATTGATTACAGATCCTTAAACAAAATCAGAGTCAGGAACCGCTACCCCATTCCCAAGATTGATGACCTTCTTGACCAACTCAAGGGGGCCAAGTTCTTTAGCAAGATTGACCTAAATTTTGTCTACCACCAAGTTCCCATCGAACCAAGAGATGTATGGAAGACAAACTTCAAGTCTAAAGAAGGTCTCTATGAATGGATAGTCATGCCCTTTAGCTTAACAAATGCACCAACCACTTTCATGAGATTGATGGATGATGTATTCAGAACCTTCACCAACTTCTTTGTGGAAGTATATTTGGATGGCATCCTCATCTTCAACATAACGTGGGAGGAGCACATGCAGCATATTCAACAGGTTTTGAGCACTCTGCAGCAACACAAGCTTTATGCCAACTTGGAAAAATGCTCTTTTGGCATGAACAGAGTCCAATACTTGGGATACATTGTTGATGAGCAGGGGGTACATGTTGATCCAGCTAAGATCCAAGTCATCCATGACAGGCAATCCTTGACCACACTGAACGAGCTTCAGAGATTTTTGGGACTAGCCAACTTCTACCGACGGTGCATGCTGGGATTATCTCATATTGCACGGGCCCTCAACCAGGCAACCAAGGGAGGTGGTAGGGACAAGTTCATGTGTGGGAAGGAGAAACAACGAGCATTCGATGATATGAAGCATCGCTTGTGCTCATCTCTAGTACTCTCCTTGTTTGATCTGCAACAACCATTCAAGATTGAGATCGATGCATCAAACTATGTTGTGGGTGCAGTTCTCACTCAGCACAGGCATCTGGTGGCATACCATAGTGAGACATTCTGATATTGTCCAAAAATACCCCACCTATGACAAGGAAATGTATTCCATTATACAATCCTGGCATCAATGGAAACATTACATTATGGGGAAAGAGACGATCATACACACTGATCACAAGCCTCTACAGTTCATACAAACACGGGAAATTGCAGAACGACCGAGACAGCAGGTTCCTCAACACCTTTTGGTCAAGTATTTGGTCTCTGTTGGACACCAAGCTCACCAAATCCACTTCTTTCCACCCCCAAAATGATGTCCAAACAGAGGTCATCAATAATGATTGTGCACATCCTGTGCATGTACAATTCTAAGCATCCATGTACATGGGATGAGAGTCTCCCATATGTCCAACACAGTTACAATAGAGCTCTCCATAGTTCCACCAGCCATAGTCCATTTCAGGTGGGCCTGGGATTCCAACCCTTGGGACCCATTGATGTTTCACTTCCTCTTTCCACCGCACAGATAGACTCTTCCCCTGATCAGTCTGCGATCGACAAAGCCACCAGATTCATTGAGCAAATTCAACACATACGCCAACAGGTCTAGGAGGTTTTTCAGAAATCCAATGCTAAGTACAAGAAACACAATGATCAACATAGGGTACCACACGAGTTTCAGGTTGGTGACAAAGTCTGGTTACATATGCAGAAGGAGCATATCACCAGGCCCCATAGGAAGATTTTCCCACTTCGTTATGGGCCTTACACTATCACCAAGGCGGTGGGTAGCAATGCTTTTGAGCTCAACACTCCACCCTTCCTTGGTGTACATCCATTATTCAATGTGGACCTCCTTCAGCCATATTTTCCACCTTTATTGGACACCTATGAGATCGCAGAACAACTGACACCCATAGAGCTCAACCCTAACTGCATGGAACAAGAATCCATTGATAAGATAATGGACACACAAGTCAAGGGCACTCACCAACAGCGGATCTGGATTTATCAGGTTGTTAAGGCAGGGTAACTCCTACACCAAGGGAAGTGGTTCACCTGGGGCCCAATCCAGTAGAATTTTCCTCACCCGATGGGGGAACTCAATGCAATGGAGACCATTTATTCCTAGGGGGGGAGGATTGATCTAGATAGATATTGGTGGCCACCCACCTATTCCAATTGGCTCCTCATGTCCATTTTTTTAGCACGTTCTTTTATACTTCTTTGTAATTGTGGGTTCTACACTTATGGGATTGTATGAAGCCCCACACATCCTCCAGGTGGATACGGGTAGCCTCTCGCCTAATCCAACTGGCATATTTTGTATTTTTTCATGTCATCACAACTTGTTGTACTTTCGAGGCCATTTTGGGGCCTGAAACGTTGTTTTTTTTGGCTCGCCACAGTCAAACTATAGACAAAGTCAGATTTTGAGGGTGAAATGTGTAACTCTTTAAAAGACCTTTCTAACAGGCTATAACACGCCTAAAATGGAGGTCGTATGCAAACATTACAACCCTAGGAAGTTGAGCTACCAAATTACACCAACTTACCCATATGGCCCACATGACTTTTGGTGTTTCACCTTCTAGGATTAGGTTTTTGGATGTCTAGGGTTTTGGCATTCATGAGTAATATCAAAAAGGCCTCTGGAGCCTTATTGTAATCCATTCTTCTTAGACGGATGCACATAGCAGCCACATCTCTTCTCAGAGATAGCTACCACCATTCGAGCAAGTTTCAAATCTGCAGTTTTACAGTTTCAACCTATTTCATTATTTAATAGAAGATATTGTTCATTGGATATTTGTGTTATTCTTCATATCTTTGTATTTATTGTATTCAATCTGTTAATCAGTTCGTTCCACTCCTAAATCCGGATCACACAACCTCTTTCTCTAGTTTCAAGAGAATCTTGTTTAACATTAAAGACTCTCTAGTCTCTAGGTTCTCTACCACAGGTGCTTGCACATCTTCTTTCTCTACCTGAGCTACATATGCACCTCCTGGTCCTGCATTCTCTTTTTCAAGATACTCAAAGGATCTATGACCTGACTTGTTACATTTGTAACATCTATAGACAGTCTCCACACCTCTTCCTCTATCTGTAACAAGCCCCTCGACCATCTTGAGGTCGGGGTATGCCACTCCAGAGAAACCACTCATGCTCTGATTCTAGTCGCTAACATTCCTAGCCAAGAGTCTGGGACATGCTACTCTATGGAATGTCTTTCATTCCCTTACTTTGGAACATACAGTAGCATACCCAGTAGTCAACTAAGCAATGCCACCTAAATTTACTCTTTAGACTACATGCAACTAAAACATATACATACAACATGCTCGTGGAAGTTTTACTTATAAACATAAACAAACCATTACTTTATGTAACATACAAATTTTATATTAAAATAACAGTGATTACCGATATGCCTCATTTACAGGAAATTACCCATAAGCACACAAGCAACATAGTCACATATATGATAAAATTGTAACATGGGTATGTAAATAATGAAACTGCATATCCATATATCATACAATTGGTACTTATCTTAGAAATACTATCACCAACTGCTTACAGACCTTCCATGAACCTCCCATCCATAGACTACACTGTTCATCACTCTCAACAGTGAATCACCCCCGAGATGGGACTAAACTCCACCCAGGGTAAGGGATTCCTATCCATGCTAAGGCTCATGGACAATAGGAAAGACTTTGTCTCAAGTTCTCACTCAACTAATAGCCTACAACCTCTCACTCCCCACATGCCTATCCCACCCAAGGAAGTGTGCCCCTTCTCTGCTCAACAGTCCCTCGACTACCCCACTTCCCTTCTAGTGCTTCAGCAATAGGCCAGACCAGAAGTCGCAGAGTGTTGTAGCTGCAGTCTAGCACCAATAGAAATCAATCCACAACATTTATCTCGCCCAAGGAACTTCTCACGGGCCTGACAACCCACTTCTTCAATCCGGCTCCAAGCTAACTAGGTACACCAACCAAAAGGGACGGGAAAACAGGTTTTGAAAAGGTGGAATGGTTGTCTCTAGGATAATGGAATGTATGAGCAAAAATGGTAATGGATTCATTGAATGGATAACTGAGTGTGTTTTTGGAATCACTTTGAACTATCTATCAAAAAATGGTCCCATGGTGGTTTCCCCCTGTTTTCCGCTTGTCAGTTCTCCCCCTTCAATCCCCCTCTAGGCTAAGTTTCCCCACGATATGAATGCATGTCCCCAACTTGTCACTTGTCATATCGGAAGTTAATTTTGTCCACTTGTCCCCAACTTTAGAACTTAGGATAAACTAATTATCCATACTTTATGTTTTAAGAAATATTAATATAATATTCCTTGACTTTTGGCCCTCCCTTACCCTAACTGGTGAAGTTCAGTTCCCCATCTATTTTATCGTGGTCGGTCTGTGTGCAGTGATGTATTTTATATTAATCATGATTCAAGTACAAAGTAGGTGCATTGGCCCTTGACATCTAGGGGCGCTAGCCTAATTCCAAGACATAAGCATTTCGGCTTATAATACTGGCTCACCAGCCTATAACGCAAATTATATACACAAATGTTCGTTGACCTTAATAACACGTGCACTTTTTTACTGCTCGTTGTATCCTTTGTCTTTAAGGTTGTGCGCACCTTATTTACTGCGTGTGGCATTCAGAATGTGCACATTAGATCCCTTTATTGCGCAGTATATGCATGTACCATGCCATGAAAGGTGTATTACAAAAATGATGTCTAAAAATCTCACTAGCTTTGATATACTTGGATTATATTTACATTTGGGTTCGACCGAGGGATATTACAATCCCCTCCCCTTATTTATGCACTGTCCTCAGTGCATCATGTATCCATATACAACAAAATTTTCAAAATTCTTCAAAAAGATGCAGGTACTCTACGTGCATTACATCGTCATGCTCCCAAGTAGTGTCTTCAAGTCTATGCCAGGTCCATTGGACCTTTACAAGCCCTATGGCTCGATTCCAGAGTTGTTTGATTTTTCAATCCATGATGCACACTGGATGCACTTGGAAAGCACCTTCTTGCTCCACCTGAATAAAATTCCAATCAATAACATGATTAGCATCGGGTATATATTTATTTAGAAATGATACATGGAAGACAATATGAACAGACATAGATGCAAGAAATGCAATCATATATGCAACAAGACCAATCCTTTCTAGGATTTCAAATGGTCCACAAAATTTGGCTGCTAACTTGGCGCAACTTCCCAACTTCAGGGAACTCCTGATAGCTTTCACTTTCAAGAAAACATGATCACCCACTTTGAATTCTCTGTGGATTTTGTTTTTATCAGCATAACTTTTATGTCTATCTTGGGCAACTTTCTGCTTAATTTTTAACATTTGGTCCTCCATCTCCTTGAGCAACTCTGGCCCGACTACTATTCTATTAGTTGGATTATCCCATCTTACTGGAGTATTACACCTTCTGCCATAAAGTGATTCAAATGGGCTCATTTTCAATGATGCCTGATACCCATTGTTATAAGCGAATTCTATCAAGTGTAGGTAGTCTTCCCATTTCGATGGTTTGTCCATCACATACATTCTCAACATATCTTCTATCACCCTATTCACTCTTTCTATCTATCCATCAGACTCGGTACGATAAGTTGTACTAAAGTTTAGATTCATTTTGAATCCTTTGAACAACCCTTTCCAGAAATTCGAGGTGAATTTCGGATCTCTGTCAGACACAATAGTTTTAGGAATTTCGTGCAATCGTGCCACTTCCTTCATGAAAATATTAGCAACATTTGTTTCTTTGTGAGTAGTTTTTAGTGGAATAAAATGGGCATCTTTTGTAAGCTTTTCCACCACTACCATAATCTAATCATGTATCTTGCCTGTTCTGGGAAATCCCATAATAAAATCCATTGTCACCACTTCGCACTTCCATTCAGGAATGGGAAAAGGTTGCAGCAATCCTGCTAGGTGCCTATGCTTTGTTTTAACTTTCTGGCACTCCATACACCTAGCGATGTATTCTACAATTTCTCTCTTCATACCTGTCCAAAAGTATTGGCTCTTGACCACTGTTATGGTTTTCTGATATCCAAGGTGTCCTGCATAAGGAGCATTATGCATCTCATGCAAAATTATACGTTTCAAGTCCTGGACATTTGGTATAAAAATTATGTTCTTGTGCACCGGTATTCCATCTACTCCCAACTTATAATTATCCATCCTTTGTGGTGTATTACTTTGTTGTAGCATTGCTACCAATTCTCTGTACTGCAGATATGTATTTGCAGCCTCCATAATTTTTCTTTTAACATCAGTCTAATACATGACGATGGCTATAGCATGAAGCTCATGCACCCTTCTGTTGAGTGCATCAGCCACTTTATTTTCGTTCCCTTTGATATGCCTTATATCAAAGTCATATTCGCTTAGAAATTCTAACCATATGTTTTCTCTAGCATTTAGATTTGGCTGATCAAATAAATATTTCAAACCATTGTGGTGTGTTCTTAGCTCAAACCTCTTTCCCATGAGGTAGTGTCTCCATTTCCTCAGGGCATGCACTATGGCTGCCAACTCCAAATCATGAGTGGCATAGTTTATTTCATGCTCCTTCAACTTCCTTGATTCATAACATATCACAAATCCATTTTTACTGAAGACCCCACCCAGTCATTCATTACATGCATCTGTGCATACAATGAAATCTTCATTTGGGTCTACAATCCTTAGTATTGGAGCACTTGTCAATAATTGTTTCAAATGTTGGAAACTCCTTTCACAGTCCGTCGTCCACTGAAACTTCATACCTTTCCTTTGCAAGGAAGTGATTGGGTGTGCTATCTTCAAGAATCCTCCAATGAATCTCTTGTAGTAACCTACAAGGCCCATGAAATATCTGACCTCTGTCACATTCTTTGGTGTTGACCATTCTCTAATGGCTTCTACCTTCTCAGGGTCCACTGCTATCCCATCTTCTGAGATGATGTGCCCCAAATAATGAATTTGTTTCTGATAAAATGAGCACTTGCTCAATTTGGAATACAACTAATGTTCCCTTAATACTTGAAAAACCATCTTCAAATGATGTTCATGCTCTTCCTCTGACTTGGAATATATAAGAATGTCATCCAAAAAGACAATGACAAACTTGTCCAAATACTCTCGGAAAACACCATTCATTAAGCACATGAAAACAACTGGTGCATTTGACAATCCAAACAATACCACCGTGAACTCATAATTACCATACCTTGTCCTAAAGGCAGACTTGCTAATATCTTCTTCTTTAATTCTTACCTGATGGTATCTTGATCTAAGATCTATCTTTGAAAATATCCTTGCATCCTTCAATTGATCAAAGAGGTCATCAATCCTTGGTAGAGGATATTTGTTCTTAATAGTCACTTTATTCAATTGTCTAAAGTCAATGCACAATCTTAACATTCCATATTTATTTTTCACAAACATGACTGGGGCACCCCAAGGTGATACACTTGGGCATATATACCCCTTCTTCAGCAGTTCTTCAAGTTTCATTTGCAACTCCTTCAATTCTGGTGTACTCATCCTGTAAGGAGTCTTTGATACTGGCACTGCTCTAGGCATCAAATCTATAGACAAATCAATGTCTCTCTTTTGGGGTAGTCATGGTACTTCCTTGAATACATATTCAAACACTTTCAGGACTGCATAATTCTCCAAATTTGGTGCCTTTTCTTTAGGTGTCTCCTCCATATGAGCTGCAAATATTTGACATCCTCTTCTATAACATTTCTTCAGCTGTAATGATGAAATTTCTCTAACGGTTACTACCCTGGGAATTCCCTGCACTTTCTTTTGGTTCCTGTCTTCATCCAAGAAAGTGAATGCTTTGTTATGAAAATCCAATAGAGAATGGTGTGGGTCCAACCAATCCATCCCAATCAAATAGTCATAGGAACCTAAGGGTAATATGTTCAAATCTGCCCTGGTATTTAGTCCATTCATGTCTATGAGGTAGGACTTAACCATCTCAATAACTTTTCTTCTGGCTCCTGTAGCCAGTTGCACTAGCATGGATTTCCCATGCTTACTTCTTGGTAATTGCAAACTTTCCACCATCTTTGGGTCTACATAACTATGGCTAGCTCTTGAATCAATTAAAATAGAAAGAGTTTGGTTGTTGATCATACCTTCCACTTCAATCATGTGGGACTGATACTCTGCTTGCTTGTTGTCCAGGGATGCATAAATCCTTGGCACATTTATGCCCATGTCCTCTACTGTCTCAGCTCGTTGTACATTGTGAATAGCCTTATCTTGCTCACCTCTGTGAGGACAATCCATGAACCTATGGTCTCCTTTACAACCCCAACATTGCATAGGTGGTTGTCTTGGCCCTTGACTCCTTGTGTCAATCACTCTAGTTTCCTTATGCATTTGCTGCCACTGTGGATTATTTCTGAAGAATGGTGGCTTAGCTCCCTTCTTTCTTTGATCCATATTGAATTTCATATTGTCTTCCCAAACCTTTTGGAAAGTTGGTCTTTCTTTCAGCTGGGCATATAAGCATTTATCTCTTCTTATGGTCTCTTCTAATGTCTTGGGATCATCATACTATATTTTGTCACTGATGAATGATGGCAATCCACTTAAGTACTGTTGAATCTTGACTGTCTCATCCTTAATGAAAGAGACATATTTCAACGGTTCCAGAAACTTTCTCTCATATTCATCTATGGTCGTACTTTCAAGCTTGAGTTCAAAGAACTCTTTCATTTTCTTGTCATAGTATCTCTTGGTCAAGTACTTATTCTCAAAATACTTCTTGAATTCTCTCCAAGTAACACTTTTCTCTACAATGTGTTGTACCTGCACAAGTTGATCCCACCACATGGAGGCCTTTCCTTTGAGTTGATAGATAGTGATTCTACCTTCATCATGAGAAGAATAATTATGAAATTGAAAATACTTCCTCATGACTAGAAACCATGTTTCGGCATCTTCATCCTTCTTGTGCTCACCATCAAATGTAGGAGGTTTGATTTTGTTCATTTCTCCTTGCAGCTCATCCACCTGAGATCTCTTATACCTTATAATAGGGGATAGGCTTGAGTTGTTGCCTGCTCTCTTATGGGAATGTCTATGGGAATGATGGTGATGCTTACTAGCACTTTTTACTTCTCTCTTCTCCTTTGAAGATTTGCGACTCTCAGATCTACTTGAGTCACTCTCCTTAGCCAATTTCTTCTCTATGTTGTTCAAACCTTCCAATAGTTTCATGTTGAAGTCATCCTGCTTCTGTTTGGCTTTCATAATCCTTTCATTATCAGCTTTATGACTTTGGACATCCTTCTGCAAATTCTTAATGGTCTCAGCCATATTCATATCTTCATTCCTTTCTTCTCCATGTCCATTGGAGTTCATTCCTTCCATGCCCAAATGGAAATCCATCCCTCTGCTCTTCTCTGGATGACTGTAATTATCCTGTGCCTCTTCCATTCCTATGGAATCTGCACTGGTCTGTACTGACCAAGTTGTTGTTAATTCTGCAAAACGTGCAGCCATCGAAACTTATCGGACTAACCAATCTGCAATTCATGAGAATATGCACCATTTTGATTCAACATACACATCAACATTACCACTCTCGTTTTCTTAGTGTTATCATCACGACAATTCTAGAGAAGACCCAGGTCTCGATAATGTTGACGCGTAGTGCCTTCCGAGATACACTAGTGCAAGAAGGTGGTATTGTCGAAACCACTTTCACCAAGACGCGGTATTATGTGTCTCAACATGTCAAATCCACCACTCGTGGAGCGGGCGATGGCTAGTCAGATCACCCTGCTTCATTCATTCGATACTTCGCAACCATGTGACGTCAGCTGAACGCCGCCATGTAACGAACTCAAAAGATAATCATTCGAAATGGATTGGCCGAGCATGGAAACCCAACGCTCCTTGTACGTAATCTATATGCGCTTCATAAATGGAGTTCTATAATTACTACTCCTCAAGTATGAAAATATCTGTGTATCCATACCCATAGTAATCTTCAAGTTGCTCGACTTCCTTCTCTCTGTAGAGACACATGTTGGTATCCTCAACCTAATATACATGGACAAAGCTAAGTCGAGTAAGATTGGTTATTCGAGCAACATGTTAGGCTTTCCTGTGACTAAGGAGGAAAGGGTCCTTACGCATCTTATAGCAACTAAATTCCACATAGAGCCGGTTATAGACTCACTATTGGAAGTTAGGATGAATCCCATTATAAAGGATTTAGTCATCAACAGACCAGCCAGTAAGAAGAAAAGGATTAAGCGGCACAAGAAGGAGGAATCTACGGTTGAAGCGACTGAAAGTGTTGGAGAAAATTAACCGGTCTGGTTAGACTCCTCTTTAAAGGCGGAGATCGCTAAGTTGAAGTAAGTCTTCAACTAAGATAAGCATGTCTCAACGAATTTTGAACAACCAGTAGCGGAGGTAAAGAGTACCATAGATGATAGGCCTATTCTTCAGCGACCCTTTTTACAATAGGTTAATTGTTGTCATCAACCTTTTGTAATTTTGTGATTAATATGATTATATAAATACATAAACGGATTTTATAATGTTTCATTACAATTTCTATCTGGTGATGTTATGACTCTTGTTTTCTTTTATAAGGGTTTTTCTTGTAATCTTATATTTTATTTTCATCTGTCTAAATCGGAAGAAATTAAAAATTCAGAATTCTTTTTAATTAATGCTTCAATGCAGTTATGTGTTTATTTTTCTTTTATCATCATGCAATTTAAACTCAGACTCCTCGCCTTCTAAGTGACTTCGCGTGCATTAACTTGACGTGTTCATTTATATTATCGTGCATAGCAATATTACAAGGTAAATGCTTCTCTACGCACCTAAATCTACTGTGCATTTCTTCTTTGTTGTACCGACTACTTACGCGCACTATTCTGGCGTTGTGTGCCAATATCCATTGCGCACAGTTCGATACTGCACACTGATATTCCACATGCATTTTTGTCCTATGCATGCACCATGTCAAGTTTAACATATTCCTTCGCACTCAAATACTTGCACATACTACTGAATACACCCCACGAAACAACTTATACTCATACTTATGTGCATAAAAACAAAACTCCTCTGCATTAAGCAATACTTGCGCACCCCATGTGCACCTTACTATGTGTGTGCTTACCGCGCAAGGCTAATTTCAGCACATTCATCTACCCATAATAATGTTCTGCGCAGTGCAACAACACTGGCACGCCATGGTTTTTCGTGCAATGCTAAACTTACCATGCACACTAGTACGCCAACCTTTTTCAGAGGACACTCTATGAGTCTAATTTTGGTCACTTCGAACTTACTTTTCTGTGAATATTCACATCGATTGCAATTCTTCTAGCCCATCCAAGTTCAGTGTTGAACTGAGGCTCTGATAACATACTGTAATGAACCCCTCGACCATCTTGAGCCCGGGGTATGCCACTCCAAAGATATCACTCATGCTCTGATGCCAGTCACTAACATTCCCATCCAAGAGGCTAGGACATGCTACTCTAGGGAACGTATTTCGTTCCCTTACTGCAGAACATACAGTAGCATACCCAGTAGTCAACTAAGCAATGCCACCTAAATTTTCTCTTTAGACTGCATGCAACTAAAACATATACATATAGCATGCTCGTGGAAGCTTTACTTCTAAACATAAACAAACCATTACTTTCTATAACATACAACTTTTATATTAAAATAACAGTGATTACCGATATGCCTCATTTACAGGAAATTACCCATAAGCACACAAGCAACATAGTCACATATATGATAAAATCATAACATGGATATGTAAATAACAAAACAGCATATCCATATATCATACAATTGGTACTTATCTTAGAAAGAATGTCACCAACTGCTTACAGACCGTCCACGAACCTCCCAGCCATAGACTACATTGTTCATCACTCTCAACAGTGAATCACCCTAGAGCTGGGACTGAACTCCACCCAGGGTAAGGGATTCCTATCCAGGCTAAGGCTCATGGACAACAGGAAAGACTCTGTCTTAGGTGCTCACTCAACTAACAACCTACAACCTCTCATTCCCCACATGTCTGTCCCACCAAAGGAAGTGTGCCCCTTCTCTGCTCAACAGTCCCTCGGCTGCCCCACTTCCCTTCCAGGGCTTCAACAACAGGCCGGACCGGAAGTCTCAGATCATTGTAGCTGCATTCTAGCACCAACGAAAATCAATCCACAACAATTCTCTCACCCATAGAACTACTCACGGGCCTGACAAGCCGCTTCTTCAATCTTGCTCCAAGCTAACCAGGTACACAAACCAAAAGGGACGGGAAAAAAAGTTTCGAAAAGGTGGAATGGTTGTCTCTAGGATAATGGAATGTATGAGTGAAAATGGTCATGGAGTCATTGACTGGATAACTGAGTGTGTTTTTGGAATCACTTTGAACTCTCTGTCAAAAAATGGTCCCATGGTGGTTTCCCCCTATTTTCCATTCGTCAGTTCTCCCCCTTGAATCCCCCTGTGGGCTAAGTTTCCCCATGATATGAATGCATGTCCCCAACTTGACACTTGTCATATCGGAAGTTACTTTTGTCCACTTGTCCCCAACTTTAGAACTTAGGATAAACTAATTATCCATACTTTATGTTTTAGGAAATATTAATATAATATTCCTTGACTTTTGGCCCTCCCTTACCCTAACTGGTGAAGTTCATCCCCCCATCTCTTTTATCATGGTCGGTCTACGCGCAGTGATGTATTTTATACTAATCATGAGTCAAATACAAAGTAGGCACATTGGCCCTTGACATCTAGGCGCACTGGCCTAATTCGAAGACATAAGCATTCCAGCTTATAATACTGGCTCACTAGCCTATAACGCAAATTATATACATAAAGGGTCGATGACCTTAATATCACGTGCACTTTGTTACTGCGCGTTGTATCCTTTGTCTTTAAGGTTGTCTGCACCTTAGTTACTGCTCGCGGTATTCAAAATGTGCACATTACATCCCTTTACTGTGGAGTATATGCGTGCACCATGCCATGAAAGGTGTATTACAAAAATGATGTCTAAACAACTCACTAGCTTAAATATACTTGGATTATATTTACATTTGGGTTTGGCCGAGGGATATTACACTACCTCTTTGGTAGGATCTTCCACCTCTTGAGTCACTTCCTTATCTAACTACTCTTGCTGATTTGAGCTACTAGATTCACTTTTCTAAGCTGAAAAGTTTCATTTTCCAGATGATTGTCCTCCTCCTCTAGCTGAACCACGACCTCTGACTGAGTTCTACTTCCTTATTATATTCTCATATGCCCTTAAAGCACACTACTATGCTTTTTCCATTTTTCTTGGTAACAACACACTGATTTCATATTGAATTTCCATCCTTAAACCATTAATATACCTCGTTGTTTTCTCTCGGGAATATTCTACATAACCTACTCTCAGGTTAACCCTGTAAAACTCCTCAGTATACTCTCTCATCGTCAGTAACCTTTCCTTAAGATTTTGCATCTTCCTGTAGAGAGCTAGTTGGTAGTCTTTTGGCAATAATTTTCCCCTCATCTTTGCTACCATCCTATCCCAACTTTTAATCACTAGCTTATTTTTCTTTCTCCTCTCGGCATGCACACTATCCACTATCCCACCATAAGGATGTATGTCGTTTCATTCTTGTCACAACAAACTTCACCTTTTTCTTCTCATCAATTTCCTCATATTCAAATCACTAATCCAAGTTATTAAATTCTCAACTATTAGATTTCCATAATAAGTAGATAATTCATGCTTGGGTCTCGAACTTGATCGTAATACTGACCCTAGCAATTTGAGTTATGCACTCTCTTGAGTTGGTTCTTCTTCTTCTTCTTCCACAACTTCCTCTTCAGATTCACTTACATCCCCAACCTCAAGATCTTACCTTCCTCTTCGACCTCCTCTTGCTCGAAAAGCCATCTTCTTTCAATTAACTGTATAATATCCTGCATAAAATCCTTGGGAAGAAAACTTCAAATTAATCAACGTTATGGGCTCTGATACTAAAAATTAGTGCAGGCCTGAGGAGAGTCACTGTTAGAGCTTCAATGAGTCACTAGAGCTTCAATGAGTCATTGGTTACCCTTGCTTCAACACTCAATCGATTTCTTGCCACAATTATAAAATTTCTATAGTTTCAAATTTCCGTAGCTATACCAATGGAAGTTCACAAGGAAACGCTACCGAAATTCCCTATTTAAAGGGTTTTAATAAAAATACGTTCCGCGGCAACTACCCACGCTTTAAGCTAACAAGCGAAATTGGTAAATGTCCAAGCGAAAGTTATAGTTCTGCGGCAACTACTAACTATAACTTGCAAATAATTTAACACAAGCTTTATTGTTTTTCTCAATTCATGGGAAATGTCCATGTGGTAATATATTGCCTACCTATGAATATTCATTATGAACAATTTACCGAGAAATTATTCATTCATAGTGATAATGAAAAATAATTTTGCAGCTTTTATACGTGGGGGGATTCACCTTATATGAAAGTGGAAATAGAATACATTTACATTGGTGCAAGCGAAAGTGCAATTTGCATCATGTAAGTACTATGCCTAGGAATTTGATTGAGAAGTATGATGTTCCCATTTTCCATGGTTTTTTTTTTATAATTCCATGTAGTTATTTCAATTCTATCTTCTAAGATGGAATTAGTAAACCAAGATAAAAGGTATTAGAATTCAATAAAATTGACACTTTGTCTTACTCTGTCTTTAATACAATAAGAAAACTTTTTTAATATATTAAACTTTTTTGATATACTATTCATCTTAGAAAACGTTTTTGATATACTATTCATCTTAGACTTTCCCACATATCACCATTTTTCTTTAGCAGCGTTAAGACATTGATTTTCCCCTTACAGAAGTTGGTATGGCTGCATCTATCCAACTAAATATGTGTAGACAATGGTTGATGTAGTATTTTTGGCCCATTAGTAAATTAAAGTGAATTAAATAAAGTTTGGTGAATTAAATAGAGTTTGCAACCCAAAAAAGGTTACAAAATGCTTGTTATGCATACCATTTTTTTCATGTAACTTAATAGAAACAACAATACCCTTTTACATTCACCATATTTCCCAAATCCACACTCGTTACCCATGTTTTTACAAATATTTAATCTGTTATTTTGTTATAAATTGTTACCCATGCAATGAAACGGTCCACACTCGTTACCCATGTTTTCTCAATTAAGTATTCTATTATTTTATTCTAGATTATTAACCATGCAATTAAGCCTTAGTCAAGTGTCTTTGCAATAA
Source organism: Picea engelmannii (assembly GCA_009831015.1). NCBI lineage: Eukaryota > Viridiplantae > Streptophyta > Pinopsida > Pinales > Pinaceae > Picea > Picea engelmannii. The sequence continues at coordinate 388,888 of ML789467.1, forward strand.
GTTATTAAATTAATAGCTTCTCTACTCTCAAGAAGAAGCAAGGATAGTGACTTATACCATTATTAAAAAAAGAAAAATCAAATAGTGGATTTGATAGAATACATTCAGTACAAGTGTCCTAAGTTATAGGTGCTAGCCACCTCTTTCAAAACTCTACCAAGATAACTTGATTGAAAGGGTATTCATGCTTTTAAGGTTATTTTCATTTTATTCCTTGTCAACTCCCTACACAAGTGTTTATAGGGACATATTCCCCTTGTAAAAGTGTAACCGATTGCTCCCAAACACTTTGTTATAATAGTCTGCAATTAGATTCATGAGAGAATATCTACAGACCTATGTACAATCTAGTATGCTCTATGTACTGTAGTGGTTGATAACTGCCAACTTATATAATGTCATGTTTTGCGGCTTAGGAGTTATAATACATCCCCCATATAGTACTAGAGAAGCCTCAAAACCTTCAGATGCACAAGGAGACAATGAACTTAGTTATCCATAAAGTGACTTCAATCTTATGCATTTCTCGTTACATACGCAAGGTGCCCTCTTTCTCTGTAACACCTCCATTGGATTTCTTCCTCACAGTAAGCTTAAGCTAATGAAATATTATATATAATGTGCCCCCTATCTCCAATGCCACTTTATTCTTGATAGCATTTGCCTTATATTTTTCTTCAAAGTTGACCATGTTTTCCTTCTTATTTATCCTATGCACTATTCCCAAATTTTATAGGTTTGTAATGTTGGTTCTATTTATAATCCTAACAACAATATCTATATTTTAACAGGTAGGTTTTGTTGAGTTTTTTTTTGTTTTTTCCAATTAAGAAAATGGATTTTTCTATCTGGAAACTTCTTCCTCTAATGTAATCCTAATAGATGGATCATTTTGCTGATAATATTATCTGGTTCAAATTTTTTAAGAAACTATAGAGAAACATCTGGTTGGGATATTGGAATTCTTATGATTCGTAGAAGAAAATAGTTTCATTCTCAAATAATACTTTTAGAGTGATTGGAAAATGTGATAAGACCGGTGCATTAGTTTTTTTATCATCTTCTCAAATCATATCATTCTATAATGGTCAACGATTTAAATCATATCATAGCAGGACGTAGGAACTAATGGCAGAATGTGTTTTAGTTATGTATTAAAATAAGATTTTTGAGGACTTATTTTGAATTTTAGTTGACCTTTGAACTCACATTTTGATTTACTTCATATTTTGTTTATGTTAATGTCAACAAGTATGGGATAGTTTCATCATGGATGTAATACCGCTAGGTCGAACCCCAATTATAAATGTGAATATAAATTTACATATAGGCTAGTGAGATAAGATATTTTGGGCTAGAGTGCCCTTATATATGTGTTTTGAGGCCAGAGTGCCTATGAATTTAAGGCTAGAGAGATGGATGCTAAAAGGTCAATGAGTCTATCCTTGTAATACATAATCACACTTGATGATATTAATAATGTACATCACTACTGTAGACCAACCAGAAAAAAGCGATGGGCAGAAAAACTCCACTAAAAAGGGAAAGAGGGCTAAGACTCTAGGAGGAGGGGCTAATCCAATGGGGCTTAAGACAAGGAAAAAATTATTATAATGTTTCCTAAAGTTTAAGTTGTCGAATATGATTTTTATCCTAAGTTCCTAAGAGTAAGGAATGAGTCACCAAGTGGAGCTCATGAAGTTCCTAGCTTGACAAATGTCAAGTTAAGGGCATACAAATATATTGTTGAGTGCTTAGTGTAATTCTCATCTTTCCCATTCATTTCATACCATCATCCTCTCATGTTCACTTTCCCATCTACCTTCCATACATGTACTTTGGAGTTGTTTTGAGGAGTGGCCTGATTAATTGAGTTGAAGAGGTGAGTTGTCAGGCCCTTGTGTTGTTGAAGAGGTGGGTTGTCAGGCCCGTGAACCGTTGAAGAGGAAGGTTGTTAGGATCATAAGAATTTCTCTATAGGTAAGATAATTGTTGGGAATTGATTTCTCAAGGTGTTAAGTTGTAGCTACAGAGCTCTGAGACGTCCTATCCAACCTATTGGTGAAGCCTCAGAAGGGAAGAGGGACAACCAGAGGACTGTTCAACAGAGAAGGGGCACACTTCTTGGGGTGGGATAGGCATGTGGGGAATGAGAGACTATAAGTTATTTGTTATTGTTGGCACCGTGATCTGGTTATTTTGGTTGTTGAAAGACCTTATCATGGATTAGGAATCCTTTGCCCTAGTGGAGTTTTAGCCCCAAATCAGGGGTGACCTGTTGCTAAGATTTTATGAGCAGTAGAATCTATGGCTAGGAGGAATGTCTGAGTTCTACATGCATTTGGTGATTATTTACAAAAGATAAGTGTCTTATGTGTATTTATTTAATTATTGTATGATTAAATGTATATTTCGTTATGGGTTTTTCCAGTATTATTATGCATGGTTATATTTAATATGGGTTGTATATTTTTTTTCTTATGTAGAACATTTTTTTTTAAATTAATGGTATCAGAGTTGGTAAATTCATGGCGAATTTCCCTAGTTTGTGGTTGGGAATACCACTACGTGGTATTAGAGAAATATTTTTATGGATTCCCTGGTATTGGGGATGTTACAATATGGTAACGAGACTCAACTAGGTGGTTGGGTATGCTAAAATATGGTATTAGAGCCACAGGTTCAACATTGAGTCTTTATGGGCCATAGGCAGAGCGCTGAGGTTAAGTTGCAGAGTACACATGCAAACTATTCGACATAATGTTTGAAAGAGATGTCCACAACATGTTTGTCGAAATTACCACAGTGAAATTTGGAAATTTCAAGAGTAATTGAGGAAAATTTGCCCAGGGATTAAAAATTCCCAATTTTAATTTCAGTCTGGGCATTTTTGGGACCATAATTGGCTGAATTGTGAATTTTGGAAGTTACAGTACAACCATGGTGAAACTGGGAGAAAATGGAAAAAAGAAAAAAAATCCTCAATATCTGTAGTATAATGCATAGAGAATTCGATGTGGAATAGTCAAATTTCATGCGCTGAGGTCAAATTGGAATGCACAGGGAAAAAATTGGCCACAAAAAGATTAACTTCATAGTTCTATGGTGGTTGCAAAAATAATTTCAAATTATGTTTTTTTTGGAATTTTGGGAAAATTTGAAAATTGGAAAAAATTGGGCATTTCTCCATATATGAAATCAGCATGACGTGGTGGTAACATGGAGGTGATGTGGAATTTACGTCATAGCGGTTACATGGAGATCCATGGTGTAAAGTATAGAATGGCAATGAGTAGCACAGTGGCAGGTGACATGGGAGCTATGTGTGTAGGTGGTTAATTTGATACCATAAACCATTGTCACATGGGGGTGAAGCAGTTTCGGCTTCTGGTCCTTGTCCCATGTGACACCATATAGATCGTTCCATGTATCACGGGGAAAAATAATTTCGCACCGCAAGTGAATGCTAATTCTCATGGATTTTGGGGATGCGACATGGCCTTCTAGTCGTTGATCTTGCTCGATCCTAATAGTCGGATTTGCAGTAATATGCATTTTCCATGCACCTAGGAAAAGGTGCGGGATGGGACCTTCCCATCCCTATGCCAAATAAAAATATTCCATGTGGGACTTTTACAGTCAAGGTGGGACCCTTGTCCCATCTGTGGTCATAAATGTGCCAAATAGACAGGTGGGTCTGTAACACATTGTTATTTTATTGGATTTTAAGGCATGAGTAATAGGAAAAAGATAGAAACAAGAGATTGAGGAATAATAAGCTAGGGCCATGAAAACCCTAAGGTTGACATGGCATCATTATAGGGTTCCAGGTGGACCCAAAATGCCATATTTGCATCCATCTCAACAAAAATCCGTTAATTTTCTCGAAAAATTAGAATGTTTTTTGAGGTGATATTCTTGTAGGTTGTTTTTGAAGGTCGAAACAACATTATCATGTACTCAAAATCTATGAGAATAGAGTGTAAAAAGGTAGAATATATCTATACATATCAAATAAAAGAGCTTGAAGAGAGATTTCTAACGATGTAAACAGTGTGTCAAATGGAGCTAGTATGAGGCAGTTACATGTTAAATAGTGCAAGGTAGAATTTTTGGTACCAGTTCACTCCAGAGGCCGTAACTATAAACGTGTTGAACCTGCACAAAATATATCTATCTAGAAAATACTATACACATTTGCAGAGAGATATTGAGAAAGAATAAGAAGGAGAGGAAGAATAGAAGAATTCTCATTAACCGTATGAATAATGAATAATTTACACATGGTATACTCTGTATAACTCAATGAATGTGCACTGGAGGAGAACCAATGCACCATAGTGGTGGTCTAGAGTGATCTGGACACACACCAGTAGTTACGGGAGTGAACTTCCACCTAGTCCAGTCTCTCAAGAAGTTATGGGAGTGAACTGCCACCTAGTTGAGTTAACTAGTCAACTAGTCTTCAGTTAACTCACTGAATAGAGTGTAGTGAGGAGTAGATCAAGGAATCAAGGTAATGCGCCAGTCTGATGATGATTCCAAGGAAATTGTGCATTATCGTGGTGATGATCCCAATGTTTGATGGTGACAAAACCAATGCAACATCTAGACTCAACTCAACTAGTCAAACTGAAGTTTCAACTGAAGAGAATATTCTCCAGGTGGAATATTCTCCCCTAAAATATAGAAGACTGGATAATGACTAGTTATGACTAATAGACACAGAAAAACCTTAGGAAAAAAAATTCATAGGTGTGTGTGTGAAGTAACTCCAACAATAACTTCCTACTCCAAGGTCATATCAGGGAATAGGAGCATTCCATAGAAATATCTTAAACCATAGAAGTCATCCATGGAGTTGAAAATAGAATCTGGGCACTTACAAATGAATAGGAAGACATAGAAGACACCTATAGCATTCAAGGATAAAAAGATAAAATGGTCATAAACTTCAGCAAGTTGTGTCTAGTAGTCTGAAGCTCATATTAAGCTGAAACTTGGTCACATTGTTCAAATTGGGGTAATGAAGATACCCAATTGATATTCTAACAAAATCCCAAAGGGGGTAGTGTATGGATGCAAGAACAAGGATGAAATTACGCCTAGAATAAAAAGTGTATAAAATGAGTAAATGGGTAAGATTCCAATAACTATAACTTTATGCTCAAAAATTTGAATTGAGAATGAAAGAAGTCATTGGAAAGGTATTGGACAGAGTATTCCAATTATGCATCCATAAAAGTGAATTGGATAGTCACATTCACAATAGATAAGGAATAATAATTCTCGTGTAATTAAAAAGGTAGAATGGTGAATAATATTTAAAGATTTGTTAAATTATTAGTCTAACAAATAATATTTCCTGCACACTTTGCAGATATAAGAGAAAATATATCAAAACAAGATCAACATGATGATCATAAGTATGGAATATGCATATGGGACTTACAAACACGAATATGAAGTTACGGGGTTGTTCGTGAGAATAGGTAATGAAGGGACATAATCAAATGCTCATGGAGAAGGGAAATAAGAAAGCATGAACTTGGTGGAGACCATAAAAAGATTGCAAAAAGATGTTCTAAGTGATAAGGCTGATAATGGGAGGATTATCAAATCCAAATAACAACAAGATGGCTTCAACCTCAAGTTTTTGTAGAGCTTGGAAATAAGAGAGAATAAAATGGATAAAGATACAAAATCAAAAAAGTCAGGGAGTATAGGTCTCATGATAAAAGAAGAGAAGCAAGAAGTGTTGACAGGAATAATCATCATTCACCAAAACATTCTACTAGGAGAGAAAATAGTAGTAGTTCAAGTCCATCTCCTATCAATAAGCATAAGAGGAGGTTTGGGGTAGATGATCTATAGAGAAAAATGAATAAGATCAATCCTCCTACCTTTGATTGTGAGCATAATAAAGACGAGGATGCAGAGACTTGGTTGTTATCTATGAGGAAGTACTTTCACTTGCACAATTACTCCTCTAAAGAAGTAGGGATACTTGTAATTTTTCAATTAAAGGTAAAAGCATCAATGTGGTGGGAGAGGTTCGTGCAAGTGAAACAAATTTATGAGAAGAAGATTACCTAGAGGGAGTTTAAGAGGTATTTTCAAACCAAGTACTTAACCAAGCACTATTATGATAAGAAGATGAAGTAGTTCTTTGAAATCAAACTTGGGAGTATGACCATATATGACTATGAAAGGAGATTCTTATAGATGTTGAAATATGTTCCTTTCATCAAGGATTAACATGTTAAGATTTAGAGATACCTAAGTATGTTTCCATCATTTATCAGTGATAAGATATAGTATGATGATCCCAAGACATTGGAGGAAACTATAAGGAGATCCAAGCTTCTCTATGACCAACATAGAGCAAAACCTACTTACTAAAAGTCTCGGGAATACAATAAGAAAGAAAAAATGGAGCAGAGGAAGAAGGGGACCAAGCCACCATTATTCATAAATAATTCTCAGGGACAACCAGCTTCCAAGGAGCCCATAATGATAGAGACAATGGGGAAAAGACCAAGGAAACAACCAGTGAAGTGTTGGGTTTGTGAGGGAGATCACATGCACAAAGATTTCCCTCATAGAGGTGAAAAAGTGAGGAATGTTCATAATGTACATCATGATGATACAATGGAGGACATGGGAAAAATCATGCCAAGGATTTATGCAACCTTAGATAATAAGAAAGATAAATTTTAGTCTCACATGATTGAAGTAGAAGGTAAGATTAATAACCAACCTATTTCTATTTTAATTTATTCATGATCTAGTCATAGTTATCTAGATCCTAAGATGGTGGGAATATTTCATTTTCCAAAAAGAAAGATTGGGAAATATTGGTTCGTGTAGCTAGATATAGGAGCTAAAAGAAGAATTAATGAGATGGTTAAGGAAAGTCCTATGGACATGAATGGACTAAGAACTGAATAATATTTCAATATCATACCTTTGGGCTCCTATGATTGCCTAATTGGTATGGATTAGTTGGACCAACATCATGTTGTCCTAGACTATTAAAAAAAAGGCATTTACTTGCTTGGGTGAGGAAGGGAACTTGAGGACGGTTCATGGTATTCCAAGGGGATCAACTATCAGAGAATTTCCAATTTTATAGTTAACGAATATATTTAGAAAAAGATTCCAAATATTTTTATCACATATGGAAGAGACCTCAAAGGATAAAGTGCCAATTATTGAAGACTATGCAGTCCTAAAAGAGTTTGAAGATTTATTTAAAGAGTTGTCAGGTTTTCCACCCAAGAGAGATACCAATTTCTCAATCAATTTTTTTCCTGGAGTAGCCCTAGTGTCCAAGACTCCTTGTAGGATGAGTACACTAGAACAAAAGGAATTGCAAATGAAACTTGAAGAGATTCTGAAGAAGGGGTATATATTCCCAAGTGTATCACCTTGGGATGCACCAATGTTATTTGTGAAAAATAAAGATGGTACGTTGCAGCTTTGCATTGAATTCATGCAGTTGAATAAGGTGACAGTGAATAACAAGTATCATTTGCCAAGGATAAATGATATTTTTAATCAATTGAAAGATGCAAAGGTATTTTCCAATATTGAACTCAGATAAGTTTATCATCAGGTGAGAATTAAAGAGGTATATATCAGCAAGACAACAATTAGAACAAGGTATGGCCATTATGAGTTCACAGTGGTGCCCTTTGGGTTTCCAAATGCACCAGTTGTCTTCATGTGTTTAATGAATGGTATTTTCATAAATAATTAGATACGTTTTTCATTTTATTTTTGGATGACATACTTATTTATTCTAATTAGGAATAAGAACATGAGAAGAACTTGAGAATGGTGCTACAACTATTCAGGGATCATCAAGTGTATGCAAAGCTGAGCAAGTGCTCATTTTATCATAGGCATATCCATTTCTTAGGCCATATCATATCAAAAGAAGGGATAATAGTTGATTCGGAAAAGATATGAGCCATTGAAGAATGGCCAGTACCTAGGGATGTCTCAGAGGATAGATATTTCATGGGCTTGCAAGGTATTATAAAATATTCATTGATGGATTTTTGAATGTTTCACACCCAATCAATTATTTCCAAAAGAATGGTGTGATATTTGAATGGACCCATTATTGTGAAAAGTGTTTTCAACATTTTAAGAGCTTGTTGACAAGTGCACCAATATTAAATATCATTGATCCAAATGAAGACTTTATTGTATGCACACATCTTGCAAAGAAGGTCTTGGAGGAGTCCTGATTCAGAATGGGCATGTGATATGATATGAGTCAATGAAATTAAAAGAGCATGAAAGGAATTATGCTACTCATGACTTAGGATTGGCAACTATAATACATGCCTTAAATATGTGAAGGCATTGTCTCATGGGAAAAATATTTGATTTGGGGACAAACCATAGTGGTATGAAAATATTTGTTTGGACAACTAACTTTGAATGCTAGACAAATCAGATGGTTGGAATTCCTAAGTGAGTATAACTTTCATATAAAAAAATATCAAAGGTAAACAGAGCAAGGTGGTTGATGAAATCACTAGGAGGGTGAATAAGGTGCATGCTACAACCATTATCATGTACAAATTTGAATTGAATGATGAAATTTTAGACGATGAAAAATTAGATCAACATTACATGGAAATAACGGAGAAATTACAACAATGTATTTTGCAGCAAACAATTGAGGACTATGAGATAAGAGAGGATGGAATCCTCATGTACAGGGTGTTTTCATTGAAAAATTGTCTACAACATTGCACACAATGGTTGAAGAAAGGCATCAATGCCTATAGAAATTAGTACACCTACAACACCAAAATCCATCAAAATGCACAAAACTATACACTGGGTTAAAAAATTAAAGTGCGCAAAATCACCAAAGGAAGCACGCGCATAGTGCACAGGCTAACACATGCCTCAGTGCACACTATTCACAATATGAGCAACTTTCTATGAGAAAATCCGTGCATTTCTCATGAAAAATGCATTTATGAATCTTGTCGGCTCCTCAACCACTTCTAGTCTGACCCCCAACACGATTTGACACTCAGATCTGAGTGAAATATAGCTTGGGGGCTAGTCAAGGGCTAGGAAGTTCCATAAAAGGCCCCTTGTTCACAATATGAACCAGTTGTATCTTTCCATGAATGGATAATATAAATATGTGCCATGGGTGTGCTAGAAAAATAAGAACTTCAAGGTATTGTTATGCTACAATAATTCTTCTTGGAGAATCTTGTTTTCTCTTTGACTCATTCAAGCACTATAGCAAGGGCCGTCCTACTCACCTCTTGAGAGGATTAGAATTGCATTTATTCACCATTGTCACTTTCCATTGCATGAAGAGAAGAGCTCTATATGAGGGAAATCAATATCCATCCCAAGAAGGAAGAGGGGATTCATAAGTCCCTGCCTTTCTCTACGGTGTTAGCCTATCAAAATATTGATCCATTGGTAGCTATATGATGGTCATTTTTTGTTTTTCATAATTCTAGTTATTGCAAGGTTCTCTAACATTTATTTCTTAGTTGTTTTTAGTTTTATTTATTGGTTTCATGTTTATTTGGTTATTTAATAAACTCACAAACCTCTATCTTGTTTAGCTGACTTAACCAAGCATGCAAGTGTTGTGTTTTTGCTCACCCATGTGACAAAATTAGGGATTGGTAATGGCAACCATAATGGGGATCGGTATCAAATTCCTCCTTATTTAAGTCTCCAAAGAACTTCTTTCTAATTTTTTGGATATACACGTACCAAAACCAGTCTAATCCAGTCTTCCAAAGTTAGAATTCAGAGCCAAGGAAAGAGAATTTCACTTGGAAATTTATTTCCCAGTGTGTGACGGGAAGTGTCTGGATTTCGAGGAACAAAGACGTGCATTATGTGCACTGTGTGCATGAAAACCTTCATAACTCTGTGCATTCTGCACCCTCTGTGCACCTATAAGAACTACAACCCATACATAAGTTCAAATTTTCAAATTGTAAGGATTTTTATGAATGGTTTTAGGGCCCATTGCCTTCAGATTTTAATTTCATGCACTTTGTAAAGCAATCACACTTCACTTAGAGTCCTTCATCAAAAGGAAGGTTATCTAACATAATCACATAGGGGTAAAAAGAATCATAATTCTTCTCTTTTCTTTGTTGCCACATGGATGGCTCATTTGGCATGTAAAATTTTGAGTTGAAGTTATTGATTTTTCAAACAAAATCAATTAATTTGGGACTAGAAATCAATTTTAACCCTCAAGTATGCTCTTCCCTTGCACCCTAGTGTGATCTCGGGAATTAGAAAAGGTGGTTGAAAGGGAATTTCATCTCCCTTAAAAATCATTAGGATAGGACAAAGCCCCCCTAGGGTACCTCTTAGTTTTGGAAATCATCTTAAAACTTTGTAAGGACCCATACATTCCCACATGTTTGCAATATTAGGATATTTTCTAAAATATTTCTTAGTTTAGATAACACTCTAGGAAAGTTTAAAAGATCAAGTAACGGGCCCATACATGCCCACATGTTTGCAATCCTGTTATAGTTTTCAAAATCTTTCTTAGTATAGACAACATTCTAGGGGGTTTAAAGGATCAAGTAAGCACCCCTAAGTCCACATTTCTAGTTCTTTAGGGATTTAAATATTCTGCGAGGTTGTACCAAAGAAACATAGTAATCTAGGTAAGAAGATTTTTAAGGACCATGTGAAGTCCACATGTTGCAATCTTACACTTAACTTATTAAAAATATTTGCACACTTTTCACTTTCTTGCACACAAAGCCACTCTTCACAAACATCATTTATATCATAATAGTGGATGTCTGATCCAGGTGGATATCAGTGGCCACCCACCTTTTCCAACTCACTCAAAATAGTTTTCTGGCAATTTTGGCAATTTTGGCAATTTACTATTTTTAGTAGTTTTTAACTTCTGGGGCCATTTTGAGGGCCTAAATGAAGATTTTTCAGGATTGATCTTCTCAATGATAGCCAAATTCTCTCATTGATCCCCCTAAATGAATATCCTCGGAAATATCTTTCCAAAGAGCTATCGTGTGTCCCAAACAGAGATCGTATGCGAAAGTTATGCCCCCGAGAAGTTGATACACCAAACTACCCAAAACGAGGTCCACAAAACTGTTGGATTTTCATCTTTCGGGGTTAGGGTTTTGGATTTTATTTATGATAAAAATGACTTTGGAGCCTCATTGTAAAATCATTTTCTCATAGATGCAAGTAGTCGTCACATCTCTTCTCAGAGATAAGTTGCCACCATTCTAGCGAGTCTTTCAGTGTGTACTTTAAGGTCTTTGTACATTTTCACTCATTGATAGAATATTGTGTATTATTGTATATCTATGTTTATAGTTTCATCCCTGATACATTTATGTTATAATATTGGATATCCGATATATATCTCTACATTTATTTATTATATCTCTTCTCTCATTTCGTGTCAAAAATAATATGATCAGTGGTATCAAAGCAGGCTATTCTTGATCAATTTTTTTCATTGCATGTCCCCGACAAGGTACGAGTATAGAAAGTTGGGCCTTGAGATTATCTCTCTTGAATAAAATCTCTCTCGCATGCCCACGAAACCCTCCATGGAAGAAGAAAATAAAAACGACGAAGCAAACGATTCTATCAATTTGTTTCTTGAGCAAGCTCTCACGTGACAGAGGGACGAAATGATGGAGAATTTTCCCCACATCCTTCAAAGCCTACCGATAGAAATAGGTGCATCTTCATTAAACAACCACTTTGGAAGCACCTATCCTTTCAAGGTACAGGTTAATTTTGATATTCATGTATTTGAGGGTCAAATAGATGTGGATGCCCTAAACAAATGGTTAAATCTGCTAGAAGGTTATATCTTTGTGCACCATTTTTACAACACAGAAAAGATCACCTTTGCACTCTTTAAATCTAACCTCCATGTCAAACATTGGTGGGAAACTTACTGGGAGAAAAGTTCCACATCGGAGTCTAGAATATATGGGTTCGATCCCACTTGGGATTCTTTTTGTGGAAGTGGTAAAGGAACAATATTACCCTGTTGGAAACTATGAGGACCAGTATATGAGATGGACCATGTTATCACTCTGTAAATTTCCTAGAGGTTGAAAAAGAGGAAAAACACAAAGGTAACCTTAACCAACCGCTTTTAAAGCTGGGATCTAGCCCTTCCAGCTTCAGAGAGGGATCTCTCTATATAATTTAGCTTTGTTCGAATTAAGATATTAGGCTAGTTAGAGGCGCGAGTTTTGTTTTGTCGTAAGGAATTATAAAGATGGTTGAGACTAATCACACATCCATTGGGCTATGGGGTCTGTACTTAATAAAATCCAGGATGCAACCAGAAATGCTGAAGAATTTTTTCACAAGGCGAGATGACAAGCTCACTGGATCTTTAATAATTTAAATGATGGATGGAAGAAAGATTAGGAAAATAATTCCAATTAACAAGCACTTAAGAATCTCTTAACTGAAACTATTTAGAAGATGAACATAGAAATCTACAAAATCGGAGGCAAGGTATCAATGATAAATCCTGCAACTTAACGCTATTCATATAGATTAGTTATAGAAAAAAGATATGATCACAAAGCAAGAAAACACATAACTAAGGAAATCACATCACCAGTGAAACATGCACAGGAATCCTGTGGAAAGCTTCTTCTTTATTAATGGAGGCTCACATCAAAAATGTTACAGTTCGATATCAATCAGGTGTGCAAATCAACAACCCTTAATACATTCCAAAAAGAAGTATTTATAAGCTAAATTACAAAAGATCCTCTCATAACAGACGAGGACGTGTCCATACTATTATTAGCATAACTAACTCAACTAATCAAAACCGTTTGGTGAT